>JAHWFO010114080.1:32033-53072 GCA_023313115.1 Rhysida immarginata | reverse complement strand
ATGTCATGCGTAAGAGTTTTGTACTTTTTTCATAATAAATACGTATTTAATATGTCAATATTAGTATTTTATTTAGATAAGAATTTCTCGAAAACTAGACGTGATAAAATCAATCTGTAAACAGCTTTGGATTCAGCACACTAAAGTCAATTGAAATCACATGACAAATTTTTGCTCCCGACTTTTTTTTTTTTTTTTTTTTGCCGTCCAGTGTAATCTTAGTGGAGAGAAAGAAAAATTAAATTCAAAATTTTCAATGCCAGGATTATTTACAGAATAATTTCTTGATGTTTTGCAGATAACAGAAATACAGTCAAACCCCGTTATTACGAAATTGGTAAGTACAAAATCCCACTTAATACAAATGTTTCTCTGGTCCCATCCTCATGAATGCTATTTCTATCAGCAAGTCCAATAGAGGTGGATGACATTAAGCGGCAACGACACAAAACACCTGGCCAAGAAGGGTATAAGTCAAATTACAAAGAAAATGACAGTAGAGCAAAATAAGAGTATGCCTATGACGCCATTTTTACAGCATGAAAATAGTGGTGGCCTTGCACAACAGCTCGGTAACACTTCAAAAGCTCTCTGTTTTTTATGCTAAAACTGACGTGTTTTGGCATTTTACGTAAATAAAATAAAAAATATGAAGGAAAATAAAAATTACTAAAAAATTCTACAGTTAATGTACTGTACTTTTGTGACGTTATCACGTGTTAAGTAATGTATTTATCTTATGATAGACTTGGTCACAGGAATAATAGCAGGTATTATTCAGATTTTCAGTAAGAGTAAAGTAATATAATTGTTTTTATTGTAGTGATATATTGCGTTGATATAATTCAGGATTATAATTTTGGATATTAATCGAAGGCCCACAATTGTGAAATAGCAGGTAGGGTGGTGCAATGACAGGAAGAGACGTTCTTTGGGGTGCAATGGCCAAGAGCTCCGCCGTCGCATTTTGTGTTGTCATGTCCACATCCTTAAAACTCTGTTGTTAGAGCGCTTTCTTGATCTGCGGAAATGTGAAGAAGTCGCACGGAGCTAGGTCAGTTGAGTAGGGAGGCTGCCTGATCTGAGTGATATGGTGTTTTGTCAAGAATTGCTGCACGATATGTGCTGTTTGTGCCGAGCATCCTTAAAGCGCTTGAACCATTCGAAAATCTGTGTGCGGCTCATAACATCATTGCCGAATGCTTCTTTTAGCAATTCATAACACTCTGTTGCGGGTTTACTGATTTTAAAATGAAATATGATGCAACGTCGTTGCTTAATGTTTTCTGTCCTTTTCACCATGCGATGAGAAAAGAAAAACGTTCTGCTTTAGCACGTTACAACAATTGCATGCGGCACTCTTAACAGCTGCAAATTTCATTATGTCATCACATCCAGATAGGAAAAAGGTGCAGCGAGTTCTACTTTTTTTTTTTTGTAGCCTCCTTTCAGATACTTTTCAGACAGGCCTCCTAATGCATCTAAAGTGGGGCGGCTTGTCTTATGTTTGGGTAATACTAAAAATTTTGGAATTTCACCGTATCATTTGAGAAATTTCAAATCTCGTTGTATGAGGCTCCACGTGAGAAATATTCTATTGCAGTTGCTTTGAAAAAAAGGTATTCTGCTGAATGATGGCCACAAGGTGACCGAAATGGGTTTACAGTCCATTAAAGTCACTATTTGTGTGAACAAGAGATGTTTTACATTCTTCATACAAATGGTTTATAAAATCTGCTGGCTACTTAATTTTACCCCAAGTCTGCTCAAGGTCTATGCAACTCAAGTCATCTATTTACCATTCATTCCTGTCACAATTTCGAAATTCCCCCCTTCCATTTTCCTCTTAAGTGAACAATCCCATACAATTATATTCTCTTATAACTAAAATTCTCTTAAATTAACTCAATTATCAATGTTAAGTGATTCCATGTCAGATCACCCAGCTAAAGTTTGGAATGACACCCACCAACTCAGACTTTCATGAAACTTTTTTACTTGTTTCTACCACCAAGTTACTAATCCATGTAAAAAAAAAAAAAAAAAAAAAAATTCCTCTCTAAGGTTTAAAGTTGCTGAGAAATAAAATGTCAAAGTTTTGGAAAATTGCACATAAATGACATTTCCGAGAGGCCACTTTTAGAAGCATTATTTGAAGAGAAAATTCATAGCTCTCTATAGTTAATATACATAACACTACCATGTTTTTACCATTTATCAATCAAAGTACATGTCTGTACATTCGTAAATATTGCCTATCTCTGAAAGACAGTAAAATTTAATTAGTTTTAGGGTTCCAGACGTCCGAATGAAAAACAGAACCCTTATAGGATCATTCCTGTGTCTGTCTGTCTGTCCGTCTGTCACAGCCAATTCACTCCGAATCTACTGGACCGATTAAGTTGAAATTTTATACAGATATGAATTTCTATGACCCAAACACGGACGTGTAATGTAAATAAAAGAATTTTGAATATGGGGGTCACTTTTGGGGGGCAAATTAGAAAATTAAAAAAATAAATTTTGCAAACTGTACCGTGTGACATATCAAATGAAAGGGCTTCTTGTGAGGGCCTCAAATATATTTTTTTTATAATTTTAAAATAAATAGTTTTTAAGTTATTTAAGAAGAAAAGATGAAAATTTCGGCGGGCCCCCCTCACTTATCTCCAAAACTACTGAGCCTAAAATTTCGATAAAAATGCAGAAAATAGATCTTTACTTATAGATTACAGGAAAACCTATAAGAAGTCTATGGTCTTAAAATAACATGGTAAATCTCTTAATATTGTCCTATTGGTCAGTATCTTCAGCTATTCCTGAAACTGAAACTGTTTTGCTCAAAATAAAAATTAGAAATTAAAAAATATAAATATAATGAACGTAAATACATTAGAAATAAAAGACATATATAAAACTAGCTGCTACTCGCGACTTCATCCGCGTTAAAGTCGAAATAGATAAAATCTTCTGCAAGTATAGTATTTCTTATTTCTCGAGATTTCGTGATTAGTCAATGAGGAGGCATTTCCCTTTTATATTAAGAAACTGCCCCAAATAAATCGAGATCAGCAAGGAAAAATTAAATTACCACTATATTTTATGGTTGAATAGAATTAATGTGAAAATCTAAAAATTGTGAAAAACTTTCAGTGTTGGCCTGCCACTCTCTAAGAGTGAAGGCCTATGTGTTCGTTTCAGAAATTCAATTTTTTTTTATTTTTTTTTTTTTGCTGAAATCGACTTAAAAAATCATGATTCGAATAGATATGTTGAAATTTTGAGAAAATAAAATTCCGTCTTTACGTATGTATTTGACCAATTTCTGTGCAGCTAACTTTTCTGAAACGGCAAATAGCAGAACCAAATAAAAATTATACATACTTAGAGGGTACCCTAAATTGTGCCTTAGCGTATATTTTTCGTCAATTGTGTAAGGCTTTTTCGTCAATTGTGTAATTTTTTTGTTTGTAGCGTTCAAACCAGGGAACCAAACTCAATAAACTTAACATGTACATACTCCCCTCATTAAGGCGAATTTTTTTATACATGACTTGTTTGATTGTGATGAGCCGTTTTGGAGTTATTAACTATCTCCTTCCCCCCCTCGTTAATTTTTTTATTTTTTTTTAAATAATTCACACTTAGAGGGGTCCTAAAACTATGTATTGATGCATTTTTTATGGAAATGGACTAAGCCTTTTTATAGAAATTAAGTTTTTTGGGTAAAAATGAAGAAATGGCAGAAGCATTCATTTCATCACCCCAAACACAATGTAAACGACATGAACAGCTTTTCCTCTTACTGAAAAACATAATTTTCTTTTTTGAATCCATATCATTATCTCGTGGTATGTATCATTCCGCCATACCAGTTTATTTCTTTTTACGTTCGTTGTTTTACCTTTAGAAACCAAAATAAATAGACAGTCAGGGCTGGGGGCGCGAGAGCAATCAACATATAATTGTCAATTAATATATACAAACTATGTTGTACTCGAAGAACTCGAAATATGCTCCAATCACAAAGTACTCGACATATGCATCTTAGCGACATCTGCTGGCAATTATTCTCCTTATATATAGATTCGTAAGAAGCAAAACCATAGTGCGATTTACTCGTTAAGACATCTGTTGACATTATATTTTTGCTGAAACCAGTTGTTTTTTCCCGTGGAAATAAGGCTTTTTCCCGCAGAAAAAAGTATCCTGTATGTTGACTCAGGTATTAAATAACCTTCACAGCAAATTTCAACTAAATCCCTTCAGTAGTTTTGGTGCCAACCTCTAACATATAAACAGAGATACAGACAAACAGACAAAAATCCTAAAACTGTTTTTTGGGCTTCTGTATCGTTTATAACCACACAAAAATTCTAAAAACTGTTATTTGAGCTTCAGTATCGTTTATAATACACGTAGCAAATACTTCTATTCCCTTCAGCTCCCCAACCTCCTCTATTCTCTCTGTCTGAATTTCCTCTATACAACGTTGTTGAGAACCATCTGAACAGGGCTGGGTATCAATTTGGTCATCATCCCGTGCATGCTCATAAACCTGTCTATTCCCTTCCAGCCACTGCTGGTGCCCTCCCAGAGTGGTGCAAGCGTCACAATCAGCTTCTTGCTGCCCCATGCTGCCAGCGCTATAGCTTGCACTACCGTTAGGGTATGTCCATATCATTTCAGGGCCCCCCTCTGGCCATACCTGAGGGTTCTGTGTATAGGCACATCCTTCGGAATAATTCCACACCGGAATAGGTGTTGTCACCTCGGCTACTTGTGTTGGTGCAACATTACACCACCCAGTCCAGTAGTTCATTTCGGGTGCGTTTGGGTAACCACAGGACGTTAGTTCAATGCCTTCCAATCCCTGTCCCATCCAACCATCATCTGTTACCACTGGCAGACCCTCCTCAAGGGTTGCATGCAGAACCATGCCCTTCCATTTTGCCAGACCTGTCCTGTACGTACCCACTTCACGTCCTTAAACCTAACCCCTCTTACTTGAACCCAGCCAACCCCATCTTCCGTGAGCACCTGAAACTGACCAATCCACCGCGATTTGTTTCCACTACGACCTCGGGAGCCCTTACCTGATACCCTCAGCATCACCCAATCCGGTCAACATGACGATTTCTTCCACAGTTTTCATTCATACGGTATCCCATTCCATCTTCACCACCCATATAACCCATTTCCCCTTGCATAACTCTTTCCCCCAACAGAACTTGCATAGGTTCCACAATTTGAGCATTCGCTTACTGAAAGGTTAGTCCGTGCAATATGTCCATGCCAAGATCCCATCATAAGGGCGATCCGTGAACGAATGTATTAAAAATGTTCGCATGCCCATATGATGTCCCTGGACATTGACATTCAATATTCCTTCCTGCCTTAAATGAAGGCAACTGCCGTTTATCCCCTTTATTGTCATATCAAAGGGCTGTAATGGTGGCCCCCCAACATGACTGTAGGCATCGGCATCTATTAACGACACCTGCGAGCCGGTGTCTATCAGCATGGTAACGGGTTGACCTTGCAGATGCACTGTTGCGGTGCAGGTTCCCCCGTCACCAGCCTGTGTCAATACAGGCCCTTCAGGTTGGCCACTAACATTCACGGGAGCGGGCGAGGTGTCGGCTGCGGGCAATCCCTGGCATAATGACCGGGGTGTCCGCATCTATAACACCCTGTTCCCGTTCCCGCCCCACGGGGCACTACGGCACGTGTGTCCCCCGCATTGGGCACTGCCATTGGTCGCGCTGCTTGCATCTGCCCGACAGCTAGTTTCTCAACAGCTTTTGATAAGCTCTCAACTAACCCCTCCAATCTCTTGATTGCCTCCGCGCTTGGCCGCTGTCCCCTTTAACTTCGACCTTATGACCATCACCTTCATCTCAGATGTCCACTTGGCCAGTGCTCCAATACTCTCAACACTGGCCAAGAAGGCTTTTACTGTGATCCCACTATCTTCCCCCGTGAATGCAGGAACGGTGACAGTATACCCTGCAAGCTCTGGAGCGGCCGCACCCCCTGCATCCCCTTCGTTCCCTGGCATTATATTTGTTCTAAAAACCAAAATATTTATCCTGTGCAATCAAATGCCCACTTTCTACTTGACAAACACAAGAATCAATTCTCCTGATAACTCCCACTCACATAAAATTCGTTACAATTCACTTAGGACGAACCTGCCCACCAAAACGCACTCCTAAGCTCTCGAGCCTCGATAGTCCGGAAATTCCGGATTACTGGCCCCACGTTGGGCGCCAGTGTGATGATCCTACTCTGCACGTAATGCGCATGAGCGCATATATTAAGAACAACACTGGAGAGTGAGGCGATCAAGGGTTCGGGACCAGTGATTGGATTACGAGAGCTTAGGTTTACGTGTTAACTTAAGTTCGTTTTTATTCATATTTTTCTTTTCTCACATACATTCTATTACTTAAATCCATATATCTTATGACAATATTCTAGTGGCTCCAGAAGCGCTATTAAACCAATATTAGCATGCAATATTTCATAAACACTAATTATTACAAGGTCGGAATCATGTGCACTTCGGTTCCCGACCCTTAAATCTGAGGCCGACTGCCTTCACGCAACTGGATACTAAATAAGGGGGGGAGGCGAACTCGTGCTCCACACGGCGACATCACACTTATTTCCTACGCTCACATCAAGTATTCCGTTGAGTTGTGCGTCAGTTCACACAGTGTGCCTCTTTCAATTATCAACAAAGGGAGAAGCACTGAAACCCTTCTTAGAAGGATTGAGCATCTAAAATGCGAACGCCGCTGGCGAGCTCCAAGAGCACGTCAGTGTTTACCTTCGCTACACGTGCGTTTAAACTCACGGTGCGAACACTGGGCTCGAGGGTAACGCTCCCCTTCACTTCCGCTGCTTCAGCACTCGCCTCAGATTCAACACAAGAGTGTTCATATGCATAATTTTATCAGATTAGTTACAATTTTTCCTGGACAATACAGGTCACTGTATCATCATGCAGCGAAGAAGGATGAGTTCGAAAATACTCTTAATGGCGAGTTTATATCTATATTGTTTATGTTACGACTATTCAAAGTCCGCAAAAGAGACGCAGGGTAATTTTTTATTTAGTTCACGTGAGATCCGGTGGGAGGATCCATATCCACGCCTAGGTCGACCATTATAAATTCCCACAATCGTAGCTCTTCAAGGCACTAAACAAATCGAAACGATACCACTCACCGGGGTTTCCCGTTGCTTAAATGTTGCAACGCCACTTCAGGTTAGACATATGGTCACACTCTGCAATTCACATATCGGGCGAAGTCATCACTCTCCCGTTCCGTAGCATTCGTCATCGCAGCGGCTCCATTGTGCCTAGTCCTCGCTGGCTTCGACGGCCCTCGCAATGTAACTGGAGAAATTATTTATCTCAAAGAAATTCAACAGAACAAATAAACATAAAAATCATACTTATGCATTGTACGAAACACAATTAAATTCAATTATCGAACCATATCGTTCCAGTCCGAACTCCTGGACATCGTGTTCAAAAAAATGGATGTTATTTTTCAACACAACATATGTCCACATCGCCCAGAAGTCGACGCTGGAATGCCAATTTCACATAAAAAAAAAAACAACACGCGCAACAAACAACATTCACATACAAGCACTTATTCTCTGAAATTCACACAACAATGCTTTATTGGATGCTGCGTTTATCTTCTAAGAAATAGACGCTAACCAATTGCAGCCACCAACAAAGCACACGCACGAAACATTCACACTTCTCGCAACAATATAAATAACAACAACAGCCACAACAATACGGATACACACAAACAACAAATAAACATGCAAAACCATTTCTACAAGCACTTTATTCACTCAAAAACATCCCTTTAAGAACTGAATCACTGTTTTCAGTACGCCCAATACATGCAAGACAATCGCTCCAAACGCACTTGAATCCCCTTACTACCTGACAACAACACACATAAAACCAAACTCTAAACATACAGGTAAGACCCTTTTAATCTCCATATAACCCCCCTCCGCCGGACACACGTGACTACCAGCTCACCTGGTATGTCACAGATCCAATGATCAGATTTGAATGAAATTTTCCATGATGATTATACATGCCATAAGTGTTCGAAGGATGCCAAGTTTAACCCTTTAGCAAAATTATATATGGAGATCCGTATTTTGAATAACGGTCTAATTTTCAGCTGAACCATTGAAAATAGAAAAATTTCCTTTACACCATTAGAAAGAAAAGTTTTTTTCATGAAAATGCTGATGCCAAAACATTTCTATTACAATTATTTTATTTTATATAATGATCTATATAACTTTGTACGTTCGAATTCGAGTACCTGTCTTGTTTTCTCTCACAATTTTTTTCTTGTTTTTTTTCTCAAAAAATTCTAACAGCTGAGTCTTTATTAGGTTAAGATCTTTACAAAATGGCCAAGATCATTAAAATCTATCCAGTAGAACCATAGAAAAATCGTCTGAAGCAACTAATATCATTGAAAAATTAGAATTGAGAAATTGCACAGTTTCAGACAGACGCAAGCAGCGCGACCAAGCAATATTAGCGCTTGAAAATAAATTGTGCATTATAGTCGAATTTTTTTTACTATTCATGTAGGTTTAAAGGTGCGCATTATAATCGATAGCGCGTTATATTCGAAAAATTAGGGTACTCAGGGTTCGCGCCAAGACAAAATATATACGAGTCAATTTGACTCCCAGTCTGAAAACTGTGAGTCAAATTTCAGAAGATGCGAGTCAAAATTTATATTCTTTTTAACTTCCATATCTTTAAATGCATCCACAATCTCTATAGTTACTGTTATAGTTAATTAGATATTTAAACAAGACCGCATGTGACAAAATGAAGTGAGGTTAAAATGTGGTGAGAAAGATATGGGCTGATGCTATTCAAAATTTAACAAGTCAAATTTGACTCGCTGGTCAAAAAATCACGAGTCAATTTTTAGCAAAGATGCCCATTTGACACGTAAATTGCGAGTAAGCGCGAACCCCGGTACTATTCGATACAGTATCGGGTATCAGCCCAATGCTACCCTACAGCTTTAAATTAGAATGTATTAAAAAATTTATTAGTTTTCTATTATGAACGCAGAACCCAACTATTATGCAATAATGTGTTTTTCGTTCAACGCTTTCACAAAATATTAAATATTTTCTATTTAAAATGGCCACGCCTTCTATCAAATAACATTTTCTTTCAACTTGTTCATTTTCTAATGTAATATAATCATTCTTGTTCAGAGGGGGGAGCAAAATAAATAGAATTTATTGGGTGGTACTTTAAAAGAAAGAACCCCAAAACTTAAGAGTAAACATGGCTCGTTAAAAGACTTTTATTTTGGTTTAAAAATTGCGATATTTATTTATAAAATACAAAAATTCTGTACAAAAGAATGTTCTATACAATATGATTTAATTGAGGAATAAGCATTGCGATTTCAATTACAAAAGAAAATATTTCTCGGAATAAAATAAAGAAACACTTAAATGTACGTTAAATACAGCAAAACACTGAAACGAGAAATATTAATCGCTACATTGAGCGAATTGAGATTAAATATTAAAAAAAAAATTGAGACAGACCAATTCCTTATAAAGAATAAGGAAAAGAAATTTCAAAATTCCCATTTAATGTCTAAAGAAAGACTGCAAAATCATAATTAATTATTAATGGGGAATAAGAATTGAAATGTGCAGCATGGCGTCCCTTATGCGCGTTATTGTTGAAATAGCATTAAAAGAAATTTCATTATTATCTTATGGGTAAACCCGAAAAACAATGCTGCTCGGTAAAGAATCATGGCTGCCGCGAGAAACTAAGAAATTCAATAAGAAGCTAAACATCGAACGGCAGGTTAGGAGTAATTTGCAGAGCACTGGAATGAAAATGATAAATGGAAGTTGAACGCCATGCTGCAGGTTAGTGAGGACATGGAGGACGACTGGTCAAGCCTGAAGCTGGAAGTGGTCTTTCAGAAATAAAAAAAACAGTATCCACGGAAAGAAAATCAACAATAGTGAGACACACATCAACAATAGTGGAACATCAACAATAGTGATCACGAAAATTATTCGCGAGGGGCAACTAGCTGCAGACAGTGATAATCACGTGGAGATTTTTTAATTAACATTTATTAAAACAATATATACTCAACAATCACTGTCTGCAAAACAGTAAAAAAAACTTAAAGAATAGAAAAAATAGAATAATTAATTACAAATAAAATTATATCTATTTTTACATAAAAAATCTGAGTTTTCCCGAACAATTTTGTTCGCAATGTAGCACATGAGAAGAAGCCAGAGGTGTTGTGTTTATACCCTACAACTCCTCCAAGTTGGGTGACTGTGGCGTCACCTAGATGTCATTGAGACTTGCCTGTATAAAATTAGTCTTTCACATGAATTGTTTTTCTTTTATCAAAACCTAGATAATTGTGAAAAAATTAAGAAATTCATTCCAAGAAAATTATATTAAACAGTTGAGTCGCATTAATATTACCACCTCCTATTTGTGATGTCAGCGTTAAATAATCAATTGCAGATGGCACAAAGACAGTAAATAAATGAGGCAACAAATGAAGAGTTGTTGGGCGAGTTTATACAGTGTGCTGTAGGCATTCGAAAAGATTTTAATTGTTGCAATGCAGAAATGAAGTGATTTATCAGACATACAAAAAGGAATGATTATTGGCTTTCAGGACAAAGGTGGCAGGATTTCAGAAACTGCAGAGTTAGTGAACACATAATGGTGACCAGCATAAATACGGTTTACAATGTGCTGGTGCAGTAAAGTATACCAAACCAGACAAGGTGGCACTATAGAAAATCAATGACGTGGAAATTGTGGTGCTCCACCAGCCAAAGATGAAAGAGGAGAGCAGCGGTTGTGGTGGTGCGTTTTGGTGAAATGACATGTTATAGTAGAGCAACTCACTGCTCAAATGAATCAGGGGGTTAACTCATGTGTGTCCTGAATGACACTTCAGCAAACATGCTGCATATGGGACTCTGCAACAGACCAGACAGATAGTGTCAGCACATATGCTAACAACTGTGTATCGGCAGAAGAGGCTGTATGGCAGTACCAACACTGGAGATTCACGGTGTGGCAAAAGGATGCCATCATGTTTTTCGCTCCATCCAATAGAGAGACACTGGCACATACGGTGAGAAATATCAGAAAACAAACACCCTTCAACCATTTGTGGAAAACAATAACTGAGTGGAGGCAGCATTATGGTCTGGGGAATGTTTTCATGGTATTCTCTGAAGCACTTATCATTGTGGATGGCAATGTGAATCAATTTAAATACATATTGATCCTTGCTGACCATGTACACCCATACATGGATATCGTTTTTCTTGGGCATAACAACGAGGTTAGAAGTACACAAGGAAGACTTTACTGTACTTCCCTGGCCCCCAAATTACCCGAGCATCTATGGAACCACCTTGATCGGGTTATTCATTCCATGGACACTCCACTTCGCATTCTCCAACAGCTGTCAACAGAAAGCAGTCAGCATGGCTGAATCTCCCTGTTAACACTTTCCAGCACCTCGTTGAGTCTCTCCCAGCCTATTTAGCCACTGTCCGAGCTGCACATGGTGACTCAAATGCTTATTTGAGATACCGGGTTTATCTATACATTTGTAACGAACATCGGGGTGAGGGGTTGATTCCTGGGATCAAAACAAGAAAGAATATCCCTATGAACATATGCCCTACAAAGCATTGCTACAGTGTTACGCGCGACATCGTGACAGGATATATATTAGTCACACAAAGGAAATGCTCAAAGTATTTGCCATGAGCAGCAACACCTCAACGTGGATTGGCAAAGCCGCTTGAAGATACCTGTACTGTCAAACAACTACACAGGCATTACTAAAACACTCTTCCAGATCATTGATGTCGTTAACCGGAGTAGTGTATACCAAACTTTTTGAGTATCACCACAGATAAAAGTCCAGTGGATTAAGGTCAGGAGACCAGGTAGGCCAATACACAGAATCTCGATGCACGATCATGGGAAAGTGTTGTCCAAAAACACTCTTATACACGTCTTGCTGATGACATGTATGAAAACAAGTCAAATCTGTGTACATATGGATGTAACTCAGTAACAATGCTTTGTAGGACATATGTTCATAGGGACATCACCCCCCCCCCCCCCACCATTTGTTACAAATGTATGGAAATACCCTGTATTTATGGAAACAATTTCTTTTTGGCCTAAGGCAAGAATTCTGATTGATTCTTCATGTAAATGAACAACGAGCCACATGAAATTAGTTAACCAAGAATTATGATCAGTTTTCAGTGTTGATACATTGCCTGGCCAAAAAAAAGATCACCGTTATATTTTTAATATACAAATACTAAGGAGTAATCACAGGCCTAGCAGGGTTCTCCCCAGGCCCTTTTTAAGGGACACATCGCCCGGCTGTATACATGAAGAATTAAAGAATTACACAACATTGCATAATGTTTTTAAGTTTTGTCCACCCACCTCTTATCTTTTCAGCCACCTGATACAAGTCTCTGCTGCTTACAATACAATTCTGGTCAGAACGCTGCTTACTACTGCAGTCATGTGTGAATTTGCACAGGCACTACTTCTTTTAATTTGTCCTGCATTAGTTTATCACTTTATTTGTTTGGAAGAAAGATGTCAGCACTTAGTCATGAAAAACATGTCACAGAGTTTTAGAAGGAAGAAATTTTTGGCCTATTCCTTCCAAGCAGAGAGAACAAGCAAAGAGAGTGTTACAATTACCAGAACTGGAGTAAGAACTTTTCAATGCATTATTAAAACTTGGAAGGAAAGATGAGTCTTCAAGGAGTATCTGTGATTGGATAAAAATTCTGAATAATCATGATCAGGGATCATTAAGACACATGGTAAAGGCAAACCAAAGAGGTTCCACATTGGTTTGACAAGGGAGTCAAAAGCAAAGCCACACACAATGTGACGATAACTTAAAGGAATGAGAATAAGTAGCTGCTCTGCCATAAGAAAACCAATAGGAAAAAACAATTCCTGTTTGTCCAGGAGCACAAAAAATGGAGTGTGGAACAGTAGGGGAAAAAACGCCATGAATTTTTTACTCTTTTACAGAGCTGGGTAAGAAGAGAACCGCTTGAAGCGATGGTCAAATCACGTGTCATACCAGCTAGCTGCCCAGATCTATGGAGGCAACATGATGATCTAGGGTTACTTGTGATCTGGACGTTATGCAGAAATAAAATAATGCCAGCCTCTTATCTGGATATACTAGATGATCAAGTTATTCCATCCATGAAAATTTCTTTCCTTATGGCATTGGAATATTTCAGGACAACAATGCCTAGATTCACAGAGCTGAAATTGTAAATGACTAGTTCTAGTATCATGATCAGTCATTTTGACACATTAGCTGCCCCCTAACCTGATCTCAAAGATGAATGCAAGACTCTGCACTGGATAATATGAAAAATTTTTGGGTCGCCCAACTTTTGATATTACAAGGAGATATCAGAGAGTAATGACATTTATTTTTTTTTTTAAAGAAAATTACAAAACATGCAGGTAAACAACTAAATGCGGCTGAAACTACACGTCTTTTCCACAAAGGAACCTTGACGATTTAGGCATTTATCCCAGTGCTGTATCAGTTTCAGAATACCCACTCATAGAATTCTGTCAGCTGTGAATACAGAATGGCGCACGGCAGATTTGAGTTGCTTGTCAGTCTCAAAACTCTGACCACCCAGAAATGTCTTTATGGGACCAAAGGGGTGGTAGTCTGAGTGCATAAAGTCCAGACAGCGGGCTGGGTGGTTTAAAATCTGCCTACCGAAACAGACGAGTTTTGCTTGGACGACGTTGGCCACATGTGGGCATGCATTGTCATGAAGAAGTCGAACATCGTTTCCTCTTTCTGGTTGCTTATCTCGAATACTACGCCGCAGTTTAGTCAACATTTTGCAAATAGGTAGCGGTATTGACGGCTGACCCACAAGGCAAGAACTCTGCGAGTAGAATGTTTGCATAACCCAAAAAACTCTAAGCATAATCTTCTGAGGTAAAGGAGAAACTTTGAATTTTTTCTGAACTGGACAATTTGGATGTTTCCACACCATACTTGCAGTTGAAGACTTTGGATTTTCCTCCTGAGTGTACCACTGCAGATGTTGCAGACTGCACGCCATTCTATTGCCAATCTGTTCTGGTATCAAACTTGTCGGAATCCAACGCTAATAGACTATGCGGTATTCAAGCTTCTCATGTACCATATCCCATGCAGATCCATAGGATATGTGAAGCGTTTCACTCACTTCTTTCAAGGAAATGCAACAGTTTTCTCTGATTGTGTCGTTAATGTCCTTGACAATGGCTGACGTTGTCACTGACGCAGGCTGCCTAGACGCTGTTTATCAGCAAGGCTAACCCTTCCTTCTCGAAACATTTTACACCATTTGTACATATTGAAATAACCCAGGCAGTCAACACTGTAAACTTTAAACACTAGCTTTAACACAGTGACAATATTTCCTCCTTTAAAAAATAAACTGCGTTACTTTCAGATTTCCCCTCGTAATTACCGGTAATGACAAAGTATTTTCAAAGCTATATC
This sequence comes from Rhysida immarginata, assembly GCA_023313115.1. NCBI lineage: Eukaryota > Metazoa > Arthropoda > Chilopoda > Scolopendromorpha > Scolopendridae > Rhysida > Rhysida immarginata. The sequence continues at coordinate 38,391 of JAHWFO010114080.1, read as the reverse complement.
TGTTACTGATTCTATTGTTCAGCTCGTTACTGATTATTCCTATATGCATTTCACTATCTTTCCATATGCTTCATTCTAATGTTCAGCAAAACTAAAAATTGGCAAAAAAATAAAAAAATAAAAAAAAAAGGAAAGAAAAATCACCATAATCAGTGTTATTACTAATACCAAGAGAAAACAACCTCTTGTCTACAACAATTATTGTCCCGTATGCGCATTGCGGCTACCTTGTAGCCATCAATCCGTAGAATTCATCTGATTGATGGCTACAAGATAGCCAAATTGTGCATAAGAGACAATAAATTGTTGTAAACAATAGGGTTTTTTTTTCTTTTGTATGACCGTGAGCTGAAAACGAACATAACAACAACCAATCCTAACATAAATACTGCCATGCTTCGCAGAATCTCATGAAATCTGGTTAAACGAACACGCTTTTGTATTCGCAGAACGTTTATCCACATTTATTAGCAGAACGTTTATCCACGTTTATTCGCGGAATGTTTATCCACAGTTCTTGGTTGGTTTTGTAGTGTTATTACTACATAGAAAAGAGAATGAAAAACTATGCGACCTAGGTTAGAACCAGGCATCACGACTATCTCTGGCACGGATCTAACTGTCATGGTCGTACCTCCAAGGAACTCAAAATACATATTCATGTTCCTGCTTGACTCCATGAAGTAACTGGCGTGTAATCAGTTCAAAATGCATACTTGCATTTATTTTGGCCGAGAGAACCATCATAGTAGAGAATTACAGATGCTTACTAGAGAATGACTTTTTTGCCTGTGCATGCCACCAACAAATACTCCTAACTACAAATGCATTCTGGAAATTGCTGGTTTATGCAGGGTGGAACATACTCACACCGCACTGCAAGTCTTTGATACCTATCAAGCAGGATTTAAATTCTGAATAATTGTTCTTTATAAGATAGTATCCATTGAAGATGAGGGACTGGTTCCCTTACAGTCTCAATCTTAATACAAGTGATTATTTTTTATGGTATTATTTGAAACACAGAATCTTCAAGGAGCACCCACAACACTCCAGGATTTCTGTCAGATAGTCTGTTAGATAGATACACAGCCAAAAGTATCCACACCCTCAGGAAAATTTCAGAATACAAGTAAAAAACAAAAAAATTGGAAATCACACAATTTATTTCGGTATCATGATGGCAAAAGAATTAATTGAAAATAGATACCGGAATCCGCTACATTCCATTCAGCGATATACCCCTCAAGTTGCTGGATACATCACCTACAGATATTTATGACTTCGGCCTATTTAAAGGGACCCTTGGAAAGAGACGACCGTGAAAATCGGAGGGTCTTTGGAAAGCGTGCCAACAGGCGCAGTTATGAATTGATCTTGGTGTTCTGCGTTCCAGCCTCCTGCAGTGGAAAATGTGATGCAGTGCAATAGCACTGATGTATGGCTACCAGATTGAACACACTCTATGGTTGCAAAAGGGATTTCCCACCTTTTCTGACCCTCTGTATTCCCTTTCTTGTATTACTGTTTCAAATATTATGAAATTTTCCTGGGGTGTGGACACTTCTGGTTGTCAGTGTAAGTATGACACCAAGCATCTATAGTTTCATCATATCAGAAGGAATCATTCTTGCACTCATTATACTCCACTTGCTAAGATCAGGTATATGGTAGATGGTCTAAATAGGAGCCTCAATCTTGGCAATGTGTTTCTTATCTGGTCGTTGAAATATGCATCCGGTGTTTCATATCTGGGATTTTTTTTTTATTTTTGTGATATGAAGTGTTTCCTTCCTATACAGGCAATTGCACAGTTCCTACAATTTGTGACCTTTAGTTTCCTTCTGAATTCTAATAATGGCACATCACAGTTCTTTTCCTTAGCTGTTATGTGCTACATGGTCCATTATCTTTTGTCAACCTTTCTTCTAGTAAGGAGAATGTTATAACTATTCTTTGATAATTATACTGTCATAACTTTAGAAACTATAATATTAGGCCATCAACAGAAATTAATCTCAAGGAGTTTACATTTATCTCAAGAACAATGTTTTTAAAATATTACAAAATAACATTAATACAGGGTGAACCCAAATGATTACAATAGTTTTATGATTTTATTTAGGTGTATTATTTAACATATCTATCATCACAAAACTTTACAAATACTCAGACAAATTCATCATGTATTTTTTATATATATTTCCTGGCAGATGCACATTTCCAATTATGGGTGCTAGACCACTACAGAGTTGCAAAATTGATGGATCGGTCGTGTCGGGAATGATGACTAAGAAAGCTGCCATGGCCTCCATGCTCCCCTGACTACTTCTTTTGACTCCTTTGTGTGGACGTATACGAAGGACTCGAGTGTTTGTGCTGCCATTACTAGCTGATCTACCCGAACTGCAGGCTCATATCACCATTCTTTTCCTCCTCAAATTGACAGGGACATGCTTCATCAAATGTGGGATGAATTTGATTACAGACTTTATACCCAGAAAAGTCACTAAAGGGCCACAAATGGAGCACACGTAACATGACAAAAAAACTCGGCGAATTGCTCTATAAACTTGTCAAGGTTCGTGATGATATGTTAAATAATACATCTAAATTAAAATCATGAAATCCTTCCAATCCTTTGTGTTCTCCCTGTAAAATTAATGAATAGTCTTACCTGAACACTTATGATCTTTAATTTCCTTCCGAATTTTAATAATGGCTTTCCTTAAAATAGCTTTTATAGCACCAGATCCTTTCATTTCTCGCCATTTCATTAAAATCTGATAAGGAATTTCTGAATAGTCATACTGGTATACCATGACTTGAGTCTCTGTATGTGTTATAAATTGATCATCAATTCCTAATTCTCTACCTAATGGTCTGTGTTCTTCATGTGAAATCATCTTAGAGAAATCCAGAATATCTTCCTTCGTGCAACAAACTATAATAACAAAGGTTAAACAGATTATTTCATTGCAGTAAGTTAAACAGAAACCAAAATATTATTTTTCTCTGTTAGACTTCCAAAATCATTAATTTGTAGAATACTTAAGAAATCTGCAAAATTACAAAAACGAGCAGTAAGAGGTTGTCTACCAACCAGAAAAACCTGGAAAACAGGGAATTGTCAGGAAATTTAAAATACCGTAATTTTTGTAATATACTTCTTCCTTATAAATAGAAAAATATCCGAAACTGTGGATACCTTATATAAATAAAGGAAAAAACAGAAAACACTATTCCACATAGAAAAATTTTTATTGACTCAGATGTATATTTCGGATTTCAAAAATCCATCACTGAAATATACATCTGAGTCAGTAAAAATTTATGTATGTGGAATAGTGTTTTCTGTTTTTTCCTTTATTTATACCTCTTCCTTGTTTTCAATTCTCATGATTGAAGCATCCACATACTTCCAGCCATGCAAAATATATACAGGGTGATTAAAAACTCAACGTTCAAACTGTTCAGGGAGGTAGTATGGGTGATTCTAAGCAAAAAAGTTAATATGAATGTGGGTCTGAATTTGAACGATAACTGAGATGTGAGCAGAAATAAAAATGCCGCCACCAAGATCAACAAGTTATTAACTCAGGTTTTATAACATCTAGGATGATGAAATTTGGGGGAATAATAAGGTACATAAAACTGTGTATCCCAAATTTCATCATCCTCTATGTTGTGACTGGGTCAGTGTATGTTGTTTTGTGGTTTGGTTGTTGTAAGCGTGGCTTTGTATTTATTTTATTCGTTTGGAGCTCTCATTTTAAAGAAGTTGTATTATGGGTGTGTTTATTGTTGTGTTGTGTGTATGTTAATTAGGTGTGCGGTTGTTTTGGTGTGTAAAAGAGGTGTCTTTGTTGAAGTTCGTCAGGTTTTATTAAGAGTAGGTTATTCCAGTATTTAAGAGATTATTTTAAATAATTAAGAAGTGTTGTTTTGCAGTCCTGGGGAAGCTGCGACAATGACTTGAGAAGCAGAGCTCAAGCTCTTGTTGTTATCACAGTTTTTCCAGTAATTTTGTAGCAACAATGAGATAACAATTGCTTTTTCGTTGGTTGTGGAGCACTTTTTTTTGTATGTGAGTAATGCAGAGAAGCCCTGCTAAGAACTAAGGTTGCGTCGTTATGAAAAACGCTCAGCAAAGCTAAATTAAGTATGACAAAAAAGTTTTTCTTTGGCTGTCCATCGTTAAAATGACCCATACGGATGTATGGGACCATCCATAGCAGAAATTTCGGGAAGAATCAAATGTTTGCGACTAGCGACTACCCTTCAAAGATAAAGAATGTTTCGGAAAAGAATGTTGGCCGCTGTCCGAGATAAGAACTTATCCAAGTTCATCTTGTGATGGGTGAGATTGTTCTTTATTTGCTTTGTCTCCGATGAAGACAGTCTAGTGCACTGTTCAAGAAAATTAAAAGCCGTGTAGTGGACAAAGCCTTTTAGATGTTAAAGTTTCTGATCTTATGTGTTAAGCATTTGTTGAAGTTGAAATACAGTCAGCTCGCATTATAACGAAATTGGTTATAACGAAATTACTGAAATAACGAAGTTTTTCATAGTCCCCGTCAGTTTTGTTAAGAAAAAACAACTGCTTATAACGAAATCTCTTATAACGAAAAATCGGGTAAAACAAAGTAATTTTCCAAGGACATGTAACTGAATGTATAGTAATTTCACATCTGATATAACGAACTAAAAACGGAGTCGTAAATAGGGAAATTAACAATACATGCCGTTAGGCTTATTTCATGTAAAGACGAAAAAACATCGAGAGAACGGAAATGATGTCTTTGTTTGCTTGAAAACAGCCAATAGGCGCATTCGGCGGCACTCAGATCTGAGAGAACAGCATTCGGCAAGCACTTTGCTATTTCCGCCTGAGAAGAAAACGTGTTCGGCAACCAACGAACCTGTCAGATTGTGAGCTCAGATGCTCAGCAAGCTTTTCTTTATCTGACTGCTCAGAATGAACATGGCGGCGCCTACTGCGATGCGAAGCTATCAAAGAAGCTGCGAGAGTTTCATCATGGCGATGCCCAGTATACCCTTTCCTTCCTGGCCTTATGGAAAACTCTTATCGGGATAGAATATTATGCATGCTCAGTTGCTCATTTGATGTTAATTTGTATTTCATATAAACTAAAATTAGTAGATCCGCCGTTTATTCTCAATATTTGAAAAGCCAGTAAAGCGTTCGGCAATGGTCACTCAGACGCTCAGAAAAGCGGTCAGATACCACGTGACAGTTCTCTCAGATCTGAGTCAGATCTGAATACCGCCGAATGCACCTATTATATAAGGCTGTGGTCGAAAACCCTCACTGGTGAGAGAATGATGACGTAATTTCTCACTGGGCTAACCGTCTTTACACGAGTTGTTAAATTCAACAGTTGCTGCAAATTGTAATCTCGAACCAGAGCTCAACAATGCTTTTAACTAGTGATGTCCGTTGGATCCGGATCTCTGATTCGGATCTGATAATATCCGGATTCGGATCTAGAAATATCCGGATCCGGGTCCGTATCCGGATCTCGGATATCGGATCCGGATTTCGGATCTCTGATATCGGATCCAGATTTCGGATATCGGATATCAGATCCGGATTTCGGATCTCGGATATCGGATCCTTTCGCTGGATGCGTATTAAGACTAATTAGGACTTAAGAGGACTAGGCTATCACTTAATAAAAGTTTTTATAAACTGCTTTCAGAAAAAGTTTGCATATACACAATTTCCTGTCTAGGATCCGATTTTCGGATCTCTGATCCAAGTTCCGGATCTCGGATTTCTGACCAACATCCGGTTCTCGGATCTCGGACCTAGGTCCGAAAAAAATCCAGATATCCGGATCTTGACATCACTACTTTTAACCACTCCATTGCTGCAGAACTTCGTTAGGCGCTGAGCAACTGTTGAATTTAACAACTCGCGGTTTTTCTCAGCGAGAACGGTTAGACTAACCGGTTAGGCATAGCAGCGCTAACTGGCGTTTTTGACCGGGTTAAAAAGACGTCACAGTTTTCTCACCGGGATTTCTGACCGACCAAGCGCTAACTCTTCTCACCGGTGAGAGTTTTTGACCTTAGCCTAAGAATCCATACAAAAGCAGAAATGCTGGAAAACGGAGAAAGATTGAAAGCGGAAGCAAGTAGAATTTATTTCGATCGTTGATCGATGACTACGAAAAATAGAAGCAAAAATCTTTCTATAAAATATCATGTACTGAAAAAAGGAAAAAGCATTCTTATGAAAAAGAAGCACATGTTGGAAAGAAATTTATTCGGAACTCAATAGCTTTATTCTGGGAGGGGGGGGGGGAGGAGAATGAGAGAGAACGCAAACAAT
>JAHWFO010114080.1:18551-31933 GCA_023313115.1 Rhysida immarginata | reverse complement strand
GTTAAGGTTGCCCCTTAGCGATGTTACTCTACATCATTTACCTTGAGAACCACTCTTGTCAACTCTCAGAAGTGACCCCAGTATTAGGGGTATCCCCTCCCCAGAATATGAAACAGACATCAAAGTTATTGCTTACTCGGACGACGTCAATCTTGTTGTCCAGGATGTTGCATCTCTACATAGAATTGTCAACACCAGCTTGCCTGTGATTGCAAAATTAACAGGAAAAAATCAAAAATCATCATACTTCATCAAAGAAAACAGAATACCTCTAACCCATTTCCTGACATCCCCATCACAAAGACCATTTTCTTTGGTTCTAGAGAGGAAGAAAAATCGCATTGGACTGAACTGGTGAGGCGCCTAAGAGTGAGGCTCCAAATCTGGACTCAACGGAGACTCAGCTACTACGGCCGGGCCAAAATTGTTAATTGCTTATCCTTAAGCAAGATCTGGCACCAAGCAAAAGGGAACATAATCCCCATGCGGGCACTTAATGAAATTCATATGGAGAAATAAAACATTTCACCCCATTCGGAGGGAAATCCTCTACCAACCAATCGATCAAGGGGCACTAACCTAAAAAACATACACCTCCAGCAGACCACTTGAAGGAAATACTCGTTACACGCACTTCAAAACCATGGGCTGCCCTCGCTAGATCATGGTTTGATATCAACTTCCTTGCCACCATCCTAGTCAATCCCGCCAACCAGCCTACAAATGCTCCTTCCTTTTATCGAACATACCGAAATATAGCCCTATCCATCTTGCCAAAACTCCCAATTAAGCGAGTACTCACCATTCCCAACAAACAATTATACAAAGCCCTACTCCCCGTTATTACACCCCATCCAAACCTAATAGCCCCCAATCCCTTCCCAAACATTCCCAGGCTATGGATTGAACCATCTGTTAAAAACACCAACTGGAAAATTATTCACAAAGCCCTCCCTACAGGTGCTCTTCTCGCCCAAAGGGGCATAATCAAAGATGAAGATGCCCTCTGCCTCCACTGCTCATCCTTCGAGACCCTTGAGCACCTCCTCCTCGAATGCAACGAAGTTAGAAGTATTTGGGGCCAGATAACCAAATGGTGCAAGGAAGAAATTCTTATAACCCCTGCAGAAGTCCTCTACCTTGACATACCATCACAGGCCCCATGAAACTAGTCGCCATTGCCAATCATTCCATCTGCGCGCACCGCTGCCAGGTATGCGAAGAATTTGTCGAAATGGCAGCCCTCCATCACAGATTCCTTGCCAGCTAAAATGTGAGGGAAAATCAGCCAGACATAAATGGAACGAAGCAATCTTAAAAGACTGTTGCTGCCAGACACCCCCTGCTACTGACTAACATTAAATCACATTACCTTGTAAATACTTTTTAATTTACAACTTGTAACTAAACACTGTATTTAATTCCTAGAAATAAATAACATTTTTAAAAGAAAAAAAAAAGAAAAAACGTGGTCATTTGGGTAAGTTGATAGCTTCCAATGCTAAAGGTCATGGGTTCAAATCTGCTCCTTTCCTGCTTTCATTTAATTTAGTTTTTGAAATATGTTTTTGAACAAATTTTATAGGAAACTAACTTTAATTATTACAAACATATTTTAATAATTTTTTACATATTATATTTCATTTGAGGAAGGTAAAAAATTATTTATTTTTAACCCTTTTAGGACGGGAAAATTTTGATCAAAAACAGGAAAATTGCGCTAATTTATTCAAAAATTTTTTCTAGCCAAAGTATATCTATTTATGACGAATTTTTTTTTGCATAGTTTTTATTGATGTTTCATATTGATGCCACTATATGAAACAGTGTATTTTATATTATGTGCATAATTTATTTTTAAAAATAACTCTGAAAAATACAAATATGAGTAAAGAAAAATTAATCTTGTTTTAATGAATTTTTAGAAAAAAAACGAAAATTATTTCCAATTAGTAAGTTAGGCTGAAAATGTGAAGTATTTCATTGTCTGTATGAGAATTAAGAAATAATTAAGAAATTTAATTTATTATCAATGTTATGAATTTTTTTTCATAACTATGTGGAGATTTCACGGGTTTGAAGTTGGCGCCATGACGTAATTTAATGCTAGTTGACGTAATCGCGTAGATCTAACTACAACCAATCAAAATCCAGGCCCCGCCTCGATCCACCAGAGAGCTCTTGAGAATGTGATTTTATGTGCATTTTATACAAAAAAAATAGCGCTTGTAAATTGCATATATGCTAAAATAAAATTAAATATTCATTGTTTATAAAGTAAACAATAAACGAATAAAAACAAAATTACATTCCAACCTTTCTAAGCATTAGTGCTGCGCGATGTCGATGTTAAACATCGACACATCGATGATTTTATAGTATCGATGTTGGCATCGATGTTTTTCCTGCTACTGCATTATCGATGTTGTTAGTTGTTATACGTCTCGTACGCTTCTCAGATGGCAGCACCGTTTTTTCTAGTTTCAGCGCTCATAGCAGTGAATTTGTAAGTTCTTTTAAGCAGCAAAGTTTTTTTTAACATATCTTATATCGATTCCAAAATCGATTTAACATCGAATGGTTTTGGAAACATCGATGTGTTTGAACATCGATGTTTTCCGTAAATCGCGCAGAGGCCCTGGGGCGTGGGGGGGGGGGGTGGGATTTCGGAATGCATTCTGAAATGACGTCATCATGGCGGCAGTCACACCTTATTGTTGTGAATCCGCCAACATTTTACTTTATTTCTATTTTCTAAATTCATTTTATGAATTATCATTATACGTAAAATAAAGAGTAGGCTCTGAGAATTAAAATAAAAAAAGTTCCCTATACCCATGTGCAATAGCAATCTCGCAATTTGGCGCAAAAGTTGAAACTTAGCGAAATCGAAGACAAAGAGGTCACTAAAATTACAAGGATGAAGCAAAGGTAAGATAAAAACATTTTTATATATATTTATGCAGAAAAACGTGTATGGAACAATTAAGGAGGCTACGAAATTTTATAAAAAGCAGGTCTTTGCTAAGTAGAGAGTAAATATATTTTAAAATGAAGAAGTATATAATGGGTATATGAGATCGACGTTTAGTTTGTAACATCCACGCCAGTTCATTTTAAATTAATTATAATAAATACAATAATTCATTCTCCAAGCTAATTATACTGTATTATTATAGAGAAAGGTTTACTGTATAGAATACAGTAATTTTCGTTTTCTTAGACTGAATGAATAAAAAGATAAAAATTTTTATTTCTGACTATATTATAAAAACGAGTGAAAGTGCCAAAAAGCACTCTGCCGTCCCAAAAAGGTTAATAAGTTAATATTATTATAGAGGGTGGATACAAAAATGACCTCCCCCCTTATATTTTCGTAACCGAAGCAGATATATCAATTTTGATGAATCCAACGAATAAGTGGTGGATGGTCAATCCCATGGTGCACTTTTCATCATCCCAAATATGCAAATTAGGACATATTCAAATCCTATCTTAAAAACTGTAAAAGATACACGAAAAATTCCAATTGAAGACTTGTTCAGCATAGAATTCCGAACAAAACAAAAAAAAAATTTTCCAAAATCCGAAGAAACAGATCACCAACAATCACATGTTAAATTTATTAGTTACTTCCTATGCACTTTGCAAAGGCATTTGAATGTTCAACAGGCAAATCAATAAATTACCAAAAATTATCATAATAACATACATTTTCATGAGGAAAAGCAAATAAAAAGTATGTGTCAGCATACACAAGACAGAACAATTCCAGGATGGCAAGCTACACTGGTCCTGAAATTGTGATTGTTGGTGATCCGTTCATCGGATTTTGGAATGTTACCTTCCTCAAATGAAATATAATATACAAAAAATTATAAAAATATCTACTATACTAATTCTCTTATCCGTCGTTCCGTCCGACCGTCCGAGGCCAACAAAGAAAGTTACAATAAAAAAGATCTATTTTCTTTTTTTTTTTTTTTAGTCAAAAGCTAAAGCAGTGTTTAGTAATTATAACCGCTCAGATCTGATTCCCGTAACAATACGTTATTGTGCTGCTTCGTTAGATTTTTTTTTTTTCCAGAAGTAAATCTAAGTGATGTTATTGAATAGCGAATCTAATCCGTCTAAAGCCAGGGTACATTAATAATCAGCCTAGTTCATGGTACATTATCTTTCACGTTAACTATAGTTAAAAAAAGTAAAAGATTATATTTTAAATTATAGTGAGTTTTCACGGATGCTTCTCAAATTTCAAGTGCACGAAGTTTAATCCGAATACAGATGAAAAGGGAACTACAGTATAACAAATCATTAGAACTACAGTATTAACATGGTTATTAGATGAAGTGTTCATCTAATAACCATGGTATTAACATGAAAAAGTCAGGGAGTAGGGGGTTATAATTAAATAATAATAAAGCTAGTTTACATTTTCCATTGTACATATTAAAATGACCCCGGTCTAAAAACATAGAAAATCATGACTTGATACAAAATTCATGTGAATTAATATTATAATGTTTAATGATTATAAATTTTTTTTAATTTTATTAAAAATACTGATCGATGATAGTTGTTCTAGCGGTATTGCATTCTCCCATTCCGATGAAACAGGAAGCACGAAAAATAATGTTTTCATGCCGTATCTAACCACACTTCTGTTTACCTACAGGGAGTGGTTAATCGCATGAGCTCTCCGTCGCGGCCACTCTCCACTCTCATACCGTTGAGGCTGCTAAAGGCGGTTTTCTCGTCAAGCGGCATAAGCGCATTGGTTTCCTTCACGATCTTGGAGCTCTCTCCGTCGCGGAAAAATTATAACCGCGACAGAATGACGAGAAACGCGCCCCAGGTCCTCCCCTTGTCAGTTATCGTTCAAGTTTGGACCCATGTTCATATCAACTTTTTTGCATAGAATCACCCATACTACCTCTTCTAACTACATTGAATTTTGAATCACCTTGTATATTTGAAAGATAATTCAAACGTTTTGTCTTGACATCTTTATAAAGACCAGTTAGTAGCAAACATCGATAAAAGTGCGGAATAGCTTCCTCTAACTTCCTTGGCTGATATCATTAAGACTGGTCGCATTCATGCACTGCATTCATGTTAATGGATAAGTAATTTGCCTTACTTTTTGAACTTTATTATTACAGACTTCACTAAGAAAACAGTCGCTAAACCACTATGCTGCCAAGTTGAAAAGTTGCTCGGAAAATCTGGAATCTTACTGCTAAGGGAAACCAATATCCCATGCTTTCTTAACAGCAATTCAAAATGTTAGCCTTTGCCTATTAAAAGTTCAGATTTGTCCTGGTTTTATTATCGGATTATTATATGCAACCTTAGGAAACTGAGAAAAAAGTGAGTGAATGTGATGTCATCACAGTCAACCATTTGCAATCCACTGCTGGATGAAGGTCTTCTCTAAACGCTTCCATTCTTCTCTGTTTGAAGCTTTGGATTTCCAGTTGACGCCAGCCACCTTCCTTATTTCGTCGTTCCACCTTGCATGGGGTCGTCCTCTTGGGCGTTTAAAGTCACGAGGGTACCAATCCAGAATGACTGTTGTCCATCTCATGTCTAGTTTTCTAGCGATGTGACGAGCCCATTGCCATATAGAATGTTTGATCCGTTCGATGACGTCAATCACCTTCGTTTGACTTCTTATCCAGCTATTGCATTTTCAATCTCTTCTTGTAATTCCCGGCATACATCTTTCCATACTTCCCTGTATTGTCTGTAGTCTTGGTGTTGTCCTCCTTGATAAAGTCCATGTTTCCGCACCATAGGTGAGTGCTGGTAAAACACACTGGTAGAAAACTTTTCGTTTCAAGCTAGGTGGCTTGTTGCTCTTCAAGATAATGTTATTCTTGCCAAAAGCACTCCATGCTGTTCTAATTCGTCTGTTAACTTCATTGAGAATGTTGCCATCCATATTGATTTCTTGTCCCAGGTAAATGTAGCTCTGTACTTCTTCATTCACAATGCTGCCTGCCTGACCTTCTGTTTTGGAGCAAATGTATTGAACATAGCATTTGTCTTCTTTGTGTTCAGTTTCAGTCCTATACACAGGCAAGCCTCTGCTAGTTCTTGTAACATTTCCTCCAATTCAGAAGGCCTACTACTGGTGAGAACGATACCATCGGCAAAATGAAGGTGGTTAAGGTATTCGCCGTTTATTTTAAGTCCTTTTTTTTGACGAGTTCAGTTCCTTGAAGACTTTCTATAAAACTGCTGTGAAGAGTTTTGGTGAAATGGTGTCTCCTTGTCTCACTCCTTTTTCAAGGTTGATCCTTGCTTTTCCTTTATCCAAACGAATGGTAGCAGTCGCTTTACTAAATATCTTCTGGAGAATACTAATATAGCTACCGGCTATTCCTCTTTTTTCGAGAGCTTTCACTACAGCATGTGTGAACACCAAGTCGAAAGCTTTCTCAAAGTTGATGAAGGCAAAGTAAAGTGGCACTTCATATTCTTTGTGGCCTTCAATAAGCTCTCTAATAACGTGAATGTGGTCGATCGTGCTATATCGGCTTCGAGAGCCCGCTTGTTCTCTTGTGTGTGCTGAGTCTAATGCTGAATCAAGTCTGTTTGTCAGCACTTTACTGAAGATCTTATAAACAACTGACAAAAGGCTGATAGGGTGACAGTTCTGGATATTTTCTTGGTCTCCTTTTTTTGAAAAATAGAACCATCATTGCATTATTCCAATCACCTGGTATGTCTGACATCTCAAGGCATTTCGTGAAAAAACTTACCAGTAACTTTTTGAATTCTTTTCCTGCTTCCTTAATCAGATCAATTGTAACTCCATCTTCTCCGGGGGACTTTCCTTTCTTCATGGATTTAATAGCCTTGACAACTTCGCCTTCCATAACTGGTGACACTTCATCTTTTCCTTTCAGTTGGTCTGCTCTTCTTACGTCATTATCATCCTCACATTTGTAAAGTTTATTGTAGAAGTCCTCCACCATTTCGATGATTTCACTTCCATTCTTTGTGATTGTACTATTTGCTTTCTTGAGTGCAAATATTCCCCTTCTTCCAATGCAGAGCTTTCTCTTTGCAGTTTTCAAACTCTTGTTATCTTTAACCGCCTTTTTGACAAGATTACAGTTGAGCTTCTGAACATCTTCTGTGATGTGTTTCCGTATTGTCTTGCAAAGCTCCGCATATTCTATTACTGATCTTGTATCTTCTCTTTTTGTCTTCATTTCTCTTCGTTTCTTCATTAATTTCCTTGTTTCTTCTGTGAGTTTCATCTGTGGTTTGGAAACTCGTTCTCTAGCTACTACTTCCGCTGCTTCTTTTAAGAGTTTAGTTAGTGTCCTGTTAATATGAGGCACATCCAGAAAGTAAGTTTCCCTATTTAAAAAAAAAATGAACTCACACTTACAGGAACATATTTATTGGCAACAAGTACAGCAATGTTTCAGCTATTTTTCAACAAAGCCACCACCAGAACTGAGACACTTGTCGTATCGTGGGATCAACTTTTGTATCCCCCAGAGACAAATGAAGAAAGAGACTGGCAGTGATCTCCCCTCTAGTGGTGCCTTCGTGCCGCCATTAGGGGATTGGCAAGAAACGCTGATCGCCGGAGGCAATGCATGTGAATCAATCGCAAACAATTATTTTTTATCATATCTACTTAGAATATCTGGATGAATTTACTATGTGACCACCAGAAAAACTTGCTCTATTAAACAAAAAATAAAAATCCAAATCGGCCCATCCGATAAAAAGTTATTTAGTGATAAATAAAGCCATTCTTAAACATAAATTAAAAAAAAAAAAAGTTTAAATGGAAAAGTAGGAGGAGTTATGTTAAACAATCAACTAGGAAAATTCTCCTTTATAAATTATAATTTGAAAAGTAATAAAATAAAATATACACTTCAGTAATTATGATCCAAATTATTGTTGAATTTTATTGATTTCCCGTTGGTTTTTTTCCCATGGTTCCAACTAAAGTCAATTGTTTTCTTCTCAGTTCTTCCATCAGTTCTTCCAACAGACGTAAACCAGTTGTCAGTCGTGATGTTTCTGTTACTCCCCTCTATTGATCTATAAGTCTCAAAACTGCCTGTGTTGGTTTTTTTAGGTTCTTGTATTGCTCAGGGAGAGTTAAGGCATCTGAATCCTTTCTTAGGTAATATACGCTTTGTGGAGATACCCAGTCCTCGCATCAGTAATATAAGGTATCTTCAGACCATATTTTGCTGGTTTGTTAGGAAAGAACACTTTAAACTTACATCTACCACAGAACGCTACCAACATTTCTTCAACACAAGCGGAGGACTAACACTTTAAAGATCTTGGCAATTTTTGATAAATGCATTAAATAATTCGGAAATAGGAGCAGCTGCATCTAATTTTCTTCTTTCTTCCCTTGTTGAAGAATCATCAAAGCGTATAGCCATCAGAAGAACATACAGCCGATTTTTGCTAATGATACAACGGTATATTTCCCTCCCAGTCCCATTACTTCTAAACCATGAAGTATAATCTGTGTGATTTCCTTTGCATACTACTGTATAAAATAGCAATGCAATACTTGCTTTTAGCTCAATAATGTCTAAATCTCTAACACAGATTTTATTTTCATATTTGGGTTGCATTTACCATAATTTTTCATTGGTATGTCTAATAATTTGTTTAAGCATCTGGTCTGTAAATAATAAACTCCACACTTACTCTGCAGTTGTAGATGCTGTAAAATGGGACCTATATTTAAGCCGAATACCAGGAAGTTGCAAAATTATGTTATGGCTTCTTGTTCTAGTCCTAGAGCTTGGAGCATAGATACCCACCGAAAACGATTTTTTCTAATATAGCACTTGATATTTTGCCTGTTCGACTTGGATACATTATCAGATAATTCTGAAGAAATGACACATCTTCCTACGCCATGTGAGGACTGTTCTTGGATATCTTGTTCATCTTCCTACTTCTCTTCAACAGATAACTCGGAGTCAGACTCACAGCCTGAAGGAATAGCGAAACTTACATCAATGTCCTGTTCAACATCGTTGAAGTCTTCCAAAATGTCGTATTCCTCGTTGTCAGATTCTTCCATCATCCATTCCGATATTTGTTTTTGAAAATTAGCACCATTAGAACTCATTTTTAATATAAAACAAGTGATCTTCACAAGAATAAAAAGTAACGTAACCCTACCATGTGCGGTCTCTGTGACTGCTCACAATTTTTTCGAACGTTATATAAGGGTCGTACAAATGAAAACGAAAATTATTTATTTTATCCAAAGTGTATATAAGAAATTTAAAAATACTCTTCAAATGCGTTAAGGCATTTATCCCACTGTGTAACAAGGCGTGTAATTCCTTTATGGAAGAAGTCTTTCGGTTGCTTGTGGAACCATTCCAAAACCTCTTCCTTCACTTCATCGTCCGACTGAAACCTGCAGCTTTTCAGATGTTTCTTGAGATCCCCAAGTACGTGAAAGTCACATGGGGATCAGTCAGGGCTTATACGTGGATGCTGCATTGCTTCCAGTTGAACTTTTTGATGAGGTCTAATGTTGCTTTCGAGGTGTGAGGGCGCGTGTTGTCGTGGAGAAGAAGCACTCCTTCTGTAAGAAGTCCAGGACGCTTGCATTTGATGGCCACGTGCAGTGTTTTCAATGTTTCCCCATATCGTACTGTGGTGCCTTTTTCAATAAAGTCCAGTAAAATCGGGTCTTTGCAATCAAATAACATGATCAACATGACCTTCCCCGTGCTGTTTGCGATTGGTTTTGACTGTTTCGGGGGTTTTGTTGTTTGGACGAAACGATCACTCACAGACCTATTGTTCAATTTGTACGTAGGGTTTCGCAATTGTTGAAAACAAAACCTTACGATCCTTGCATGCCGTCTTTTTTTTTTCCCACACAAATTTTCGTTTTCATTTGTATGACCCTTATATATTCCAAGCAAAGCGACTAGAGATCAAGACAAGCACATGCACAATACTTAAATCACGAAGAAGGAAGGTGTAGAGAGCGACATCACACGGGCGAAAGTAAAACATAAAAAAAAACCACTTTTACTGTTCATAGGTGTCTGTATGACCGCACGCGGGAAGTTTGACTGGGGAAAATTGACCATTCCTGACATGCACGCCTTAATCACCACAAATTAAAGAAGAGTTTGCATAGTATTCCTCATCTAATAAAAAAAAATTGAAACTTAATGATTGAAACAAAAATTATTGATGAAAAATAGGAAAGAAAATTCCACAGCCTAGAATCGAACCAGGAACCTTCTGCTCACCGTGCAGATGCGCCAGCCAATTGCGCCACTGCGGACATGGAAGCATTACGCTATCTACATGCCCTTAGGGCTGGCTAGAGCAGTACCCAGTCTTTTCTTTCCTATTTTTCATCAATAATTTAAACATATGAGGTATGGCATGTATAAAATCCTCATAGAACATCCAATTATTATTATAGTCCCAGCCTGCGAACTGGGTACTGCTCCAGCCAGCCCTAAGGGTATGTAGATAGCGTAATGCTTCCATGTCCGCAGTGGCGCAATTGGCTGGCGCATCTGCACGGTGAGCAGAAGGTTTCTGGTTCGATCCTAGGCTGTGGAATTTTCTTTCCTATTTTTCATCAATAACTTTTTTTTGCTAGTTCCAAGACGCAGAAAGCGTTATATGTTCCTTTTGAAGGGAGGAACACAGTAACCCTAAGTCTTTGAAGGACAGTTCAAAAAAAAATCTAAGTTCAATAAGTTCCCATAAGTTAATTTCAGAGTTTCAAACTGAGTCATCCCTGTGTCAAATACATTTATAAGGAATCTTAACACTAATCAACTTACAAATTCTTCTGATAATATTCCAAGTCGGTCATGCTATCGATCCATGATGTCAGTGGAGCAGTGATTCATGCTCTGTTTTCAATTACCAAGGCAAGAATAATGAAAATTGTCGATTGTCATAATTTATATGTTTTTTCACTGGTCGAAAAGCATGCCAGTAGGATTCAGAGACTGATTCACATGCAACACAAGATTAAATGATTGATAGCGATCTCTGTTCAGTCCGCTCTTCATCAGGCCCTCTGGCGGGAAATTTAAAAATGTCTCATTTGAAGAAATAGATGCGCAGTTGATAGGCCTAACGATCGCTCCATAGAAATAAGGGAACACTGCTGCTGATGTCTTTACACTGAAAGTTCTTCAAGTGAATTAAGTTCATTTTATCAAGTGAATAAAGTTCTTTATCAAGTGAATAAAGTTCTTCACTAATTTGTTCACAAAACACTACAGGTATTGTTCCTTTCTTATTGATTTTGACGCATTATTACCTTTCAAGACAAGGAGATCGTTTCCAAGAGGAGCTCACTCCCCCCCCCCCTACTAAATTTTTTTTTTTTTTTTTTTTAACTGACATTCTGTCACACTGGCACACCCGGTGTATGAGACTTAACATGCCCTTTACACTCCTGAAGTTTCAGGATGATTCGTCAAATATTTTTCTAGATATTCAACAAAATTTCTAAATTGAAAATTCAAATTATTATGTCTAAACCCTGTATTTATTCGTCCATAACCTATCATTACAATTTGTTTGATATATTTCATGCCACATCTTAGCAGTGAAAATTTCAAAAACAGGTACTAGGAAATCAAATTCGACCATCCTTAAACATACTACAATTCGTCTATTATAGGATGGTTCACACCTCCAACTGCCAGCACCCGTTTTTTTACTATCAATTTTATTCACAGTATCAGTAGCTCTAACTCATACGCATTAAACCTGTTTCCCTAACTGCAATTGGTAGAGGTGGACCTTTGGTAACTGCATGGCCTTTCAGGTCACCGGATCTTACTCCCCTTGACTTCTTTTTATGGGGTCACATGAAGGCACGTGTCACTACCACTGAAGAGCTGGTTGCCTGCATTGCAGTCGCCAGCGAAGAAGTCATGAAATGCCAGGAATCTTTGGCACAATGCAGGGGGGTTAATGTTACGACGATGCAATGCATTTATCGAAATGGCTAGTTGACACTTTGAGTAGCTTTTGTAAATGTTTTCATGTGTCGATAAACTAATTGTTACTATGTTGTGTTTTTCATTTGCACGATACATCACTTCTCTCCCCCATAGCCAGACAATGGTAGGGTTCCGATCCTCCATGCTATTGTAAAAGCCGTTTGTTTTGGTGTCCCCTAATTGTGTGTAACGTTTGGTAACTATCTTTATAAAAACCCTTTATATAAAATTTAAATTATAAATTACTTGCAAATAAATGAATGACTATTGAAACTGAGGACTGAAACATGCATTGCCATCAAGAAGACGACGTTGTGGAAAGTTGCAATGCTGCATGCAGTCAGGAAGTGAAAGAAATATTGATTACAAAATATGTGCACAAACATACAAACAACTGAAGTTAAATAAAAGTGTAATAACTTAGTATTCTGAAAATCAACAGAAATCTACATTCTATCCCACCATTCATAATTTCTTTTCTAAAACAGGCAAATATAGGTATGAGATTCACTAACACCAGAAATGCACAAATTATTATGCCCGATTACAGATTTATGCAAATATAATTTCAATGAAACATTCATTAGGGTAATACATGTCACCTACCAGGATCATCTGGGATTATAGACAATAGGTCTGTAGGCTTGGAAGACATTCTCCTTTTGTTATTAAAACTTCCGGTTTTCCTTAGTCAGGGATGAGGAAAGTTCAATTCTCATCTCCAGTGAAGTGCACAAACATGTTTCATAGGATAGGCAAGAATCTGGAATAAATAAAGTTTAAATATTTTCAATTCAGACAACACTGTGGTTAGTGGATTGCTTAATTTAACTTTTGTTTAAGTAAGAAATAAAGGGGATCATCTCATATTAATTGCCTGATGTTACTGACATTCTTCCCCGGCCCAAAATGGCATTTGCTGCTATCTGCTAGCATGGCTCAGCAATTGATTTACCCTTCACAGATATTTTAATAACCAAATCAAATGGTCAATCCATTTTAAATGTTTATAGTGTGACTGTGGGTCAGTGTGTCTGAGATGTGTGGGTGTGTTCGGATGTTATGTATATCTGGGTGTAGCTGTTTTGTTTGGACTGCGTACAGTGCATACAGATATGTGTACAGTTTTTCTTTTCGGTAATTTGTTGGGTGATTTATTAATAATAATAAAAAAAAATATATTTTATTTAATCACTTTTTATAATATAGTTTCGTACAAAATTTGTTATTGTAAATAAATGTAAAATTATATTTGTTTATCAAAGTTAAAATGTGGACATCAACAATAGATGTTTTGGAAGGAGCAACAATAGAGTCTCATGAGCTTGTGACATGATAAGATTAAGCTTTGATTATTGTTGTTTT
>JAHWFO010114080.1:0-18541 GCA_023313115.1 Rhysida immarginata | reverse complement strand
TAACACTCTGCTATTTATTTGGAGACAAGCTATTCATACTCCAACAGCAGCGTTGTTTTGGCTGTTACAACAACTGTATATTTGCTGTTTATTTTGCCTTGGTTTTTTAGTTGTTTACATTTATTGTTGCTGATAAGAGCTCGGAAAAATATCTCCCGCTTGGTGCGAGTGAATGAACGATCCTCTGATGCTGCAACAATGTTCTCTTGGCGTCTGTCAGAGGGCCTTTTTGTAGCGAAGAGATTCATGGAAAAGCTGAAAAGTGAACTGGCATTTTGTTGTTGTTATCGTGTTCAGCAGGGAAGCAAGCAAATGTGAAAGTTGGCATTCGGATGAAATGTATGTTTGTTTTTTTTTTTATTATCGCTAATGGTAATGTTTCTCTGAGATAACTGCTTATATGTCTGTTAGTATTTAAGTCGGAAAGCTATCATTGTCCCGCTATTCTATTAGCTACATTTAGTCTGCAGTATCCTATTATTTTTTTTTTTTGTTTTACTTGGCTTGTGCGCAAAACATGAGCTTGGCGTGTTGAACATTAGAACGCGCTCATGGCTTCCTCTTCCTCTGCACTGTTTAAACGGCTAACAATGTCATCTTCAGTTGGGACTTCCGATGTTATCGCCAATTCGTCAACATCAACAAAAGCATTAAAATGTACATTGGAGAGGTGCTCCAACTTCGTTCTGCTTTTAAGAATCCTCCACTCTTCAAAGCCTTCAAAATCATACTCCTCATCACTGACATCCTTGTTCACATTTTCATATTCACAAACCATAAATCCAGCTTTGCGGAAGCAGTTTCCAATGGTGGTTTCTGACATCATACGCCAAACACATAATGGTCATTATCGCATCACAGATGTTCCGTTTCTTGAACTCCTTATTTGCCTGAAGATGGTCGATAATATCCTGCACTAAGTTTTTTTGAAAAAAAGCCTTCAATGAGCGAATGATGCCCTGATCCAGGGGTTGACAATGGGAGGTGGCATTCGCTGGTGAATATTTAGCTGTGAGATTGCTCAACTGTGGAGGCACTGAACGTGATGAGCAGTTGTCTATAAACAGAAGAACGTGTCTCCTCTCCAGTCGGAATTTCCTGTTCCGTCCCAGAAGACACTGGTGGAAAATGTTTGTTGTCATCCATGCACACAATTATGTTAATAATGGCATGGTAACGATTTTCCCTTAAAGCAACGTGGCTTCCCAAATTTCCCGATAATGACAAGTGTCAATTTATCAGTGTCATCCATAGTAGTGCATAGAAGAAGCGTTATCCTATTCTTACTAAACTTTCATCCATGACACTCCTCGCCTTTGAAATCTAAAGTTTTGTCGGGAAGTTATAAAATAGCGCTGTCTCATCTGCATTGTAGATATCCGAAGGTTTGTATCCATTGACCAACTTGGGCAGCAAATTATTACAACATTCGTTTACTGACTGAGGATCGACAGATTTCGATTCATCGAAAATTTTATGATACGAGATGCCATGCCTTTGCTTGTATCGGCTCAGCCATCCACTGGAGCATTCAAAATCCTTTATGTGTATTCCAGTTCGTTTGCTTTTTCCTTAAAAACATCGCCAGTAAGTAGAACATTTTTTGTCTTATTTCCGTGAACCAGTGTTCAGTGTGACTGACGTCAGTGTGTTTTTTTTTGTTTGTTTGTTTATTTTAGTTTGGACAGGTAATATTGTAACAGGGGTGGTTAATAATTCGTGCTTTAAAAGTAAAATGTGTAGGTTTTATTTTCTGCTCCATGCTTTAGCTCTATGAGTCTAGCGTTAATATAAGATTTTGTTGCTTGCAATAAATAGTATTGTATTGATTGTATTTTAAGATCAGTTGTTTTAAAAGTATGTATTGTTGTCAACTTTGAAGACTGTGACAATGCTTTCTCCGTCGTGTATGTGTTGTTGTTGGATGTGAGATTCTGGGAATCACCGACGATATGTTAATGAGCAGTTGTTAAAAAAATAATGTCGTTGTTGAAAAAGAAGTAGCGGGTTGGCATGACGCTGAGTCTATGTGTACGGTCGTATGAGTTGCGCTGAGTCTGTTATTCTGTTGTGCCAAATGTAAATAACGGGGTGCAAGTGGATATTGTGGCGTCAATTATAATGGTGAATACTTAAGGGTTCTGGTGAATACTTACAGGTTCCTGCCTTCTTCCTCCCGATACTCCTCCTAAGCGTGGGATCTGGATAACCATTAATCAGGAGCAGTAAGCAATTAAAAGGAGTGGGCGACGCGTTCCGGTCCATTGTATCTGCTTCTGCAAGGCCTCGCTATAGCGAAAAGATTATTTCGCTTTCACAGAGCAACAGTTAAACAGAGTGAACCGCAGCTAGCATACGCCCGTATATTCCTATTGAAAAGTAAAACATTGATTATGGTATACCATTTAAATAGAGTAGATAGTCAGTCCTATTTCATTGGAACTTAGATATCTGTATGGGGGTGGGTCTAAGCTATTAAAGAGGACATAAAGGGGAAGGTGTAGCCAAGGGGACTATATGTTTTATGGCCTCGGGACCATCTATGCATGGTATTAGAGTTTAGCAATTGTTATAATAGTTGGGTACCCTTTTATTTGGATATGCTTTAATGACAATTACTATGTTTATGGTTAATAAATTAAGCATTTATACATAACTCAGTCTAAAGCGTTGTCCTTGAATAGTAACTCCTTAGTGAGTCCGAAAAATCCCGCATCCCAGCACGTGGGAGTTGCAACTAGTTTGGTCTCGCGTCTCGGGGACCCTCCCACACGCGTGGGCCTTTGCACAAAATGGCACCCGAACAGGGACTCGCTAATCCAGAATTTACAGATTTTTGGAGTTCAAGGTAATACAAAGCTGAGTTGTCTATAGGTGTGTTCTGTTTTGTCTAAGTGGCAAAGCTATATAGGATCTATGGTTTGGAGCAGTGAGGAAAGACCTGTCAATGAGGACAATTAGGTATAGGAAAAGGCAGCAGGGAAATTCAGTTTGTGGGTCGGTGGGCGACGGGGACCTGGAGGATGTTGCCCTGGAGATAACGGGAGAGCTGTATAAAAGATGTAGTAGAGCAAATGGCATGTGATATGCCAGTGGTGTGTGTAGCGACAGGGTCTGTGGAACTACGGTATGTACCCCATTTGAGGGGTTGAAGTTTGGGGAAATGTGTCCGGAGTACGAGAGTGCTCTTCGTTACTTGGTTTGAATTTGGCAACTTGTTCAGGGATGATGTGACCGGTGTGCAGGGTGTACGAGACTTCCAGTCGGGCTATGTGGTTGATAAGAAGCGACCGGTATTCGTGCGGCAATACAAAGTGCCATATGTATACTGGGACTTGTACAAGGACAAGCTATTGGAGCTTGAGCGAGCTGGCATTATAGAGACCAGTAAGAGCCCCTGGAATGCCCCTGTGCATATCGTCCCCAAGAAAAATGGGGATTTTAGAATAACTCTCGACTTGCGACAGGTGAACCTGCACACCAGTTCTGTGGATTTTCCTGCCCCTGTTATTCAGGATATATTGGAGGAGTTGCGGGGGCATAGATTCTTTTCGGTGCTCGCCCTCAATAACGGGTACTTCCAGATACCATTGGTCGAGTCACTGAAGGAATGCTATGCCTTCTAGTCTCCC
Organism: Rhysida immarginata; assembly: GCA_023313115.1. Classification (NCBI taxonomy): domain Eukaryota; kingdom Metazoa; phylum Arthropoda; class Chilopoda; order Scolopendromorpha; family Scolopendridae; genus Rhysida; species Rhysida immarginata. Next base: position 14,909 of record JAHWFO010114080.1, on the reverse strand, counting down.
TGGGGAAAGTTTCAATTGACGAGACTGCTTCAGGGAGGGAAGAACTCCCATATTTTCCAACAATACATTGTAAATACCTTACGGGAAAAGATGGGGGAGGTTCACACATTCTTGGATGACATCCTGGTGTCAACTGAGTCATTCGAGGGGCACTTGAATGTACTCCAGTGGGTGTTTGAGCGGTTTTGTGAAAAGGGCCTGATTGTAAAACCTTCGAAATGTCAATTTTGTCTCCCAGAAGTACATTACCTCGGGCATTTGATCTCTGCAGAAGGATGCAAGCCAGACCTGGGGAATGTGGATGCGCTACAAAGGCTGAAAGAACCACGGAATATAAGGAATGTGGTGCAGTATTGTGGGATCTATTAATTTCTACCGGCCCTTTTGCGTCACCTCTCGGACACCCTGGTCCCCATTACCAATTTAACTAAAAAGGGGACAAAATTTGTTCTGTCAAAAGAATTTCAAGATGCATTATAAAGCTGTCAAAAAGACATTAACTGCCTCTCCAGTATTACGCCCGCTTGATTATAGTTGTAGATTCAGATTGGGTACTGACGCTTCAGATAGGGCAATTGGTGCAGTACTGATGGTGGCTTTTTTTAGTCAAAAGTTGAAAGGTGCACAACTGAACTATGCCACAATCGAAAAAGGGGCGCTTGCGATTGTACGGGCCGTGGCACATTTTCGGCACATTATACTGGGCTTCTCAACGGTAATCATGACAGATCATCAGCTGCTGTCTTTTACTAGTAAAATGAGGGGTTCAAACCAACGCATCTTGTGTTGGGCCTTGCAATTAGAAGAATATCAGTTGACTGTCCAACATGTGTCAGGGAAGTCCAATGTGGTGCCGGATTTGTTGTCACGGCAATATGACAATGTGACGGTAACGAGAAGTGATGAACTGTGGGTGAAGGAGATTATGCAAATGCAGGAACAAGACCCATGGCTACAAGAGATGCTACCGCAGCTCCATAAAGGAGGCCAAATTTATCGAGAAGGCGGAATGGCTTTTTTTTTTTCAGGATGGTCTTGTGCTGTGGAAGTCGGGTAAACACCCAGGGGCGCATAGTAAAATATGGGCACCTGATGTGTTGCGTTCCAAGATTATTAAGCAAAACCATGACAGTTTGCTGGGTGGACATCGAGGCCTTAGTGCTACGATACATCAAGTGAAGAAAGGGTATGCTTGGAAAGGGTTGGCACGGGATGTTACTCTACACATTAGATCGTGCATCGCATGCCAGCGGACTAAAAAAAAAAATGTAGTACATGCACCGTGGCAATCCGGAATCAGTGCGCTGTACCCGTTCCAAAAACCTGTGATGAACATAGGAGGTCCTGTTGAGCGCTCATGTGAGGGCAATCGATATATTTTGGTGTTAACCGATGTATTAACATGTTGCCCAGAAGCTGTTCTGCTTGTGAATCAATCTGCTGTGACCGCGTTTATACAAACCATCATGTGCTGGTATGGGGTTCCATTGCAGGTCATTAGTGACCGCAAAACAAACTTCACCTCAGAGTTCTTTGCAAATATATGTGCAAATCTCAGGAATATATCACAAGGTGACCATAGCTTATAGGCCAACCTCGAAAGGCATCGCGGAGCGATGTAATAAGTCGCTCTGCGAGGCGATTCGAGCATTGTGCTACAGCCATCCAGAAGAATGGGAGAGAGTTTTGAACTTTGCCCTGTTTTCCTTACGTACAAGGCATCACAAAACGTTAGGAAAAATCCCAGCCTACCTGTTGTATGGCTTCGTTCCTATGATGCCACGAGAATGGCAATTGGAGTTTAATGAACAACAGATAGAGTCTGAGGATGAGAATATTATGTCTCGCTATCGCTCAGAATTAGTAGTGAGGTTGTAGTGAGGTTGGCGAAAGTGCAATGAGAGGTGTCTGAATGAGATAGAGAAAGGCGGCGAAAACACTTGCAGTTGCTGAATAAGCAAAAGCATACTCGCATATAGAGGTAGGCAGTTTGGTGTGGCTTTTGCAGATGGAGGGGGGGCGTAAACGGAAGTTTGCAGCCAAGTTCCTAGGCCCGTTTCGAGTGGTAGAAAAAGTCACGGATATCAATTTTCGGATTGAGGGCGGGGGGGGGGGGGGGCTTCGCCACGATCAAATCGGACATGTTGATCGATTAAAGGCGTGCATGTTCCCAGTGAAGGGGATAGGAGATACAAGGATAGAAAGAGGACACCGAAGTGCCAACAATGGTTAGAGGCGTCAGATGAGGACGACGAAAGCGGAGAAGAGGAGCAGGTCGAGCTGGGTTTTAGGGTATCGGCTTCACTGGAGAGAGCTAAAACTGATATAGTACCAACGTCGACTACGGGAAGTGATGCAGAGGAGCCAGTTAGTCCTGTGCGTCAGGTCAAAGTGAGGGATGATCGTGACGTCGAGGTAGACGTTGAACACTGGAGCCCGCTGCGACCAGGTAGATATAACCTATGTCATCAGCCCAGAAAAGATTATCGGGCATTGAATTTAGGGAAATAGACGTAGAATTGGATTCTGCGATCTAACAGAGTAGTGGTTTGAGGTCATTAATACATGTACAGTCGGCAGCAAAAGTACTTAGCCACCTTCCATTAATTTTCCAAAATTAAACCGTAATTTTGCCTTTAACAATTCCGGTAAAAAAGTTTTTCTTGGTGTGTATTGATTGATATGGATATGATCATTTTGGTGCACGGGAATTGTTACTTTTTACCGGAATTGGTAAAGGGAAAATTAATGTTTAATTTTGGAAAATTAGTGGAAGGTGGCTAAGTACTTTTGCTGCCGACTGTACATGGGGTGTTTTTTTGTCTTAGAAGGGGTGTATTTGACTGAAGACAGTGTGTTTTTTTTTTTTTTGTTTGTTTGTTTATTTTAGTTTGGACAGGTAATATTGTAACAGGGCTGGTTAATAATTCGTACTTTAAACGTAAAATATGTAGGCTTTATTTTCTGCTCCGTGTTTTAGGTCTACGAGTCTAGCGTTAATATAAGATTTTGTTGCTTGCGATAAATTGTTTTGTATTTATTGCATTTTAAGATCAGTTGTTTTAAAAGTATGTATTGTTGTCAACTTCGGAGGCTGTGACAATGCTTTCTCCGTCGTGTGTGTGTGTTGTTTGTTGGATGTGAGATTCTGGGAATCTCCGAAGATATGTTAATGAGCAGTTGTTAAAAAAAGTTTTGTTGTTGAAAAAGAAGTAGCGGGTCGGCATGATGTTTTTGCTGCTGGTAAATCTTCTTCTGTCAATATTTCTAAGATATTGATAGGAGATTAAAATATGTCGGAATGGATCACGAATATAATAGATTGGTATTGTCTGTAAAGAAGTTTTAGCGCAAAAATGAGCAAATTTATGCGCCGTCTCTGTGGAGAATAAGTAACCGCCATTGGTCTGCGTTCGAAATTTAGTTCTGCCGTCTAAGATAAGAAAACATCCCCAAATAAGATGGCACTCCGGTGAGAACGTTCTTATATTTTTAATTATTGTTTGTTGGTTATAGACATGGGAACTATCCAGTTTTAGAGAGGATCCGCGAGTTGTGACTGCTTATTCTTTTAAACTGCCCATGCATCATGGAAGTAGGTCGGCAGAAGGATACCGTGATATGTATCGGGTTGCGCGATCTAGTCGTGTTTGCGCTGACTGTAACAAGAGTTTTAGTTAATTAACTGACAACTAACTGTCATAGAGTAATAGCGATGCAATTCATAATTCTTATCTTATATATGTTAGACATTGAAGATAAATATGGACATTAATTTTGTGGCATCTATGTGTACGGTTGTATGAGTTGCGCTGAATCTGTTACTCTATCGGGCCAAATGTAATTAACGGGGTGCAAGTAGACATTGTGGCGTCAATTACAATGGTGAATATTTAAGGGGAGGTTCCTGCCTTCTTCCTCCAGATACTCCTCCTAAGCGTGGGATCTGGATAACCATTAATCAGGAACAGTAAGCAATTAAAAGGTTGGCGCGACGCACTCCGGTCCACTGTAACTGCGTCTGCAAGGCCTCACTATAGCAAAAAGATTATTTCGCTTTCACGGAGCAACAGTAAAACAGAGCGAACCCCAGCTAGCATACGCCCGTGTATTGCTATTGAAAAGTAAAACATTGATTATGGTTTACTATTTAAATAGAGTAGATAGTCAGTCCTAATTTCATTGGAAATTAGATATCTATGTGACACGCCCCCCCCCCTTAATTATATATGCATGATGACCCAATAACCCATTGCTACTGTGTCGGAAGGTGCACATCAACTGAGTTCGGAACTGATACCGGAGGAGTGAAACATCGTGAATCAGAATACACAAATCAATCAGTCAAAGTTAAAAAAAACAAAAGAAAACAAGTTATGATTTATTTTAACCTTATCAGCTCGATACAATTATAGTCCAAAACAAACATTACTTTTACAGTACATTAAATTGCACTAATCTTAGTTTATGATCGATTGTGTAATCCTCAGCAAATAGCGTTACACTAAAGGGGCCCCTTAGCTATTGCGCTACTGCTCCATAACCGCCATCAGGCGCGCGGAACACATGCAGTTCTTTACAATACAATACGAAAACAAAGGTCTAGATCAATCATCATTAACCAACAATACACTTAACAGAGGCATTGGACTTAAGGCAATAATTCAAATGTAAGTGTGCTTATGAGTCTCAATACTACGGGTCTGCCATGGGCAATCATCCACTTAATGGCTATGGCGTAACGCCGGAGAGCGTCACGTGATTCTTTTGAATTAGTCAACTCATTAAGAGACACGGGGAGAACCATGGAAACCCCGCCGATGATTCCCACGCAGTTAGCTACCGAATCGCAGGAGTACTCAGTGCAACGCTTATTGGATGAATTCCCCTTGTCTCTTATTAATAAGAGAGAGAAACAGGGGATCCACAGCGAAGTTACACTATTAATTTATTATTGCTACTTCAGACCACCAGCCCTCTGCTTGGAAGCGTTCCTTAAGACTATATCAACTTTCATAAACAAGGTAGACTACAATACTATACACATAAGCAGCTTGTATAGCATAAGCTACCATTTTCCATATTCTTTTATAACCCAAACAGTGTCATGTCCAAGAAAACAAATGCTTCTTATGCACTATAAGTGATATGCTGATTAACAGCGGCACACGTCTCTCTTCCTGTAGTTCTTTTATACCTCACGTCACTGTTCTAGTAAATCTTCGCATCGTCCACAGTCAACGAAATAAAATAAAGGAAAGCAACTCACTTACGCCATCATAAACAAAAACAGAACATCTATTTTCAGACAACATAACGACGTCCGTCCCTGACGAACTTTTTATCCCCGAAACTTTAGGTTTCTCTACTGATGCAACCGGATCCTTATTAATACATTACAATTCAACAATTATACACAAAAAACAAAAATAATACCCTTTAAAACGAACATATTTCCTAAAACAAAATATACCACATCAGGAATTATATCGAGCTGATAATTATTTTAGCTATATTATCTTGAACGAATTATTAATTTATTACATGGAATTAAAATCTATTTTAAGTAAAAAAAAAAAATATTTAAACTATTTATTTCTCAATAGTACCCAGAACAATATTACCCAATAAACAACGTGACTTGTCACACACGCTCAATAATACAAAAAAAAAAAAAATTTCCATAATAAATTTTTGTTTTAAAAAGAAAAACCACAATCAACACAACCCCAAACTACATATATTTAATAAATTAAATGCTAAAAGAAACACTAATATTGACACTCCCTTTCTATCTCATAACTCGCAGAATCCCAATGGTCTACCTTTATCCAGGAACTATTCCTTCCCCTTCGCAATATTCATCCCCTTCCTGATCATTTTCCTCTATGTAAATCCCGATAATTTACACATGGGCGTTGCCTCAAATTATATCGCCCCTGAACTATGGGCATTACCTCTTCAGCGCTATCCTCGATAGGCTCCATGAACCCTTGTTCCTCGTGAGCCTCCTCCTGCTCACCTACTTCTGGATTCCCCAACTCGGCCAGCCCCGGCTCTGGGGACCGCCTACGAATCACCCTAGCCACCACCTCCTTTTCTGATTCTGAGGCTTCATCCTCCACTATCCTTCAAGGAACTTCCCTCTTCACTCTTTTCCTCTGATTTCTATTAAAATACAAAGCTGGAGCCGGAGGGTAATATGGCTTTAAACGATTGATATGCACCGTCATTATATTCCGCTGCCATGTATCTTCAACTTTATACGTCACGTCTGTGACCTGCTCAACCAATCTAAATGGACCTATATATTTTGACAAAAATTTTTTCTTTCAACCCCCTTTCCTCAATAATCACACTTTTTCTCCAATTTTGAGTGCCCTTGTGGCTCTTTATTTATCCTATTTATCTTCAACTCTCTGCACTTCTGATCACGATCACTCACTTCCTGTCTAACCCGCCATAACTTTCTTACAACCTCAGACCTATAATCCGCTATGCCTCTATATTCGCCTCCCCCCTTCTCATCTTCATTCCCATCCCCGTGGGGCTATGGGATCAAAACCATATAATAGATATGCGGGTACCTCCCTCATTGCCTCGTGGTAACTTGTTCTCATAACCCACAGTGCGTATTCTAAAATCTCATCCCAGGTCTCCAGATGACTGGTACACAAGGACGCAATGGTCTCGCGCAATGACTTACTACACCTTTCCGCGAGGCCATTGGATGTCGGACGATAGGATGTAGTCATTTTATGCGTTATTCCTAACTCCACACATAATAATCTAAAAACTTCCGAAGTGAAGTTAGCCCATCGGTCGCTTATAATTTGACTAGGTACCCCATAACAACAGACAATTGCTCTAGCCAAGACTTTCGCAACCATGGTGGCAGTCTGATCAGGTAATGCCTGCACCTCAACAAACCTAGTGAGTATGTCTGTCATCACCAGAATGTATCTATTACCTTGTTTTGACTTCTGCACAGGCCCCACAATATCAATAACCAGTTTTTCAAACGGATATCTGGCCCCAATGCCTGTCTGCCATGGCGCTTTCACTATATTCCTCTTTGTTTTCTGACAAATCATACATCCACGCACCTTTTGCATCATGTCCCTGCACATTTTTTGGCCAGAAGTACCGCTTATGAATTTTGCATAGAGTGGTCTCTACTCCGCGATGCCCCCCTAGCACGCTATCGTGGAATTGGGCCAACAGCCTTCCCCTCAGCCCAGATGGCACACAAACCTTTGGGTGTTTGAGGTCATATCGGACCATTAATCCATCCAACAATACCAATCTACCCCAGGACTAATCACTTCGTCCTGATCCTGCAATTTCTTCCAACACTCGGACAACCAGGAATCCTCAGGCTGCAGTTTCAACAACTCCTGTCTCATGTCTGGATCCATGTGTACCACCCACTGTCGAGACAACAGGTCGGGTACACAATTTTTGCTCCCTGCCAGGTGTTCATACTCGAGGTGAAATTCCTCCAATTGTAAAGCACAGCGAAGTATCCGCTGATTGGTTTCCTTCATCCTCTGTATGAACACCAGAGGCTTGTGGTAAGTGAGTATCGTTGTTGGTAAACCCAGGATAATATGACGGAAATGTTTAGTCGCTAATACGATCGCGAGGGCCTCCTTCTCAATCATCGCATAATTTAGTTGCCCGCCCTGCAGTTTTTGGCTGAAGAAGGCGATTGGCTTCAATATACCTTCGACCTTCTGCTGCAGTACTGCCCCAATTGCACATGCAGATGCATCCGTCTTCAGGAAAAATCTTTCCTCATAATTAGGAGCAATTATCACGGGCGCTTCTTATTACATGAATAATTGCCGAAACTGTGGATACCGACGTACAAAAAATGGAACAAAAGAAAATACTAATCCACATCAATTCTTTTCATTTCCTCAGATGCGTATTTCGGATTTCACAAATCCTTCATCAGTGAGTGAATCAAAATGATTCTCACTTAATTATATATGCATGACGGCCCAATAACTAATTGCTACTGTGTCGGAAGGTGACCATCAACTGAGTTCGGAACTGATACGGGAGGAGTGAAATATCGTGAATCAGAATACACAAATCAACCAGTCGAAGTTAAAAAAAAAAAACAAAAAACAAAAAAAACAAGTAATGATTTATTTTAACCTTATCAGCTTGATGCAATTATAGTCCAAAACAAACATTACTTTTACAGTACATTAAATTGCACTAATCTTAGTTTACGATCGATTGTCTAATCATCAGCAAATAGCGTTACTTAGGGGCGCCTTAGCTATTGCGCTACTGCTCCATAACCGCCACCAGGCGCGCAGAACACATGCAGTTCCTCACAATACAATACGAAAACAAAGGTCTAGATCAATACACTTAACAGAGGCATTGGCCTTAAGGCAATAATTCAAATGTAAGTGTGCTTATGAGTCTCAATACTACGGGTCTGCCATGGGCAGTCATCCACTTAATAGCTATGGCGTAACGACGGAGAGCGTCACGTGATTCTTTTGAATTAGTCAACTCGTTGAGAGACACGGGGAGAACCACGGAAATCCCGCCGATGATTCCCACGCAATTAGCTACCGAATCGCAAAAGTATTCAGTGCAACGCTTATTGGATGAATTCCTCTTGTCTCTTATTAATAAGGGAGAGAAACAGGGGATCCACACCGAAGTTACACTATTAATTTATTATTGCTACTTCAGACCACCAGCCCTCTGCTTGGAAGCGTACCTTAAGACTATATCAACTTTCATAAACAAGGTAGACTACAATACTATACACATAAGCAGCTTGTATAGCATAAGCTACCATTTTCCATATTCTTTTATAACCCAAACAGTGTCATGTCTAAGAAAACAAATGCTCCTCATGCACAATAAGTGATATGCTGATTAACAGCGGCACACATCTCTCTTCCCGTAGTTCGTATATACCTCACGTCACTGTTCTAGTAAATCTTCGCGTCGTCCACAGTCAACGAAATAAAATAAAGGAAAGCAACTCACCAATAGTTGTCATCAATTATGGGATACTGCAGAATTTGAATGCTGGATCAGAATAAATACTTGCAATCAATCTCAGCTTCTCCATCGGGATAATTATATGACAACGCACATCGAACATTACCCAAGAACATTTCACACCGCATCTGAAATACTCGAAACTTTGTCTTATATATATGTCAGCACAAGGAAAAATTATAGTAACTTATCCTCTGTTGCCATAAATATATTATTTATGAAACTTATCTTTGCAGATGATGGTAAAACGAATCGAATGTTGAACGATCTTGTTCTCAGACGCCATCATAAACAAAAACAGATCATCTATCTTCAGACAACATAACGACGCCCGTCCCTGACGAACCTTTTATTCCCAAAAACTTTTTATTCTCTTACAAACGAGCAACACGTACCCAACAATTAAGTGATGCCTAGGATCTTATCTTCCTAGAATTTCTCACTCACAACAATAATAAGTGTCAACAATAACTCACTCTGTTACGTTTCTCTACTGACGCAACCGGATCGGAATTAATTATAGTCTAAACAACCCACGGGTTGCCCCCAACAGGCCGAAGCCCAACACGGGGTTTTTCATATTATAATCAAGGACAATCACAAACATCCATGCCCCAAGCGGGATTCAAACCCGCGACTTGCTGGTTGCGAGAGCGATAAGACCTGCGCCTCAGCGCTCTCGGCCAACAAGCCGGCAATATATTACAATTATACACAAAAAATTTATTACAATTCAACAATTATACACAAAAAACAAAAACAAACATATTTCCTAAAACAAAATATACCACATCAGGAATTATACAGAGCTGATAATTATTTTAGCTATATTATCTTGAACAAATTATTAATTAATTACATGGAATTAAAATCTATTTTAAGTATAAAAAAAAATATTTAACTATTTATTTCTCAATAGTACCCAGAACAATATTACCCAATAAACAATGTGACTTGTCACACCTGTATGGGGGGTGGCTCTAAGCTAGTAAAGAGGATATAAAGGGGAAGGTGTAGCCGAGGGGACTACATGTTTTATGGCCCCAGGGCCTTCTATGCATGGTATTAGAGTTTAGCAGTTGTTATAACAGTTGGGTATCCTTTTATTTGGTTATGTTTTAATGACCATTATTATGTTTATCGTTAATAAATTAAGCATTTATACATAACTCAGTCTAAAGCATTGTCCTTGAATAGTAACTTCTTAGCGAGTCCGAAAAACCCTGCACCCCACAAAGTGGGAATTGCAACTAGTTTGGTCTCGCATCTCGGGACCCTCCCACGCACGTGGGCGTTTGCACACCATATTATTGTGAATAGCGATTCACTGACGCTTCCTTTTTAGCGATGAATTAGATTCCGCCTACGACATTATCTTCTCACGGCTTTTCAAAATGGAAGACAGTATCTTTGGTGGGATATTGAATTGCTTCACCAAATCCTTTTTCTTCATGCTGGAGCATTCAGCGGCTTCTAATATTTTTATTTTGATATCCAGCGTCAAAGCATTCAGCTTTCTCTTTCTAGATGTGGTGTACATGTGGTGGCCATGTTTCTACTTTCGCTCCTATTCTAAACCATGCTTTCGCTTTCACCTGCTTCATGTGCAACAACAAGTGGTTTCTGAGTGGCTTTCCTCATGCACACATCATAACTAGACCGCAGCAAATCTTATAAGAAGCTTCAGTGGAAGAAAATCAAATGTTTAGTACTTTAAAAAAAGTCAACATGCTTAAAATGATACAAGTTTTTTGAATTCCTAGATTTAATTTTAAAAAAATACGAGGAAACTGGAAAATTGCTACGACTAAACAGTAAAAAATCACATGAACGGACTGGGACCAGACGAAGAGTGCGAGAAAACAAAAAATACGATGTAAGCGAATACGAGATAAGCAGAGTGTACTGTTCTACCAATTCCCAGACGCCTCAATGGTTGATGGTTGATAGTGTTGCACATGGACGGGCTGCCATTGCCGGTATATTCGGCTCTATGGACACTTGTGCAGGCGAGAAGCCTGTCTTAGAGAGCTGAATACATTATTTAGCTGCCTGTTAAACATTGTGTACTTTATTTTGTTGGCTAATCTGCACTTAATGTTATTATTCAGTGTTTTGGGTTTTAGGGGGCCCTTGATATGTGTCTTGTTTAGTACTTGCAAATGTTAATTTTGTTTTGTTTGTTTTGGCATTACAACACTATTTTGTTTCAAATAAACCGACTATTTCATTGTTTCCATCGCCCTAGTGAATCTCACCCCCTCTTTGCCCTTACGCATGGGGGTTTGCTCTAGTTTAAGGTTCAACTAACAGACCTACCCCATGCTTGGGGGAACAATAGAAAACAAACGAATTATTTTACTTACATATGAGGGGAAGTCAGTAAGTTACAAATGGATATAGAAATGAAACAAATAAGAGTACTGACTTGAAAAATATTTTTATTTCTCCAGCTTATCTCCCTATACAATGAAGCACAAGCCCCTGTTCAAAATTCTTTGGGATGCTGTCTGAACCAGGCAGTGAGTCACTTGGAGGACGCTCAAAAACTCCCCAGTTGAACTTTCGCAGCATCTCATTGTCTTGTTGGCAATAGATGGTATGCATGATTACGTCACGCAACAACGGAACTTTTTTTACTGCCATGATTGAGACCATGTTCAGACCAGGGAGTAAAGAGAAGAGACCTTCAAGCATAGAAATAGAAGGACTGAGAAGATCGAGACCAAACAAATGATAAAATAAAAAACATATAAATAAATAAATTTAGCATACATTTTTACGATAAAAGTATAAACTCCTGGGGAAACCAGTAATACATATACAAATGGGAAAAAAAAATGTGGATATGATAAATAAAGACAAAAGAAAAAACAACTCTTTAACCAGAACAATAATTAAGTAAAAAGAAAAATACAACCTTATCCTAGAAGCACTTTTCGAGAGCGAAGCTCTCATCATTCAGCAGGTGGAAAAGAAGGGAGTAACACACCAGATCTGAATGATGTGTTACTCCCTTCTTTTCCACCTGCTGAATGATGAGAGCTTCGCCTTCGAAAAGAGCTTCTAGGATAAGGTTGTATTTTTCTTTTTATTTAATTATTGTTGTGGTTAAAGAGTTGTTTTTTTTTCTTTTGTCTTTATACATTTTTACTTTAAAAAATGCATTGCAAAGTAAAAAATAATTTTTGGTACCTCTCATTAAAATAGGAATTCATAAAATTAAAAAAAAAAGGCAAAAGTGTGGCAGAGTGTAATTTTTGCCATTTTATTTATTTATAAGGATAGAAAAAAATTCCCACTCGGGGCCTGTATGGCTGGAGGACGAGTGGGATTGAACAAGTAAGGGTACAATGAGTAGATAGAAAATTATAATTTTTTTTACATAAATGAAAAGGGAATTTCGCTAGTGAGCAGAGGTAAAGAGGCAATTAGAACTGGAAAGGTCTGAAATTAGTTATGTTATAGAAGATATTTTATGTAAATCTTTCTTAAAAGTAGTCAAACGTAAGGGAGACCGAAGGGTTTCGGGGAGAAGAGACCACCATCTAACACCGACGTAAGAGATACAGCCCACTGTCTTTTTTTAATTTCATGAATTCCTATTTTAATGAGAGGTATCAAAAAATTATTTTTTACTTTTCCGTGCATTTTTTAAAGTATGTGCTTAAAAACTGTTTATGTCATTCTGTTTAGTCTTGGATTTGCAATCTATTTTTAACCCATGCTTTTGCTACAAATATGTAAAAAAATGAAGAAAACTGAATATTATAGGTGAGCCATTCCATACCCAGACTGAAAAATTAAAAAAAAAAAAAATCAGCTTTAATCCTTTCTAAAAATTCGAATTTTGAAAATTTTTATACTTGCACGGGAAATGAATCAATATGCCATATTTGAATCAAGTGTTAATTTGATGGTTTAAAAAAAAAAAAAAAAAAACAAAAAAAAAACAAAAAAAAAACAAAACAGAAATTGTGAATTAAGTAAATATACTTGTGCTCTGTAATGAATCATCATTAAATTGAAAAACACCAATTTCTGTAATAGCATTGTTCCATAAACAACACTAAAACTGGATAAAACATCATTTCCCAATATTGAATATCCAGTTATTATTAATTATTTGGTGTTATGTACAAATTCGGTAACACTTGGACCAAATGAAATGGAATCTCACAAATACTTAAGTAGGTTTCTGATGTGACATCTTTATCTTTGGAATGTGGCCATACTGTTTTAATTGCTAAGATAAATAATTAACTTTTTACTAATTATTTTTGAAAAACAGACCCGGCACGAAAAATTGATGTTTGATCACGTGATTCGTCTTTGATAGACCAGTCCATCGGTTGGACTTTTATAGGCGCACCCTAAATAGTCCGTAATTGTCTAAGGGAGTGTACGTCAATTAAAAGCAAAATACAGGGTTAGCAAGAAATAAGTTTCGCACCTCAGAAGGCTGTACGGGGTTGTGCATAACCTTTTGCTAGGGGGCTGCGACTTAAACCGCAGCGTTGCAGCACACTCTTATGACGCTTCGGCAGAGAGTAGTTCATTGTGCGTCTATTGGTATCAAACAAATATGGCTGGTTTAATAAATGACAGTGAAGAGCAGCGTTTCATGGATAGAGTTCGTGCAAATGCATATCGAGAGGCAATGGAAGCAGGTGCGTCTTTTATGGTGATTATTTTCAGAATTTGCTAACAAATGATGTTTTTCCGTTTCTTCAAGATCCAAACAACACTATTGACCCGCATGAAGTTTGTTTTTTGCACGATAAGGCACCTTGCTTTAAGGCTAATGCAACACAGCAAATCCTAAGAGAAAGTGCTATCGATTTCTTCTCATCAAACGAATGGCCCGGTGCATCCCCTGACCTAAACGTTGCTGAACATTTTGGAGCCGTGTTAAAAGACGCAGTGGAATCTTTAATGATTCAAGTACTTTGTGAAAATCGGTATTCTCGAGACCTTCTAATGGGACACCTGACATCTGTGCTGAAGGACATGGAGTACGATACTGCTCTGTTTGAGACACTCCTCCGCTCCTACCCGAATCGGATGCGTGCTGTTCGAGAAGCAGGTGGTAGCCACACTAAATATTGATGTGATAAAAGCAGAAATAAACGTACTTTTTGATTATCAACTGCAGAACATTCCACTTAGTTTTGTTTATTTTCCAGACCCCTAGCAAAAGATTATGCACAACCCTGTAGATTGCGTTCTATTGGTCCAAATAAGATAAAATTTGAACTACCAATGATGCAATTGACATTTATTAAATAAAAAAATTTGTATTTTTTTCAAAGAGATAACTGCAAATGGATTCAAAACCTGTACCATCACGGGACACTGGTACTGTCAAATGCCAAAAATTTTGTAATCCCACAACTGCAATAGCAGGATGGCGCACCTCCTCATTGATGGTCGTGTAAAGGAATTGCTACGACAGTATTTCACAGATGCACGGGTGATCAGCCGTCATTTTCCAATGGCATGGCCTCCTCGTTCACCGGATATCAACCCCTGCGGCTTTTGGTTGTGGGGTTTCCTGAAGGACAAGATCTACCATCAAAGGCCACCATCTATGCCAGATCTGAAGGACAGCATTCGGTGCCATGTTTATATATGTGAATATTATTATGCAAAGTGCAAACAAACGACAATGGCAAAAAAACACAAAAAAAAATGAAAAAAGTAGAAAAATAATGGAAAAAAAAAAGAAAAAATAGGAAAAAAATTTTCAATACTACAGGAATCAAACATGGATCAGTAAATCCACAGAACCTAACGTTAACCACTGCGCCACCCCTGTTAAGTAGAATACTTTTCTTCCTACTTGGCTTGTCTGGCACTACAATACTAAA
>JAHWFO010114079.1:253055-284797 GCA_023313115.1 Rhysida immarginata | reverse complement strand
ACTCTATGAATGGTTTCTAGAACAAGCCTTTGTCAAAGAGCAAGCCGGTTGTATACATAACCAGAATCATTAAATGAATAAGATCTTAGGACTCATAATTTTCCCAATGTTAAGTTTCACGTCCAATGAACAAGCACCAGCTGTTGTCTGCTCACTGAATCGCTGTTAGTTGTAGAACAAAGTAATCCACATTAGTCATTGAACAGATACTTTACGCCCCACAAATGAAAAAAAACAAACAAAAAAACAATGACTGATGAAAATGCAAGACCGTTTATGTATGTTATTGTTATTACATATGAATAAACATAGTAACATGTTTCTATTGGGGGGGGGGGGCTCCATAATGAATTATTCAATTTCCCCTAAAAATCTATGATAAATCGAGATCGGTCAACGAATAATTCAGGTAGTGAACATAGTCTTGGAACGGATTACGTTCGTTAACCGTTCACCTATGGTATTACATAGTCTCTGGGCATCTGCCATAACATAGCCATTGACCCATAGCCTATATGAAACTGCGCTTTAATTTTATTTCTTTTTTATAATTTCCCATTTTCATCTCTGTCGAATCAGTAATGAACAATGTATAGGCCTTTACTATGGATTAATGCTTCAACTTTTAATATAAATTATTTTACTTTTCTGTAAGATAGAAAAGATGGTCTTTTTCCTTTCCATCTCTGAGAAATATTCACGCTGACCTGTTAAATTCTTGCTTTTGCTTCAGAGCTATTTATGTAGATCTCGTGTGAACTTATCTCTTAGGTGGCATTTTTAACATCTTTTCAGTCGGATTCACATTAGAATGGATTAAAATATAGAAAACAGTAAAGAAAATACCACTGCCCGAGGCAAACTAGGGACCTTCCGGTTACTGTCCTGATGCTTTAACCACTAAGCCACCATAGGATGGTAGCACGAATGTCCCTGAGTCGGTCCAAGCAGTGGAATTTTTTTTTAAATTTCTGTATTTTAATTACAGTAGAATCCTGATTTAATTTTTTTGCAGGAACTAGTGGGAAAAGACATAATAAAAACTAAAAAGAACAAATCAAAACTACGTTTATGTAAAAATAACAAATGTATTAAAAAAAAAAAGTTGAAAAGAGATGCTACAGCTTATTTGCATATGAAAATACACGATGAACACATTTACATTTTCATGCGTTTCAAAATTTTATTGTAGGTGTATTATTTGAATATCACACTTTAAAAGTACATAGAGCGACTCGCCAAGCTATTTTGGTCATGTTACAGGTGTGCTCGATATGTGCCCCTTTAGTAACCTTAGATATCTTGTTTCTAATTGAGTTCATCCCACACAGGATAAAGCATGTCCCTGTCAATTTGAGCAAATGCATTGGTGATGTGAACCCACTGTTATGGCAGATCAACTGAGAGTGGTGGCACAACAGAGTCCTTCATATACCCCCATGGTCAGGTGAGCATGGGGCCATGATAGCAGTTTATGATCATCATTCCCAATATGACTGATCCATTGGTTTTGAAATCTGGTGTTTGTTTAGGAAGTCACGAACATTGTGATGATAATAAGGCAGAACCTGGTGGAAGATTAAATTGGCAGCTTTGGTATGAGCCAATTTTCAAGCATATTGAGATAAATGTCTCCTGTAATTGAACATTTCCTGACAGAACTTGATTTATTCCATGTATGTGAAAAGTTTCTTGATATGTTAAATAATACACCTATACCCCGTCTCAGCTTTAGTTGAGAGTGACGTCACGAGTGAAACGGTTATAGTTCATCCGCATGAAGAAACAGTTCAAATAATTTTCTATATAAAAAGTTCAAAATTTCTTTCTGCAATCATATTTCATATTTTTCTTCTCGATATAATAAAAAAAAATCGGCGGATAGAAAAGCCATTTGATGAAATAAAAAAAACAAAAAACTAATTAAAATGAAGTTGATCTGTAGTCGACATTATTTGATTGTAAAATGAAAATGGCGGCGTCCTGTTCTACGTGAAGAACTAACGTGAAAGAGATGTGTCAGAAATCGAAGATGATAGAGTTTACACGAAGAGGATTAAAATATTTTTAAACATTAAATTTAAAAAATGATATCGGACAGATACCATTCGACTAATGTACTTCGAGTAGCCACGTGATTATAGGACGGTCTAGTGTAGTACAAGTCTAACGGCGGAAGGTTACGATGTTGTGCACTATGGCCGGTAAACGACGTCATTCCGTGACGTCACTCTCAACTGAAGCTGAGACAGGGTATAGATGGAGTTGCGTTAGGTTTGAGCTCTAGGTCGGCAGAGATGTTCAGCCATGCAGTCTCAATAGCTTTCTGTAATTGCGTGAGTGTTGCAGGATCTTTTGCACAAATGGATTAATGGGATTCATGACAGGCCTTCTAGATGGTCATTTCATCCATTGGAATTGTTCAGAATGCTCCTCAAATCGATCACTAGTAATTTTGGCCTGATGACATAGCACATTGTCCTAGAATATCCCGTTGTCGTTAGGGTACATAAAGGGTTTCAAATGGTGATCAAGCAGTTGGATATAACGATTCCCAGTCGATGGTAGGATCTATTTTATCAGAGACCCGAATTTTGCCAAGTAAACACACCATATGTTGCCACCACCGGCTTGCACAGTGCCTTCTTAACAACTTAGTCCATGGATTCTTGGGGTCTGTGCCGCACTCAAATCCTATAATCGGCTTGCACCAACTTGAATCGTGATTCATCAGACCAAGATATATGTTTTCAGTCATCTAAGATCCAATGAATATGTTTGTGGCGACCTTCCTAGAATGACAGAAGCTGCCATCCCACTCTGACTCGCAGCTGCGAGATTTGAATCACCCTGTGTCACATGGACGGAGAAGTATTCCACTTCGGGCTCCCGTGCACGCAAGATCTCGGATCTCCGCATGAACTTCTCCACGCCTTCTCCTAGCCAGTGCCATGTGACAACTTCTCCCAGACTTTATGAACATTCCTGCCTTACTTGTAATTATGTAATAAGTTTTCTATATTAAGTTCCCGTAATTAAAATTAAGTTTTAATTGAAACAAGCCTTCTGATTATTCCGATTAACTGAACTACAAATTGTGGTGGCCAAATGTCGTATTTTGCACGTAGCATGATGCGTGCCCCACATGTTCATGAGCCCAGGCAAGGCACAGGCTCCAATGGTGTACTAGAATAAAGGCACCCATGTTGGTCTCTTTGCTGTCATATCTCAGTGCCAAATTTTGCTGCACTGTCTTTGTAGATACATTTCAAATATGCCCGTCATTGAATGTGGTTGTTAATTGACATAGTGATGTGTGCCTGTTATGAAGGAGCATTCTGTTCGTGTCACTGGTCACTGTCATTTAGCAGCTGTGGTCGGCCATTGCACTGTCTATGGTGGGAGGTAATGCTTGAAATGAGGTACAGTTTGTACACCCTTGAGGCTGTGGATCGAGGAATTTTGAATGCCTACACTACTTCAGAAATGGGATGTCCCATGCATTTAGCTCCAACTATCATTCTGCGTTCAAACTCTGATAATTCTTATTGTGTAGCCATAATCATGTTATATGATATTTCAGACGACTGCTAATAGTCGTATTGACAGCACTGCTATTGCTCAGCAAGTGACACCTAAAAATTTGCTTGTGTATGTCTCCCATGACTCTTTGAATTTCAGTGTATGTTTCCCATCTGTAAGTATGCATGACAAAATCCTCTTCTTCATTCTTAGAATCACAAACCATATTTCAGAACAGCGTGGTTTTTTTTTTGTTGTTGTTGTTTAATTGTGATGGTTTTTCAGGCATTTTCTGTTGAGAAAACAATCCCAGAGACATTTTTTTGTGCAATCTCTGTAGTTCTTTTCAGAAGTTTGATGATGTTCACATGTTTGTCTAATATCATGATTGCATATAGCTAGTGGTTTTTTATTCATCGCGATTTGGTATCTGAGGAAGGCTGGCTCACGTGACCGATAGCTCTCGGACTTCTCAGAGAGCTATCGGAGATAGCAAAATAAAAAAAGATAGAAGTTTGGATTGTGAAATTTGAAATATGTATTGAAAGTTTGTATTAAAGGCCTTTTTAATTTTTTGCTTATAGACTCCATGCCTAAATGTTTCATGTATGCACCTTTGTTCTACTAAGCTTGATTTTTTATTTTTATTTGCACCATGGACAACACCATATTGAATCTGGCAATCTGTGATTTGTATCTGAAAAAAAACTTAATAGCGATTCAAGAGCTCTCAGAGCAAATCTTGATAAAATCTGGGTAATAAAAAAACAACATGAGCGCCTTTCAGAGAAACGAGAGAATAAAAAAACGCGCTTGAACCGTTCAGACTCTTCTCGGAGGAATAAAAGAACACTAGCATAATTGCATGATGCTTTATGATATGATACTACAATCAGCACATTGATCGTAATCAGCTTGCAATTGTTACTGATCTATTTCTTTAAGATGTGTTATGGATTTTCATGGAAATAACATCTTCCAAAGATTTGATATAATAGTGTTTTCTTTAATGGAGTACAATTGCAGTACTATTTTTTCCAAGGAGTTTTCATCATTTGGTATAGCAACTACCAAAAAATACAAAAAAGACAACAAAAATATAGTTATTCCGCACAAGAAACAATTGTTTCTGCTTCTTCAGTCTCCTCTCCACCAATTTGTCCAGGTTAGCAGCTGCATTTGATTCGTATAGCTTATCCCATATCAGAATTCATTATTTAGGCTGAATGATATTGCCTAGATTTGCCAATAAAACTTTTGAATTGTGAAGTCCAGCTCCTTATCCACTATTCTCTTTCCTTCGTTTTAATAACAAATTATATCTTAATAATTCACAGTACTGTTCTTTGTAAAGAAAGAATAACCATTATACAAAGAATATTTACCGTATAGATTTAAAAGCAATTTATAGAAATATGAATATGACAAAGGATATGATTTTTTTATAAGGACATCTCTTATACTTTAAAATTGCTGAATTATTCTGAAAATTTGTTGTACTTAAAAGATTTTTCCTTTCTTTTTCATTTGACAGGGAGGTAGTTCCACATCAATTTGCTGCTCGAAGATGGAAAGATATAGTGATAAATGTCGGTGGAGCCCAGAGTACTTTGCAAGATATAAAACTTCCTGAACGTGCTGGTGGCTACACTTTCGAAGATAGTAATAAAGCTGGCTCCGTTGTGCGCAATAGATTCATTTATTGGAAGATAACTTATGATGTTTTGGAACTTGTTGAGCAGTCGTTGGATTATAATTTATCTGGCAATCACATAAGATTTAAATTTCAAAGTGCACCCATCCTTGAAGGCATCAGCATTTATGAAACTAATACTGAAGTTATAGTTTTAGTTATTACAGTATCTAGTGTACATCGTTTAATATTTACTCATCCCTCACGCCTACAGAGACATGAATTATTACGTTTACAAAGTGTTGATGAAGTATGGCCATCCATTTTTTCTGATGTATCAGTGAATGCCGTTCATGATTCTTCTAATTTCCATGTGTTTAGTTCAACAGAAATTGGAAATGCCGTTCCTCATACAGCAGCGTCATTTCTTAACAAAGACGGAGAAGCAATTTTCACTGTTGCCAGTGGTTTGGGTCATGTATTAGTAATACGAATGCCAAGCCAGGCCCTTCAGCCAGTTATCATCACTCGTGAGTTGCGTCAATCATCTGTAATTCAGAGATTATGGTCAGGAATAGTGCCTGCTGCTATTCGAGGCAATAACGACATTGGAGACACTGCTCTTAGCCTTTGTCTCCATGCTCTGGATGACAATGAAGTGTTTGTGTTTATGATCTGTCGTGATCACAAATTGCGTATGTGGACTTGTCGAGAATATGAATGTATCTTATCTGTCGATGCTGTCAATTTGGTAGGAGATTCACCGTTAACTTCATCTAGTAAACAACAAGGTTCTCAGCCTCATTCATTACGCAAGGCTCTTGGAAGCACGAACTCCGAGTTGCATTTAGGTGTGTTTCTTTGTTTTGCGGATAGACAGCAGATATGCATACTTCAACCGAAATTTATGTTAAATCGTTATGAATTGATCCTACTTGCTACTATTCATTGCCCTAACTATCGTTTAATAGATTTCAGTCTTACTTTAACGCACATATGGAGTTTATGGCTTAATGTAGAAAGTGAACGTGTTTTGAAGTACACTGCATTTGATGATAAAACTGCATCCAATCTCGGTTGGACTGACATTGTCTTAGAGTCTTCGAACGAGAAAGAATTCCATTTATCAGATGGGTTTATGGAACCTAGAGAAGCTTATATGCGTCATATATTTCTTCCAGGAAACTTTTCTGTACAAACCATTACAAAGGCTATTAATATATATCGTCGTTCAGTCACAGCCACTGTAGTAGGTGAAATTAATGTTCCTATTAGCGTCCTTCAAGGAGAAGTTTCAAATGTTATTGAGAATGAAATTCAAAATCAAGCTAGTGAATATGAACTCTCAGACAGTGAATACCATGAATTGCAAATGGAAAATTGGTCAAGGTTTTATTCATGTTGTCTTCAGTATCAGGAAGTAGAATCAAAAACGATGGGGATCATGTTGGATAACCGGACTGGGATGGTTTGCCTCATTAAAAAATCTGGTTTTTCATTGTTACGTCCACAGGATGATATCGAATTTTTACTCATGAAAAGTCACATGTCTCAGTCTATAAATTGGTCGTGTTTGGCTACATTAACTTCTGAATCTGTTTTATGGCGGGACTTAGTAGGATTGTCAAAATGTCTCAATCTTATTGACTCGCAGCTCAGAGAGGAGGTAAAAGATGCTTTTAATCATGACATCTATCATCAGCAAAGCCCTGAAACTGTGGCAACAGCTCTGGTAAATAGCCTACTTATCGGAATGGATGACCTTGTGCCTTCATTGCAGGAACAAATTATAAGCATTGTGGTTACAATACCACATCTTGTACCTTGTGTCGAAGTCATTCTAGCAGCTATTGACCTTGCGCATGGCCAACCAGCAAATCTTGCCTTTGAAGAAGATATTTTGCACGAAGCATCTCAGCAAATCAATTACAATCGTTTATTTGCATCACATATAGGAGCTAGTATTATTGCCGAAGCGGTACATCAAAAAGTTAAGATTCGACTTGACCTCTGTCGAAATTTGTTGCTACTGTTGCTGTTTTTGCTACGTGTTGGTGAAAGAGCTGGGATTAATGCTCAGGTAATTATCTTAATTTATATATTATGTTTGGATGTTATTTTCTAAAGACTGCTTTTGCAAATTACATAAATTGATGTTTTTACAAAAATTTTTTCGCTTCATGTTTGAATTCTCCTATTCTTCATACAAAAAAATGCAAAATAGATTTCCTTATAAGTAGAGAAAAATGTCTCACTTTTCACATCTAAATCTATTAGTTCATTATCAAAATATTAAAATTTTATTTACCATATTGCCCTAAATATAAGACGAGGGCTTTTCACGAAAATAGGTGTCAAAAACTTAGGTTGTCTTATCATAAATTTGGATTTGCAAAAAAAATTTTATCCCCTCCTCCTGATAATTTATTAGAAGAGCGGTGGTTACAAACCTATCCGTTTTAAGCCTAGGCACAAGATTGGCAATTTTCCATAATAAACATTTGAAAACGGTTACACCCTTTGTTTTTACACGAACTTTTTAATAATGCAGTTCAAAAGTTTTTTATTAATGTAAAAAAATTACGCAGAAATCTTCTTTAAGAACTGCCACTAATGTCCCAGCAGTCAATTTGTGACATCGGATCAATCACATTTGATCATGTGAACAGACGAAATGTGAAGAGATATAAAATCTCTTTACAAAAGTTACATTAACAACTTGCTTTTAAAGACAAGCAACTTACAATGATAATTTTTGACTTCATTGGCAGCCATGCATTAATAAATCTAATCAAGGTTTGCAAATGAAAAATTCTTCGTAGGAAACTGGGCATACAAACACGTGCTTACTTTTTTAGTTCATTTCCTTAAATGCAATTTATTCTTAAAAATAAATTAAAGAGATAAAAATACATTAAAACTACTTGAAATAAAAAAATTACAGAATGGCAAATTTATTTCACTGGTGACGAGATTTATTTACAATTTTTATTAATTTTTCTTTTTATGAAATTCTGTGCATCATGGTGACGTTTTTTCTTCAACTTTCATCACCGTCCAATGTTCTCATTTGGACTATGGTGATATCTTAATGGTTTTCCATTTTAATCTTTGATGGTGACAAGAATATTATAGGCAGGGGTTTTTTTTTCTTCTTTGTAAATTTGAATTTTAAACATAAGTATAAACGTAAACTTGAAGAGATTGTAAAAAAATAAAAAATGAAGGCCCAATGAGAAAAATATCCCTAAGCTCTGCCAATAGTAAAATAAAATAGCAGAGCTTTAGAAATTTTTTTTTTTTTTTTTTTTATTAATTAATTGGATCCAATACGTCCATCAGGGCCTGTATGGCCAGAGGCCGACGAGTTTGGTCCCTGGATGGACCTGGATTCACGACTGCTGTGTGATGGTCACAGCAGCCGGGGGGGTAAAGATTAGCTATCGCGGATGGTCACCCATCCAGTGGCGAGCCGTGGCTGATGTAGCTCAACTTCACAGAAGTTGTGTTCAGTGAAAGCCCACCAGGCCATGGCCTCCCCCAATTATACCATGCATCTACAGTCCTTATTGAGGCGTGAAGTTTTGTTATACCATGGTCTGTATAGGCTGAAGTCCCGCAACTCTAAATAAAACCGTTTTGTTTTATGACAACTTTGGCTGCCAGATGGTGCAGTAGGTAAATAGGAGAGCCAGTTCTGTATTATTTAACATGTACTGTTACGATTTAGAAGGCTTAACTCTGAAACTATTCGTTCAAATTTTATCGTGTTTTAATGAAATATACGACTTACATATCCTATTATGTATTCATCCAACTTTCAGCTCGCTAGCTGTTATAGAATCCCAGTTAATAACTTGTATACATTGAGGTAGATTAAATTTTATTATGCAAAAAGCAGTTTTTAAAAGAAATGAAATTGGCTGAATATTCAGGTTTAGATTATGTGATATATTTATGTCCAGTTAGGGTTTTTTTATTATTATTATTATTTTTTGTTTTGTTTTAAACATCGTATCAACTACTGATACTTGTATTAGCTTGTATCATCTGTTTCCCTGTTACAGTAAAACCCGTTACAACGTATCTCACTTTAACGTACATTTCAAAATGACGTTCTTATTTAACGTTCCCCAGGTAAGGTGTCCTCTCGTTATAATGGGTACATCAGGGTAAGAAGAGAATCGCACGAAGCGTAATATTCACTGTCTTAAGCTTGTGGAAGCAGTGTGATGATCTGGGTTGCTTCTGTTAGTCTGGTCTATGTTCTGCAACATTATGCAGCAATAAAATGACCGTCAGCCGAGTATCTGAATATACCAGGTTATTTCATCCACAAAATTTCTTTTCTGAAGACGCTGGAATATTCAAGGATGACAAAGCCAGGATTCACCGAGCTCAAATTGTAACTGACTGATTCTGCTTTCATGATCAGTCGTTTCAACACGTCAACTGGCCACAGAGTTTTGATCTTATCTTATAGAAAGTCTTTGGGATGTATTGGAGAGGGGCCTATGGGTTCCATTCTCCCTGCATCATTGGTTGACGTTAACATACGTTCCTGGTTATGAAATGAAGTAACAGGTGGCGATAAAATTTATGCAAGATGCAGTGAGTACATATTTTGATGTTGTTCACAAATCCTATTTTTTGGAAGTGACACGTTCTCATTATTGATGCTCACAACCCAGTTTCTAGTGATGTACCTCTCTTCAAAATGCATGTTACACACACTAGAGTGTTACAACCCAGTATGGTTCCTTGTGTAAAATCTTGTGTCAGAGTTTTCAAAAAAATAATATTAACAGGTATAGAGTGTGCTATTGAGCTATAGAAAACTCGGAGTTCAACCTATGTGACATCAAATTAACTGGAACACCATTGTAAATCTTTGGACCGTTCTACTCCAAAGTGATATTGAGATATCTTTTTTTCTTGAGGTGATATTCCATGATGATATTCCACAGTAGTTTCAACATGATAGTGAACCTCCTTTCCACAGTCAATTGGTTCCGTTATTATTTAAATGACTTTTTTGGTCAGTGATGGATCAGTGGCAATAAAATCTTCTGGCCACTAACAAGGGAATCCCTCGAACATGTATGTCACAGATTTCCACCAAATTGGAACATGTTACTCATCTGAAGCTACTATAGATGCTTGCAAAATAAGAGAGTGCGAAATTGTGTTTCTTTCAAAATAAACCGTGAAAACGAGAACATTTCAGCATACAAAGCCATACAAGGACTCCATTGTTAAAGCGGTTAGGCTATGTGGAGTGCCCTTGTAAGTTCATATGACCTTTAGATTTTTTTTATGGGGCTACGTGAATCAGAGTTTCTGAACTTTTCCAAACTTCATGGACAATCTGAAGCATAAAATGCAAGATGCAATTGCAACTATTACACCATAGGTGCTGGAAGACATTGAAAAGTTGGGGATAGGGAAAAGAAAAGAAAATAAAGTGCTTCTTAATTCACATCATTCATGTGTCAATTGATAAGAATTTATTTTTTAGTTTGGACTAATAAAATATTACCTTTGTTGAATTAACATAATTAAATAATTCTCTACAACTTGATAATTGGAATTACTATATAAAGCTCGATTTGAGTCCCAGCCTTTTATTTGTAAAAACTATCCTGACCCCACACATTTTAATGGCTATTTTAAATAAATCCAACCAAAAAGGATAGGGCATGCTCAGAAAGGACAGGATGCCACGCCCTTCTCTTTCCATCTTGATGCAACACTGTACGTTTGTGGCCAGCTGACTGCCACTTGCACGATAACTTGAAAACCGATTAACTTTTTCAAATTCTGTTTTCGTCAATATCATCATCCAAGGTCAGAGTCATCAACTTTTCAAGCCATTTTAGTAGACCTCTTCAAGTCAGTTGCACATGCTCTAGCAGTGACTGTCAACAACGTTCATCAAGATAATGCGCTTGGTATAACCAAGAATGAAATGTTACTTTTTGTTTTTCTTTTAAGCATTGTTGCAGTAAGCATGCGCACGCAACGATCGCTTTGTTGAAGCACTATTGCTCAGTTGCTCATGATGCATTAATAATTGTATTTCTGCGTCACAGCTAAAGCTCCTTCTTGGAACATTTGCAAGATTTTATTTGAGACCGGTTTTTATTTATGCCCCAGCTTCAAATTGAGCTTTTATGGTATTCTCTATCTTCAGTTGGAAAAAAGTTAAAAATGGCATTGCTTAAAGGGATGAAATGACATTACATAATAAATATTGTAATTTAATACATAATTTGATAAAGGCTTAGTTACAGAAAGATTTGAAACTCTTACCAATAGTAAAGCCCTATTAAACTCATAGTAATACCTATAATTAGTGTTATTTGGGTATGCTTGCAAATATCTTCTTATTCGTGTACAAACTGAATACACAATTATGGAATAGACACCTCCTATTTTACATGAAATCTGACTTGTGCATTGGAAAACTACTTCCTGGAAACCCTTTGTACTGGGAAACTAACAAGGATAATACATTTATTATTAACGTTGAAAGGGCTATGTTGTTTCTGTGTGGGAAATGTTTTCCTTATTTTGAAATTTTTAAGTTCCTGGATTTTTAATATTTTTTTTCTTTTTCTATTTTAACAGGTTGCCCAGAAAATCAGGAATGAGCTAATTTTACAAACCAGTATCTTGACCCAAGTTTACCACGTGCTCTGCTGGATTTCCACAACAGTGGTATCGGATATTTCACATCACACTATGGAATCAAGTCTTTGCCAACTAGCAATGCTGAATATAACTGAAACTAGTTCATCTGCTGCAATGATGAAATACCAGAAACTTTTTTCACAGCCAATGACATTAGTGGAAGCCTTTGTCCATCTTGGTGGAGGGATGCAGGCTCGCTCACTTTTAGCTCAGAACCATTTTTTGGATGAGGAATTTACAGCTACATGGACCGAGGGGCTGCCACCTTTAGTTCAGATTGTTGGACAACTTTTATGGCCATGTAGTACTCATTTTGCTTTTCCTGAATTCCTAATGAATCATTGTCAGTATTTACAGTTAATAGAATATATTCGTCTGTTGCAAAACTGGTGTGACTGGAATAGTTCCTCTAGAAAATTTCTTCTTGGCCACATTCATCTTAATCTAGGTGAAGCTGACAAGGCTGTGGAATGGTTTATGCAAGCAGCAGAAGGCATCAATAGAGATGAATTTCTCAATACTAAAATTCTCCAAGTGACTGTAGACTCGGGTAATCCCTTGGACACTATATATTATTTGAAAGTCATAAGATTGATGGAGCAGTTTGGCTACTCTGATCAAATTATAACTGTTGCCAAAGCTGCCATCGGAATTGCTGAAAAGGACGATCCTAATCTGAGCACATTATGGTCGATTATTTTTAAAAACCATTTAGAATTAAACCATAATGAAGATGCTTATGCAGCACTTAATTCAAATCCTGACGTTGCTCGTAAAAAAGATTGTTTAAGACAGTTTGTTGTAACATTGTGTGAACGTCACCAGTACAGGTCTCTCGTTAAATTTCCTTACGTGGACCTTCATGATGAATTAATTTCTATTTTGGAAGCTCGAGCACGATCAGTAGACCTAACCACCCATAATTATTATGATCTATTGCACTCTTTTCATATATTTCGTAGCAATTACCGTAAAGCAGGAAGTATTATGTATGAATATGGAATGCGTCTAGGAACAGAAGTGCCAGGCTTAAAAGGCTTGCAAAAGCAAGCTAAGTGTTATTTAACAGCTTTAAATTGCCTACGATTGTTAAAACCTACTTATGCTTGGATAGTCAAACCAGTTCCAATCTCTGTAAATAATATTAAGGAACTAAATAGCTTGGGAATGTCTCCAAAACGTAATTATGATGATGAATTTGTAATGCGAACAAAATGCAAATTGGAAGTGTTGGAATTTGATAGTATCAAAAGAGAATATGATTTGTTGCATGCACGATTACACTTGTTTAAAAAGAATCATGATTCTTCCAGCATCACTGGCCCACTCACTCCTGATGAAACATTTGGTTTGCTTATTAACGCTGGTCTTTATGATACAGCAATACACATTGCATCTATCTTTTCTTTGCCACTCCATCCTGTATTTGAAGGACTGGCTTCACGCTGCGTTAAATTAACGCAGTTGAGCCTGAGCAGCGATGAAAATGCAGAAATTTTAGCTAATGCTTGGGAATGGCTGGCTGAAAATGATTTAAGTGATGTTCATGCAGTAGAAACTAGCGTATCTGATCATGCATGGGCTCTCTTAAAAGCATACGTAAACCGTTACGAAAAGCCTCGCCAAACACGTTACCTTAGACCAACTGCTACTAAGTTGCTCACACTAGGTTCCACCCTTCCTCCTTGGCTGATGAATGCTTACAAACTGGCAAATGTGTCTGAATTGATTGGATTATTTTTGGATTTTTTCAACTTAGAAGAGGCTACATCTTTAGTGATTGAATATATCGATGCCGTTTTAGGCAAAGGAAAAGAATATTTTGGTTTAGAAACTGGACTTCATCCAAACACTCCAGCTGTGTGGATGCCTTATACAATGATTGATAATCTTTTATGCGTTTTAGATGAAAATAAATCGGACGCTATTTGTGAAAAATTATACACAGAGTTAACTGCAAAATTGGATTATTATTACTCACAATTGATGATTGTGTCCAGAGACATGATTGAAATTGCAAAAAGTACATCATAAAAAACACGTAATTGATATTTTTTATTATGAAATACATATTTTTATAATTTTTTAACCATTCATTTCAGTTGTATAAATTATTAGTCTTCCATTTATTTTATGCGATGAAATTTTCTTTCACCAACACATTTTATCAGGTTTTGAAACTTTAATCTTTCATTTTGGTATTGTATATAGTTTTTATTTTATATTTTTCGATATACTTGAACAGATATTAAAAATTAATTTTTCACCAGACATGATAAAATGTTGAATGATGTCAGTATAAAAAAAAAATGTAAATTTTTTTTTTTTAATTAAAGCAGAAAAAGTTTTAATTAAATGATTTTTTTGTGCTCTATAATTAGGATCATAAATACCTTCCAAACAAACCAAATGATTTACAACATTGGTATGACTCGCAGTCTTCATCTGTGTCACAACAGAAAACTCGTTCCTGAAAAATACAAATAATTGCAATAAAAATATATTTGTTATATGGCAATTTGTTAGGTGCTCTTCAAATATGCTGCAAGAGAAAATGAAATGTGCAGTAGTCTATTAACTTGATAGTCGCCCTCCCCCCCTTTCCATATAATTGTTGCTGTGAAAGTACAACCTCTGACAATTAAGTTTGGTGAATGACGTCACGCCCTAATCTGTGCGAGCTTTACACGAGTAACAATGCATGTGAATACAAGCCCAGTCATTGTTTAAGCAAGTTCAGACAGGTCACGTTTGTGTGTGCATTGGTTTAGCAGATGCTAGTTTCTTCAGTTGAAGGTGTAGCGTGCGCACGTAACTGTGGATAATGGATCAAAGAGGAAGACTGCCGTAATCGTGCAACAGTTTCTGGCCAACAAAGGGGTTGTATCCATAGCTCATCCACCTAATTCACCAGACTTGGCACCGGCAGACTTTTTCTTGTTCCCACGCCTGAAACAGGCCTTAAAGGGACACAGATTTGCGGACATTCCAGACATTCAAGCAAATGTGACACGTGAACTTAAAGCCATCCCTAAGGAGCTTCCAGGACTATACACCCGATCCCAAAAGGGTGATTATTTCAAAGGACAATAAAGTAAATGTGGCTCTATCTGTTTTGCATTTTGTTGTGTCGAACTTAATTGTCAGAGGTTGTATTAATTAACCTTAGTATAATAAATTAAAAGTAGAGTGAAATAAATGAATTTAAAATTGTGGTTTTAATAATTTATTAGATTGGTGCAAAATTAAAGGTCTGTGTGTAGTGACTACTTTAAAGTGCAATAACTCGTTCAAACAACACTTTATTAATTGAAGATCCAGCAGAGTCAACATGCTTTTGCCAACGAGACACAAGCATATTTATTCTCGTAGCAGCGAATTCTAGACTTCTGGAGGTGACAAACTCGTGGAAGGCAGTTTTTGCGTTCGTGGTTTTAGAAGCATTTCCAATGTAGGAAATTGTTGAGGTGCTTGAAAAAGTGGTAGTCAGTTGGCGAAAGATCAGTTGAGTATGCTGGATGATCAAAAGTTTCGTAGCCACGTGACCATTGCGACATGTGGTAGAGCATGAAGGAAGATGGGACCTTTCCGATTGACTAATGATGGTCGTTGTTGAAGTTTCTGGTGCATAATTGTCGATTTGTTGAATGTATGACCAGGCAGCAATGGTTTCACCCTGATTCAGGAAGCTGTGGTGAATGAGTATGGTTTCATTACTCTTGGCTGCCTTTTGGTGCAACTTGGGCACCCACTTATCGAGCTTTTTTAACCTTTTCAATTTGCTTTGAGTGACAAACTACTGTCTGTAGAATGGTCTACCTTGAGCTGTTTGGCAACTTCTCGTGTGGATTTACAGAGGTTGGCTTCGATTAATTTCTTCTTTTGGTTGTTGTTAACTTTTGATGGATGGCCTCGAACATCTTCATTTTCAAGAGTGGTATTGCTGCCACGGAAGTTGTTCAAACCATCTGCGCATTGTACGTTGAGAAATTGTCCTGTCGCCCCATCTTCGATGACGTTTTGAGTTGCTTCATCAGCTTCAGTTTGAACTTGTGCAATAAAATGATGCGTATCTCCTGTGTGGACAGCATTTGCAAAATTGTCCTAATCTTTCATTACGTAAAGCATTTGAAAAAGTTCTTAGCATCAGCTTAAAAGAACGACAGCTTTAAAATGTCACATGGCTGTATTAGTCGCGAAATAATTTGAATACCGACTCTGCTATATCTACAAAATGTAATCGGACATTAATTTTGCACCAACCTAATATATTTACCTAGAAATAATAGTTCACAACAAAATTTATTATATCATAATAAATAAATTAATTTTAGTAATATTTATTCAATACTTTGATTAATGGAGACCCTTCTCAACATGTTTTGCCTGATGGCATTATCAAGAGATTTATCTATGGTTAATAATTATTAGGAACAAAATTGAGATTTTGAAAATGTACAGTAGAAAAGGATTAACAAGTTGTGTGACGGAAACCCTTTGCCGACAGCTTTCAGCAGCTTTACAATGGTATGGATGGATCTCCACTAATTAGTACAATAGAACCTTGATAAGTCGAATCTCAAGGAACTAGTAAATGCTTCGATTTATCAAGGTTTGAATTAAAAAGTGTACATTTATTTGTGTCTATTAGTGCTGATGATTATTCAATTTATAGTGCAAATTATGTGGTAGAAGATAATTTGGCCAATTGGAATAGTCAATCATGAATAAAGTCAATCAGAACCACTTATGAAAATTTCTAATAGGGTAGAAATAAACTGACATCAATTTCATTTATAGAGATTTGATTGACAAAATTCGACTTGTGGGCGAATTTGTGTTAACTTCGATTTATAGAGGCTACTTTCCTAAAAAAATAAAAAACGAATATACATGTACAGTAAATCCTCTACATAACGAAACTTTAGGGACCGGAATTTTGGGACTTTGTTATATGGAGGTAAAAAATTTTCTTTATTAAACGGCAGTTTATTTCAATACAGTACATGTATTAACAAATCTATATAAAAGAAGAAACTGACTGAGTCAGTGATCAACGCACAGCCCAAAACATAAGGCCTAGAAACTTGAAATTTTGTACAGAGGTTCTTTACAAAATGTAAGTGAGCACTACTAAGAAGGGATTTTTCGAAATTCAACCCCTAAGAGGGGGGGGGAAGGGGGTTGAAAGTTTCACTATATACTTAACACATTAACTGGTGTGGCACTACATAATTAACCATATTAATATCTTTTAGGGAGGGGTAACGAATTATTAACAACGAGCATAAATATGATATGCAATGACAGGACATAGATATACCAGTGTTTATCGAGGAGGATAGGGAATCACACGGGTCTCCCTTGAGCTCCCTAAAAACGTCCAGACGACTGGCGAAAATTTGTGTGTTTGGCAGAAGTAAGAGAAAGAACGAGTATTGATCAGTGAAATTTGCAAAAGAAAGATAAAAAGCTATCCGGGCATTGGAAACATCTGAACAACGGAAGCTCCGCTAGAGCAGGAGGGTATAAGAGCTTCTACGTCAATGGCAAGGGAAATTTTAAAAGATAGGTCTAAAGCAGGGCTGTCCAAGATTTCTGTCCGCAGGCAGCGCCCGTGCACACGGGTAATCTTCCTTACCCCCTATTGCACATTGTGTTGATCACTTCCTTAAAGTCGAGTTGCTGATTATCAATTCGACATTGTAAAAAAAAAACAAAAAACGAGGCAGCTGACCATTTTATTTCCTTCGTTTTAATGTGACAGTTTTCTCGATGTCAGGTAGAATTACATTTTTTTCCCCGATAGGACATGATTACATATTAAGCATTTCGAATCCGATCTGTGAACAATGAAAAAACCCCATATTCTCCCACTGCGGTTTAAATACTGGTTCAGTGATTTTATGCTTTTTAGGAGTGTGCGCCATGTTATGCGAAACGAAAAACGAGCAAGTATCAGTAACAAAAGAAATAATGCCTCATTTAATGCAATCGCCCCCTAAAGTCTGGCAACCCTGCAAAGGGAAACTATACCCACTCCCCTCCTGAGTTTTGGACTATCTTCTCGGCTTTGCCCCTGAGCTTTGTCCGCGAGCATTTTATGTTGCACGAGTTGGACAGCCCTGGTCTAAAGTATCCAGTGATGCTCCCCGGGGGTGAAGATGGATAACATTTTAATCTGAGACAGAACAACAAGAGGGTAAGTAAAGCCCGGGCAAAGTGTGCAATATAAGTAAGTTCATTAAGAATGATGGTTACATCCCACCTCTGAGAATTATAAAACAAAATTGACTTTGTAACAATACGTAGAATTCCTGTTGTTATACGTAGAAAGTATATAATTTAAGCGAATTTTTAACAATAACCGCAGTAGTTTTTCATACATTGAAATTGTTTTCAACAAAATTTCAAGGTTTCTAATCACAAAAATTCAGTTAAAGTATTCAGAAATAGTGGTTTGTTTCATTACTGATCCAAAGCTTGTCATGAGGGAACTTTCCAGCTTTCTGAAAAACGCCATGTTTTCTACGTAATCATTTGTAGATAAAATGTAACGTTCAACTGTATCTAATGCTTGGAAGAGTTCTTTCTTTGAGGGTTGTATTATTTCAACATCTTCAGCATCTTTGCCATCATCATCTGAATCTTCGTCTTCCAAAACTTCTGCAAAAGGTTCGGATGCTTCCTCAACATCGTGGCACGATAGCAAGTTGCCTGCTGTGACAAAGTTCTCAAATGTTGATTGTGAAATGTCCATCCATTTGCTTAGCTTTCTCCAAGCATCATCACCTAGCTCAGTCTGATGTTCAATACTACTGCTAACTTCCTCACATTCTGAATCAGGTTTAGGAAACGAAAAGCCAGCTTTCTTAAAGCAGTTTCGGATTGCTGTAGGTTGCAGTTCAGACCAAGCTACTGATAGATATCCCATCACTTGTAAGATGTTCCATTTCATGTTTGAGATTTCTTTGCCTGCTTGCATTTGACGCAATAACTATACACTAATTCATCTTTATAACTTCTCTTAACTAATGATATTACTCCCTGATCCATGGATTGTAATTTGCTAGTGCAGTTAGGAGGGAAAAACATCACCTTCACGTTCGAAAGTTTCACATTTTTAACGTTGTGAGAATTTTTCTATCTTGTGAAACCATTTTGCCATCAAGCTTCATTAGCCATTCATGATATTTCATCCATATTATTATGCAGACGTCATCCATGCGTTTTTTGAATTACGATACAAACAGGGTAAATTATGAACATTTTTAGTATAGGCCTACTGTATTTATCTCATGCTCATTTAGCACTTAATATTTATCCCGTTCACGCAAGGTCTGTTAAATTCGTTTTATTTGTTATGCTTGTTTAACTTTATTGATGTGAACAGATCGATTTCGGAATTGTTGCAACTCAATTACATCATTAAACTCGTTTGCGAGTATAGTACACGAATTTGACGTCGAGTGGCGCAGCGAAAAAGGAAAGAAAAAGAAGAAAAGAGGAAAACTCACATCTGGAGGAATCGTGTTTCAGGAATCATGTCGAAACTAGCCATTATCATCAGTTTTTCTTCGCTATAGAAAGGTGAAATTGAATGGAATTCATAACCATGGGCCCAGAATGGGAGATCGTTACAGAGGAGTTTCGTTGTTACGAGGTTCATTATTCAGAGGTGTTCTTCCTATCCTTTAACATTGGGGTTGGCTAGGAAGAACACCAAAGAGGTTCGTTAACTGGGGGTTTACTGTAAGAAGGTTCTATTACTTCGAATTATAGAGGTTAGCCCTGGAGCGGAAGGGAATGGACTGAAACTTCGAGTTAGGGAGGAAGAATTCGATTTATCGAGGTTCTACTGTATTATTAAAACTATTGCCTGATTATTTAAATTCTAGTAATTATTGGCAAGTTCTAATCTATTTTTTGTTGTTTCT
The DNA here is from genome assembly GCA_023313115.1 of Rhysida immarginata. NCBI lineage: Eukaryota > Metazoa > Arthropoda > Chilopoda > Scolopendromorpha > Scolopendridae > Rhysida > Rhysida immarginata. The sequence goes on along the minus strand of JAHWFO010114079.1, from coordinate 265,012 downwards.
TGATTGCTGTATTCTTTTAATGTTAGTCTGTGAGAAAACATGGAATGTGCAGTAATTTACCATTCTTATGCAGTCTACATTTGTTTATGTGCGCTAAGTATTGGGAGATGGAGGATGGATAATACTAGGTATATGTAATGTTTCAATTAGATATATACGAGTGTTTAATTCTCTCTTTATGGACCGTTAGATTTTCTACAAATGTTAACTACAAATACCATGAAGTCAGCTGAAGAGGTTTAGGAATAATAGGAAACAATTTTATGCAGTAGGCATTAACCAACCATACACTGATAAAATATCAATTATCCAAAGCTTTTCAGTTGCTGGATCTGCATAAAAAAAATTGATAGCCTGAAACCATTTGTATTGTGTAAATATTGAATAAGTATAAGGAAGCGTTTTCCACAAAGTGCTTAAACAATTTTGGTACTTGACATTCCCGGGAAATGTTAAACTTGGAAATATAGAGAAATTGACATATCCTTCTGCACTTGGAAGGGTCTTTCTCAAATTTTGCTTGGTAAAAAGTTTTTTTTACCAAACGTCGCTAAGTAGGCTGAATACCATCTACAGCTGTTGAAATGAATGTATGACGAAACTTGAGTGAGGCTGAATTGGGGGCCTGATTATCAGTGACCACAGATTTAGCCATTCCAGCTGTGAGGTTTCTAGCAGTTTCAGATTTGACGTGTAGCAGAAATGGAAACGAGGAATTATAAAACCCAAACCCGAATAGAGAAGCGGGAAACAAAGACCGATCGGGATTGTCGATGTTTACAATGCGTGGGAAATCCAACTGGCAGGCTTCAGTAGAAACTTGGCCACAAACTTCAGTATCAGGTGGGAATGTCAATATTGCACCATCTATCGAGAGCTGCATTGCATAGGACAATCACTGCATGAAACGCTACCCATTGCATATCGAACATATCGCCAGTGGACGCAAGAACAATGGAATTACATCTTATAGAGTGATAAATCGCGCTACATGTTGTGGCCATCTGATGGACGTTTGTAGACATGGCGAAAGCCAACTCGTACACGTCGTGCTTTATTATTATCTCTTGGTCCACTGATTTTTGTGTCTGAAGGCTATGAAGCTGTGTTAACAATTTGGAACTGACCCTTTTGCGGAATTTGGAGTGAACGTACTCGACAGGGTAGTCCAACTGAACATTGTACGATGTGATTAATCTCTGGTTACGAGCCAGAACAAACTACTCAAAATCGACCACAGGATACTTGCCATGTTGCAGGAGAATGGAACAATAGTGGAAGATGCAGTATTTACAGAAACGTAGTGGGAAATCTTCCTTGAAGGTTGCAGGCTGTATAGCGAATGGCAGACCATGTTAAACTACGTGGTCAAGTAGAAGGGGAGAGGGGTAAGGAATTGGCCATTGTTGACCACTTGAGGTGGAGGGGGATGAAAGGTATCAGACATGTGGTCTCTTGGGAAGGGATGTTAACAAGCAAGTCGTTTCATCACACTTCACTTGGTTATTGTCACTTTTGGTCCATTGATGTTGTCTCATTCAAATCGCCACATTCAGGTCATCACATTTAAGCCGTCACATTCACTTTGTGCCAGGAACGTTTTGTCACTCAGTCGACTCGACGCATATAGCTCGACACATTCAACTCGTCCCAGAATTATTTTGCTACTTAGGATGCTGTATTTCAGAGGTGTTTATATGCTATTGAAAGAGGTGATAAGTCAAAGAAGCAAACTGGAACGATTATAGAGATATCAGCATTAGTATACTTTAAACATTTTTGTTATTAATGCTAGTAGTGTGCGCTGCCATTCCACAGACAGGCTCGTGCTCTTCGTCTCATTTCTGTAGTGGTAATCGTAATTTTCTAGGGCTCCTCATGATAAGGAGGTGACTAGATATTTAATAAAACATTAATATGTAATTACGAGGGGCGTTCAAATTTGATCTGGGCTTTATTTTTTGTAAATTTCATTGTTGTAAAAATCTAAACTTTCATTGTTGGGATGGCAACTACTGCCTATCATGCAAATATAGCACCACTCCTCCGGTTGCCATGACAACCGATTGTTTGTTTAAACAAAATGGCGGACAGCGATGTGTCGACCAAAGTGGAGCAACGAATAATCAAGTTTCTCCACAACGAAGGTGTGGAAACCATCTGAAATTCATAGAGACTTCAAAGACAGTTCATCAAGTCATGTTTATCTCGATCATCCGTCTTTGCTTGGTGCCAAAGTTTGAAGGAGGGCGAGAATCCACCGGCAATGAACCTCATAAGGCAAGGCCAGCAACTGCTGTCAATGATGGCATCATCGCACGAACAAATGAGCTGATTCATGTCCGAGAATTGGCTTCAATACTGAAATCAGCACTGGCTGTGTGGAGACCATCGTCCACGATAAGCTGAAATTCAACAAGATCTGTGTCAGATGGGTCCCTAAGCAGCTCTTCGAGGATCACAAAACCACCCGAAATCTGTTCCATGCTGCTACAACGATACGACAGGGAAGGTGACAGCTTCCTAAGGCGTGTTGTGACCACTGACGAGACATGGATTCATCACCATACTCCTGAAAGCAAGCGTGCGAGCATGGAGTGACACACGGACATCACCACGACCCAAGAAATTCAAGATGACACCGTCGGCAACGAAAGTGATGGCGACTGTATTCTGGGACATTAAGGGTATCATTCATGTCGATTTTCTGAAAGAACGTCGAACCATAAATGCACCCTACTCCTGTGACATTTTGACAACGTCCCTGAGGCCGGCACTAAGGAAAAAGCGATATTCATGACTCCTTACCAGTGGCGTTTGTTTTCTGCAAGACAATGGCAGATCACACACAGCCAAACTGACTATGGACACACTGACGGAACTCAAATGGGACATCTTACCAAATCCTCCATACAGTCCGGATCTCTGCCCTTGCGACTATCACTTTTTGGACCATTGAAAGAGTTCTTGGGAGGGCAGAGGTTCCGCTCCAATGAGGAAGTGAAAAGGGCTGTCCTGGCGTGGTTTCGACATCAGCCTGAAGATTTTTACAGAACCGGTATCCAGTTGCTCCCAGAACGCTGGAAAAAACGTGTAGAGAAGTAAGGAGAGTTCTTTGAGAAATAAGTGGTCTGTGTGGTTTATTTATTTGTAGTTTCCTGGTTTTATAAAAAATAAAGTCCAGATCAAATTTAAACGCCCCTCGTACTATCGAATTCACTTAGCGTATACTACACATAAAGTCAAAAAATATACAAACAAAATCTATTTTCATTTACCCGTACATGTACACTGATTGGAAGAAAGTAATCGGACACTTTCGATTTTAGACGTTTTGTCGAATATCTAGAAAAATACTTGAAAAAATACTTGAAAAAATATCCTGAAATTTCAGGGGTGTAAAAAGAATGTTACACCTCATGTATTTCAGCGAAGGTTTTCTCCCGAAGGCAAATAGGGGACCAGCAAAGAAGTGAACCAAAAAAATAATGTTTGGAATCACCCTGTAAAAAATAATGCTTGAAATGCATTGTAGCTGCAGCATATGCTTAAGAGGCTTGTATTTTTCATGTCAGCGTAAGGAGAAGAAGTTGATACTGGTGTCCGATCCAAAAATAAAAATTTGGAGAAAGCCCCTTATCGTTTTGTTTATTTTTGAGAGCAACTGAAATTCAACTCATTCTATCGACGATATCTTTCTGAATTTTCAAGGTATTTGCTTGGGCTTTTTATAAGAGTAGCTCTATACATTTGGCTAATAGCTATTATGCAAAAGACAATTTAGTAACGCATGCGCATGCGCAGTTAAACATTATTTAGTAAAAATGCTCATATTTCATCAAATATTTAATATTTTTCTTTTCTGATTGCAGGGTGTTGTCTGTACTGTAGTTTGTCAAGTTTCCTGAAAATGGCATTGCACTGGGTTGAAAATCATGCGTGTTATAAACAAAAAACTTACGAAAACATTTCGACCTTCTTAAAGAAACCTTTATATCTACATGAATATAGGTCCTATTCTCATACAAGTGAACACAGAAAAGTAAAACAAGCCTCTTAAGCATATGCTCAGCTACAATGCATTTCAAGCATTATTTTTTAAAGGGCGATTCCAAACATTATTTTTTTGGTTCACTTCTTTGCTGGTCCCCTATTTGCCTTCGGGAGAAAACCTTCGCTAAAATATATGAAGTGTGAATATGATTTTGAGCGATTAATCAGTGAATATGATTTTGTTAATACCTTAGAGCATTAAACGACCTCTTATATGCTCGAAGGTTAATACACATCCGCAGAATTTGTGATTTGACCCTTTGACTGGCTTACCATTCCATATAAGATTAGAAGATTTGTTATTTTACATATATATTATTACATGTTTTGCATTGCAGTATATGGAATAGTGACGAAACGAATCGGGGACAATTTGAATGTGTCGAATCGACTGAGTGACAAAACGATCTTGGGACGAAGTGAATGTGACCAAAAGTGACTAAGACGAAATGAAGTGTGATAACTAGGAACCCTCTTTAATACTTTAAAAAGGGAGGGGGTGAGCCAATGACCATGTGCTGTTATTTTGGCCACGTGGTTTATGGATGATCCCTTATCTGATCCGATCATTAAATAGGTAAGCACTTTCCCTGTGAGTGTCCAATCATTTATGGCAAATGATTCACGTTTCTGTGAACGAAATTGGAATGCTTGATACTGCTATTGTAATCCCGCACTCCGCCATCTCTTGTGTTCTTTGCCTTGTATCTTGGCCATGGAATGATATTGGAATAGTGCCCGCTGAAGGCCAGAGCACTTATTCTATAGGCCATTCAGGGTTCAATATATGGTTTAGTAGTTCAAATAGTGTTTGCAGGAATGCAAAATAAAGCATCCTGGAACGGAACAATTCGAGCTGAAGTTATTTTGGGTCCGATGACTTTAAAAGATGTTTTACAAATTTGTACAAACGCGCTCAAAAGCGCATTGTGTCCGTTGGAGATTACTTTGAATCACAGAGTTTTCATTTGGACGTCCCGTTTGGACTAATACGAAGATTGTATTAGTCCGGGTATTTATTTGCCACACTTTGTATTAATTCTTATGTAAGAAGATGCAGACACAACGGTTTCCTTGGTCAAAGTAACCGGTACTTTAATTAATTATAACTTCGTTGGAAGTTACAAGCCAAATTTCATTTGAATAATAAACTACTAATGCATAAACCATTGTTATTATATCGATCTAATCATGAAGGAAGGAAGGAAGGAAAAAACAGGAGACGCTGCAAGTAAGAGTTCTCTATCGTATGTTTTTTGTTTCTAATAATTTCTCGGTCAAGAAAATCGAGCACAAAGTGTGCCCTAAATTTCTTTCTCTTAATTCGATTTTTTTAACATCTTCAAAAATAATTACACAATTTAAAATCACGTATATAGGCTTCTTTTCAGATCACTTGTATGCTAGATAAGACATAAAAGTGTTGACTGTAAGTGGTTCGTACTAACCAGCGTTGCACGGTACGATATCAAATCGTTCGATATTTGATTTCGATATGCATTGTTGATATATTGTAAACTTCGATATATCGCGATATGATATGCCGTTCCTATACAATACTCCCTTGATATTCACCATAACCGCAGAGCCTTAACACAACAGAACGTTCTATACTTTGTTCAACGAAAGATTGACTGGACGTGTCCAATTAAATTTCCGATTTCAGTTGTTAGATATTATTGCTAAGTAAAATTAACAATGTCAAACAATTGAAATTGGAAATTTAATTGGAACTCAGGCAAGCTTTTTATTAGACGAGTATAGTATCTGAAGCTTCCATGACCAAATTGCTGTAGCTGATACTATTGACATCATATGTGGAGGTTCTTATGGCCCTTGTGCAGTATTAGCCCCAAAGCATATATGATATAAATTTTATCATATCCCCCCTCACTTGATGGTAAAGTTGATGGTACCTTGAAAGAGGATGGTACCATTTCAAGGAAACTGCAAATTGGGAAAGTACAGGGCGAGTCAAAAGTCGCAATACACCCTGTTTTTTCGAAAACCTTGCAGGAATTGGGAAATCTGAATATTCCTGTAAGGTGTGGGTGAGGTGGTCTATCTTTTAGGGTATGTACCGAACATGGCCGCCATCTTAAAATCGGCCATCTTGAATCTAAGTCATTTTTTTTTAAAATGGAAAGGGGGTCGTGTGATATATCAAATAACATCAGCATTTTCTGACAATTTCATTCCTGTAAACAGATTTGAAGTAGCAGTTATGATTCAAAAGTTACAACACATTTTGTTTCATTTTGTTGCAGGTAACTGAAGATGGCTTTGACCACGGAGGAGAGAATTGAGGTCATTTTGATGTCTGGAGAACGAAGTTTCCGTGTCATAGCTGCAGATTTTAACATCCGGCACCCAGAAAGACTTCCAATTTCACACAACACTGTCAGGTGCTTAATTAAGAGATTCCGAGAAACTGGAATTGTGGTTGACAAGGCACGGAGTGGCCGTCCAATAAGTGTTACTGACGAGACAACTTGGTATGGCCGTCCAACAATGGTTTTGGCGTCCTTCGTCAAGAGCCCACAACGCAGCACACGACGTTTGTCAGCAGAATGTGGAATCGGCCAGTAATCGATCGTACGAATCCTTCATGCTCATCAATGGCATCCGTTCAAGATTCAGCCACTCCAGCACCTAGCAGAGGATGACCCAGACAGACGTTTGCAGTTTTGCACGTGAGCCCTAGAGCAACATCGACAAGATCCCTCTTTTGCACAAGGTATCTTGTTCAGTGATGAGGCAAACTTTTATGTCAGTGGTGAAGTCAACCGTCACAACCAAGGTATTGGAGTGACCACAATCCACACTGGATGGGACCTACCAAGGTAGTTGGTGACGTAAAGGTTATTGTGTGGTGTGGAATATAGGGTACCCGTGTAATTGGGCCCATTTTCATTGACCAGAACCTAAATGCTCAACGCTACCTGGAAATGCTGCAAGAAGTGGTGTTTCCCTCACTTCTGAATGAAGATGGCAGCTTTCCTTCTTACTTTCAACAGGATGGGGCTCCACCTCACTACGGTGCAGATGTTCGTCAGTGGTTAGATGTCCAATTTTCTGGTCATTGGATTGGTGCTGTGGAATGGCCACCCAGAACACCTGATCTCACACCCCTTGACTTTTATCTGTGGGGTGATTTAAAGCAACTTGTATATGCAGAGAAAATCAGAAACAGACACCATCTCCAGCAACGCATTGAAGAAGCGTGTGCCAGCATTTCTTCGGAAATCTTTCTGCGAGTGCATGACGATTGGATTCAGCGCCTTCAACTGTGCCTTGACCAAGAGGGACACCATGTTGAACACATTAAATGACTGTCCTTTATGAAGAACAGTCTAGCCTGTAATTCCAAACAAAATGTGTTGTAACTCTTGAATCATAACTGCTACTTCAAATCTGTTTACAGGAATGAAATTGTCAGAAAATGCTGATGTTATTTGATATATCACACGACCCCTTTTCCATTTAAAAAATTGATTTAGATTCAAGATGGCGGCCATGTTCGGTACATACCGTAAAAGATAGACCACCTCACCCATACCTTACTGGAATATTCAGATTTCCCAATTCCTGCAAGGTTTTCGAAAAAACAGGATGTACTGCGACTTTTGACTCACCCTGTAGAGGAAAGGGCTTAACGAAAAGGAAGTTAATCACTGTTAGTAGGCCTATAGATGAACCCGTTAACTTACGGTCATTTAACTTTTACCATTACATTGTCTTCAAGCGTTGGCGTTGAAGGTCGGATGCATTTCAACCAATGGGGTGAAGAAGCCTGTATCACTGCTGTTCCGATTATTTCGTCGAAGATGCTCTCGGTTCGCCGAAGCCAGACACTTTCCGGAATCCATGGATTACTTCATCATCCCATTTCGCCCAGCTTCCAACTTCGTTCTTCCTTTCCTAACAAACCGTCTGTTAAAAAGGATGCCAACACTTTTGCGATATAAATGTGCTTTATAATACAGAAATTAAAATTATGAACATGACTCATCTGCCTCCCTCTTCAAGATGCTTGGTCAAGTGCCCGCTGAAAATCGAACGGCTGTGCGGCTGTAAGAAAACATCTTTTTGCTTTTGTCGTCGTCGCTCGTCTGCCTCCCGAATTCTCGCTTTCATTTCCTTTTTCTTTTGTTAATTTATTTTCTTCTGATTTTCTCGGTAAACGTTTTTATAAACAAAGTCGCGTTTTAATCGTCAACCTCATTGTACAGTACACGCAATTTCTCACGAAAATCTATTTTATGTCAACAAACACTGTTGCCAGTAAATCATCTGTTTTCAATTGTTGCGTATATTTTCTTTTTTAACCGTCTGCAAATTAACTGTTGTCCTTTTGTTTACCCCTTTTTTGAATTTTATTTTTTGACCTTTTAACTCAAAAGTTGACTTACGAACCAAAAACGTTTTGAAGAAATTTCGTTACATTATTATATTGATTCTGCTATCTAGGTCACACGCGGTCACGTAACTTCCGTTTTCCACATTTTCATTAAATATCAAATGGCTGAGTTGCATAATGTTAATTACCGTATGCCAAAGTCAATTGCTTCCTTATTCTTTTCAACAGCATACATTATTTGATTTATTAATTTTAATAGGAACACCTATTACGGAGGGTAGATTACGTTAAGAGTGAATGATTTGAATATGCAAAATATCTGATCACGAGGCTAGCAGCAAACCGGTATCCGTTGGGGTAGGAAGGATTCAATCACAGGTGTGTCGTGATAAAGTGTCAGTGGCGTGTTCGGAAAGATGGGGCCAAAAAAAATGATAAGTTTTGGTAAGGCTACATAACTCTTTCCAATGCCAAGTACTCGTAGTCTGCAATTATAAACATGTGAAAAACACGTGGATTGATGATTTGCCAAAGGTGGTGTGAGTATTGTGCTTAATGAGAAGCGAAAATCCGAGTAATAAGGTCAAGTAATTCCCTTGTAAGTATTGCAATACAAGCCATCAAGTGGCCAAACATAATATCCAGATAGCTGAGATTCAAAATTGTTTAAAGAAACTCAAGAAAAAGAAGGCACCAGGTAAATACACTATTAAAAACAATGCCTTGAAGAACTTACTGTAAAATGTAATTGGTGATATCACTAAAATTATTAACGCCTGTTGGGATAACTGTTTTTTTCCGGATACTTGGAAACAGTCTGTTGTTCTATATCTCCCTAAGCCCCGTCAAAATCCTGCAAACCCAGTAAGCTACAGGCCCATTAGTTTGCTGTCTTCTGTTTCTAAAGTCTTGGAGAGAACAATTCTCACAAGATTCTTTGATTTCTGTGAAGCCAATAGTCTTATCCGTGCTGAACAATTTGGTTTTCGGGCGAAACAATCTTGTCAGCTCCAAGTTTGGAGACTTATAGCGGATGTCAACACTCCCCTTAATCTTTCTATGTATTGCGGCGTCATCTTCTTAAATATCCATAAAGCCTTCGATCAGGTCTTATTCGACATGATTTTATTAGTCTACTTCATCGTTTCTGTCCAAAAGGTCTTTTTAGGCCAAGCTGGAGATGAATTATCTAATACCTGTGAGACAAATGCTGGTGTTCCACAAGGATCTATGCTGGGGGCAGTTTGGTCATGATTTTCCGGAAATCTTTTACTGCAAGCTATATTTTTATGCAGATGTTGCTGCTGTACTGAAATAAGTATTAGGACTATTTCACAATTGGATAGGAGAATTGCTTGCAATTACTCCATTCATAATGACCTCAATATGATCCACGTTGGGAAATATGTTCAAGACCTCATGAAAACCGTGTTGCCTATTATGGTAAATCATAATAATGAACTAGTCCAACACCACCTAAAGATAAGGCCTTAGCACCGTGACCACCGAGAGAGAAGGCTCCGCAATGGAACTTAATACATTGTTACATCACCATAAATAGGACAAATTTAGGGCTTATTATTGGCAGAAATACGGATAACAACGCCCTAACTATGATGATGTAACAATATATTAAGTTTCATTACGGTGGCCTTTTCTCTCGGTGGTTACGTTAGCACTCGGTGAGCACTGCGTCATCAAACTTAGATAGACAATGAAAGTTGTAGCCAACGAGAAAGCAAAGCCAACTAAAAAGACAGGCCGGGGCACTAAAAAGTCACATGATCAAAGTAGATCCTGTAACAACCCAATCTTCATTGTTTCCAACAAACGAAAAAACACCGATTGTTGAAATCCAAGATGAAAGACTTTTCTTGAGTGAGGGAAAAGAAATTTCTCATTGAAAAAATTAAAAGTACTTGAATATTTTTATATTTTACACTTATTATATTTTTTCTTTACAAAAGTTTATGAAATCTCACAATTTCCCACCATTTCCCACATTTCGCTTTTTCCCACAAGACATCCCGCAAAAAGTTAAATTTCCCGCAAATCGGGAAATTTCCCACAAAACGGTAGCACTGGTTAGAATAAACAACATATTCATACAATCAGCATTGCATTTGAGTAATTTATAGCTGCTCTGTATAAAAGAGGCTTTTTGATTATAATTTGAAGTGAGAACGAACCAAATATAGTGATACGGTAAACAATTTATTAAGATTAACGCGTTTCGAGTTACATCATCGTCGAAATTAAACGCTTACAGACAGTAATTTTAATAAATACAGCTAGTTTCACTTTCGGAATCTTCTTTGAATGGGTTATTTCCAAAAAATCGACGCATAAAATTGTTTCCAGACGCTGCTTTGTTTTCAAGCAGTCTTGCATAAAATTTGATCGTAAGCCATCTTTACAAACGATAAATTGAAGGTCTAGGCGATAACAGAAGCTCAGATCACATGTTTAAACCAGTTAAAAAATATTGCTTCCAGCAATAGATAAGCATCCTACCGTGAATACTTGAATGCTCTTGTCATAAAATTCGTGTGGTTTGAACAGTTTCCATTTGGTCGTCATTTCAATTGAAACAACATCATATGACAGCGTACTTTAAAGATTACTAGATGTATCCCGTCAAAATTTGACGGTAAACAACCCATCTCCATCTCTTTAATTAAAAATCTGTTTGCCTGTATTGTTGTTTATTGTTATTGTTATTAATTGTTTATGTAATTGTTGTTAATTTGATCATCAATGCCAGCAAAGTTGTTGACTGCGACGTCATTGTGGAGAAGATTGTTTGATTTGCCAAAGTAAGCAATTTTGAATTGTAAATTACCGCTAATTAATAGTAATTCTGGACACAAAAACTAACTTTGACAAATCTACAGTCTAAGATCTTTCATTTAAGGCCAAAATGAAGTTTAGAGATGCAGTAGTTTTCTCCAACGAACTGTCGAAAGAATCATCCTTGGAACTTAAATATATAGATATAGATATGGCGGATTGTTCTAGGCCCTTTCTTGAAATTCGCATACATAATTAGCAAAACGACGAAAATTCTTAGAATGCCATAACGAAGTATTAAATAAACCATTAAGGAATGACACAACCAAGTACCGAAAGGCTACACTAAACCATTCGCGGAACTATATTTTTCAACCGCCCTATGTTAACATTGTTAAGTTTCTAATGGGCCATAATGATACCATTAAACCACGTACCTTTGAACCAATTTGAATTATCATTAATTTTACCTTATTCATTTATGACACATCATTCCAAGTTTTTTGATATATTACATGCCACATGGCCGTACCCAGAAATGTTTTTCGGGAGAGGGGGGGCTGAGGGGGACTGACCCATGTGGAAGGGGGGTCCCCATGTAACAGATTTAGTTGACATGGTGGCCTATTTCGGGGGGGGGGTGAAAGTTCAATGAACCATAATGGTTCCACTAAACCAGGTTCCTTGGAACCAATTTTTACTATCAATAATTTTACGTTATATTCATTCATGACACATCATTCCAAGTCGTTTG
>JAHWFO010114079.1:237006-253045 GCA_023313115.1 Rhysida immarginata | reverse complement strand
ACACTAATTTATTACGGTAGTATACAGGGCAATATGGCCTTCACGGTGCAAAAGAATGACAACACAGTACACATAAAGTTGACATGACAAACCTGGGCCTAAAGACCCTCAAAGTAGTCCCCTGCTACTGTCACCACAAGCTGCCAACGTTGTGGGAGGCGCTGAATACCATCAGCCTCAGCATTTGCCGCACCATGTGTGAATCGGGTCACCTGTTGGCGCACAGCATTAGCAATGTCCTCTCGTGTTGCAAACCTCGCTGCGCTACTACCAGCTATCACAGAGCCATCTGTTGTTCTGCATACACACTATGCCCTCAGAACTTCCACACGATACATATACGTTTGTGATCCGTTCACATATCTACAAGAAAAAAAATAGTTGCCATGACTTATGCCCCAACCCTCGTATTTGCGATTGGTTAGTACCATGAACCATATTCAACGACTGGCGAAAACAGATTTTGAAAATCTTTCATAGCCTTGGAGGAGTTTGAGGACCTCGGAACACATCACGAAACAGGGTTGGACAGTGTTACCCCATCCACCCTACAGCCCTGACCTAGCGCCCTCAGACTTCACTTGTTTGGGCCATTGAAGAATGTCATTCGTGGAAGACATTTTGAGGAGACGAAGAGGTGATTCGCATAGTGAAGACATGACTGCGTGAACAGAACAAGGACTGGTACCGACAGGGCATACACGCCATTGTGTCTCGCTGGAGGAAGGCCATAGAACGGGACGGAGATTATGTGGAAAAATAGGGAGTGTAGAAGACACATCTTTCTTTCGTGTGTAGAAGTTTCATTGTGTTCAATAAATAATTGTTGAAGAAACAATTGTGGTGCATTACTTTCTGGGCTACCCTCGTAGATACTCATGGTTCCTGATTTGAATCCAAGTCGCGAAATGCTTCCTTTCATTTTTCATCTTGTGCCATTTTGGGCAAGTTTGTTTTAAATCGGTTTATTTGTTCTACAAGCGAGAGAAACTGGGCGCTATCAGAGGGAAAGGTCGTTATGTAGAGCATACCGTTATGGCGAGTCTGTTAAGAACTGATTCAACCAAAATGAATCATTCGCCAAATAAATGAAATAATATTTTAATGTAATTCTATGATAAACAAGACAAAAGGCCTAGGATAGAACAAAATAGTTTAATAAAGTCGAAGTTAAAATCGAATTCAGGTCGCAGAATTTTTCCTTCCATTTTTTCAAAGTTTTTGTTTTCACGTGCAATTTGAACAATAGGTTTCAAGTGTTGCATCACGTGAGAAAGAACGATAGCTCGCGCTTCGAAGCTCTGCGAGTGAACGCTTCGTCCAAACATCAAAATGGAGTCAAGGAAACAGGAACAGAGAGCAGTAATTCGTTTTTTGACATGTGAAGGAGTTTCAGTTTCTGAAATTCATCGTCGTATGCAGAACGTCTCTGGAAATGACTGCCTAACCTTCACTCGTGTTTGGGCATGGAGTAAGAGGTTTTCGGAGGGACGGTCATCATTGCAAGATGATCAACGACGTGGACAAGCAAACGCGCCATCACGGATGATTCTAAAGCCAAAATTGACGCCGTCTTAAAGGAAAACAGAAGAGTGACATTCGATGTCGTGGTTGCTAAAATGGAACCATCTGCACTACAGAAAAATCTGTGCACAATGGGTCCCGCATCATTTGACATCAGGACAACTTGGAGTTCGAATGGCCATGTCTCTGCAAGAATTGTTACAGGGGATGAAACTTGGTGCTTTCATTTCCAGCCCGAAAGCAAACGTCAAAGTCATCAATGGAAGCATTATGGGTCACCACCCCCGAAAAAATCAAAAGCAATGGCAAACAGCACGGGGAAGGTGATGTTGACCGTGTTTTTTGATCGCAAAGGCCCGATTTTACTGGACTTTCTTGAAAAGGGCACCACAGTTAACGCAGCACGATATGGGGAAACATTGTAGGCACTGCGCGCGGCCATTAAATGCAAGCGTCCTGGACTTCTTACAGAAGGAGTGTTTCTTCTCCTCGCGAATTGGGGTAGGTAATTCTCATGAGAATGGACATTAAGACAAGCCCAAACATCTGTGCTGGCGGCGAGGTTTGAACTTGTGACTTGATAGCTAGAACTATGACTCAGAATATTAGTATAAGGAGAAAATCAGCTCACTTGAGTAAGTAGGCCTTCATAAGTGAAATCAAACATTTTCTTTTTTACTTTATCGAAATGTAGTTAAATGCAAAGTGTTCGGTTGAGCAAGAAAGTATTTTAACCAAATTCAATGTAAATAAAGCTTAACTCCATGAAGGAAGACAGACTACTTCGAGAGATCTCGAAAAATTGCCATTGGAGTTATACATACCTTCAGCAATTAGATAACGAGTCGGAATACATCTGAAATCACAAAATCACAAGAATAAGGTCACTTGCCGGTTCAAAAAATTAGAATACGTCAGTAGAAAAATGAGGTTTTACAAACGCTGAATACGAGGGGCAGTCAAAAAGTTCTCGGAATTCCTCAACAGACGACGAACGAGCGATAAGATAGTGACCCCATTTTTGTGGAAGAGAGAACAGCATCTCTGCTAACAGGCGCAATAAGGTTGACAGGTTTCAATATACCGTTTCGTTACTGTTCCGTTTGAAGTAAACGTGAGTGCTGGTCGTTCGTTGCAATGTCGCATTTCGAAGTGACCCAAGAATGACCATCGTGGAGTTGGAGCAAGAAGCTGGTATCTTTCACGGATCCATTTATGTCATTTTGTCCAATGATTTGAAGATGAGACGCGTCAGTACGACGTTTGTTCTGAGGGAGTTGACCACGGTTCAGAAGGAACTGCGCATGATGGTCGCTGGCAATATGTTCGACAAAAGCACGCAGGACCCGACACTTCTCAATCAACTTGTCACTGGTGATGAGTCAGGAGTGCTCGCCTGCGACCCAGAGGGGATACGTTTCGCAACTATGGAGGACATCAAGTTGAATGCGACATCAAGATTCCACAAGAAGCCTTCCATCGATGCTTCCAAGAATGGCAGATTCGATGGAGCATGTGTGCGTGCTCGCAGGAATGCTACTTTGAAGGAGATTCCCGTAGGTCCTATCATTAGAATGCTATAGCGTCATTCCGGGAACGTTTTGACTGCCCCTCATATATCGGACACTTCTGAAACGGTTCCGTATCACAATCTTCATAAACTGCTGTCATCTTGAGCCATGGTGGAAGGCTTACGTCCGTATTTCCTTCGGTTATTTGCAAATTAAACGTTGTCGGTATCCTTGAAACAGTTGCTTGGGAATATCTAGCTTATTCAGCAATTTTCTTCTAGCTTTGTCCTGTTTTTGACAGGGCTATGATTACTTCTGTAGTAATGACCGAAATGTTAGCTTTTCGTCCCATAGTGTTAGCTCTATTCTATCCGGTGTATATTTATACCATTATCTAATAATAATTCATTCGTGTGTTCATTTGCATTTTCTAACACTGTGCACCAATTAATGAAATATTTTAATTCACCGGTTCTCAACTTTTTTTTATTCACGGAGCCCGTTTTAGAATCTATGGCGGATTCCTATAGGAAGAAATCACTCGGA
Source organism: Rhysida immarginata (assembly GCA_023313115.1). Classification (NCBI taxonomy): domain Eukaryota; kingdom Metazoa; phylum Arthropoda; class Chilopoda; order Scolopendromorpha; family Scolopendridae; genus Rhysida; species Rhysida immarginata. The sequence goes on along the minus strand of JAHWFO010114079.1, from coordinate 249,464 downwards.
CATTCAGTTCCAGGAAGGGCCAATTCGTATGTTGAAAAACACTTCTAATTTTTTGAACAAATGAAAATTCGTATTCTAATTATTTTTATTAAATTTAAATGATTAATTTTTGCTTTGAAGCTCATATACCGAGAACTAACATTATTAAATAGAGTTCACTCCATACCCTTTTTTAGAGGGGGACGGAACTTATATTCTTCAATATATACTTGCAAATTTGTCATATTCTAATATTCTAAGTCAAAGTTGTATTGGTCACGGTGGATCTTTGAGTTATCATCATCCTACTGTACTATGCGAAGAATCCGTAACGCTTATTGTTAAGAGTTTTCATCGCACCAACAATATGCGCGGACCAACAATAAATAGCTCATGTCCAGCAATGCAAGGCAAAGTTTGTGCAACAATAGGCCAGTCGTGTTTGTTTCAAAAACTATACAATGGAAAGTACGATGTTTATCGAGGCTAACGAGAAAGACAGGTTCCGGCACTGAAAAGTCACCTGACCCAACACCTCCTAAAGAGAAAGCCTCTGCACAAAAACCGTCATACATTGTTACATCATCATAGTAGTGCAAATTCAGGGCTTATTATTGGTAGAAATGCGAATAACAATGCACTACTATGATGATGTAACAATGTATGACGTTTCCGTGCAGAGGCTTTCTCTTTAGGAGGTGTTGCCTGACCAAAATAGGTCTATTAACAATATAACTTTCTTTGTTTCCTTCTTGTATTTTAACAATCAGTGTTTTTTCCTTTGTTGAAAACAATGAAGGTTGGATTGTTGCTAGACCTATTTTGATCAGGTGACTTTTTAGTGCCGTAGCCTGTATTTCTCGTTAGCCTCGATTTTTATGAACTGACATTTTGATTTTGCCGCCGTTGTTTTCGTGGAACAATCAGAATAGAGATTTTTATATGCTGTCATTATTAAACATTGAGGTTAAATTATGCGAAACTACACAATCGAACAACGCGTAGAAACTGTAAAAATTCACTTCAAAAATTTAAAGGTCGTGTTATCTGGCAGCAAAGTGATGTGAACTGACCACCAAGTTCATGTGACATGACATCGTTAGACTTCTTTCTCCATGGTTAACTTAATGATAAAGTGTACATCAATAAACTACAAGCATGGAGAACCTCAAAGATAAAATTCGGCACAACATTGCTGAAATTTCCCAGCAAATATATCAACATGTTATTGAAAATTTCCTCAAAAGAGTGAATTTGTGGTATCAAGGCCGGGGCGGTCATTTGTCAGATGGTCAGATGTTTTGTATCATTCATAATCTCCAGGTTTTTACTTTCTAATAAAGCAAAAATATTATAAATTTTCCAATGGAAAAAATATTTTATTAAAAAATTAAAATGTGAGCTCATTTTGGGAAACCCTTTTTATGCCCGTCTTCGCCGAGCTTAAATATGTACGTGACGAATTTGAAGATAGTAAGGCATTAAAACGGGCGTTTCGTAACACGTTTGGTATGAGCATTGTTCTTCGACTGCACGGTAAGATGCCACCCTTGCATTCCGTATGGAAACATGAGCACGTAGTGCAGAGGATCATAAGATAGGTGATTTTCTAAAAACCGACAAATCCTAACATCTGCGCGCTGGCGCAAAATAATATCACCATATACACTGACTCCCTGCTAGGTAAAAAACCACAGCAACATCAGAAGTTTTTCGGTCGACGGTCATTAGGTTGAACGTTTGAGGTATTAAGCAATACAACAGCTAATTCCGAATAATCAGGTTCATTACAAGCTACAATAGTCAGCGGGGATAACGCAGGACAATTCGTTTTAATACCAACAATACCGTTACAGGCGACTGATCATTTTGTGGAATTCGAAAGTCGACAATTTCCTGTTCGCCCAGGGGGTCTAGGCTGAGCCATCGATAAGCAGTCGACTGTCGATAAGTGTCGATGGTCACGTGATTAATGACGCATTTGTCATTCGAGCTAGCATGAACATGACTTGTCTACAGTGTCTACAGAGTCTACAGTGTACAGACTCTATACCGTCGATTTTCTAGTGTAGACTTTGACCATCGACAACTGCCTTATACTTGTCTACAATTCAAGAGCAGTCGACTATGCACTTGGCGATCGTTATTTCAGAATTTACCAACAGATTTCTTATTAAAATCTTTTTTCCGTCGTTTCCGGCCTGCAGGCTAAATACACATAGCTCAAGAATACACATTTTCTAAAAATATTAACAAAACCTTGTTTAAAAATATTTACATACATGAAGTACTCTCTTGTGATACGAAACTTGAACTGTGAAAATAATAATATAGCGTGTCTACAGGTATGTGTTTATGTATGTATTTATGTGTATACATGGATAAATGTGTAAAATTATGTGTAAATGTGTGGAAACTTGTGTATAAATGTGTAATATGCCACTTATCGACAGCTAGATTTTGTCGAGATCGACAGCTTGTCGATGACTTCAGCCTAGACCCCCAGGTTATACTGACAATTAACAAGTCCCAGCTTATGCAATGACAATTAACAAGTCATTAAACAATATTGGTATATATCTGGAGTAGATAGTTACTGATACCTCGCTTTCGTTTTGCCTTGAAAAGCTCGGCGAAGACGGGCATCTCAGCTAGTCTCAATACTATAACAAGGAATAACTTGCTCGCTATGTTACATTCTTCTCTTTATTAGTGAAAGAGAAGAGCATTCGTTAAGAGCCTGTGTTTATTTTTCTTCTTTTTTAAGATTAGTCTTTTTAAATTTAACGAAAATATTTACTTTCGGAGATTTGCCAGAACCTCATTATCGTGGAAAGCGACAGCTGCTTAGTCATCATACTCATAATCGCCATGGATCAAAGACCTTTAAATTTTATATCCTGTTATGTCTTCAAATTTAAAATCCTGGGAGATTATAGGATATTTTAAAAAGTACTCAATATATTTAAATTAGCATTTTATACTGAATGCTTGCTTTCTTTTATGTAATCAGTTTATGCAAAAAAAAAAATCAGTTTGTCTAAATGCAAGTCGTAGTGTTTTTAACATTAAAGATATGCGTTTCGTTTTAAATTATTTGCTTTTATAATAGATACTATATGTGTTGGCTTTTTCTATCTAAAGGGTAGGTAAACTATCTTCTAAATTTTTAAATTTTAAAAGTTAATGAAACTTATTATAAACATGATTCATTAAAAATCACTTGATAAACAAATAGTTTATACTTATATATCAAAATAGGATTAAAATAATAGTTAAATAATTAACGTTTACTCAAAGGAATAAAAAAGCAACCAGTTTCCCCTTACCACTAGAGATATAAGAAGAAAGATAGTGAAGAGGGAGACCAAAACCTTCATCTTGGGATGGAACTTATGTTACTCTGTCAGAGGATTTTGCAGAGACTGTCAATACTTGCTTGAATCTTTTTTGCAAACGATTTGTCCTCATTTATATACATTTCTTTTTTTATTTTCTACTTTTTTTTTTTTTTTTGTTAGATTTCCTAATTTCCTTTTCAACCAATTAACATTAATGCCGCTTTTGTATCTGGGAGGGAAGAGGGAGGACCTAGTCAAATGAAACAATTTCAAGGTTAAAATTCTGCAAAATTGCCCCGAGGAGGTTTTTTTTATGAAAGAACAAACATTGTCGTTTCCATTATCATTATCAACGTCGTCATCGATTGATGCCGAGATTTTTTCCTGGGTGTTATTAGTTTTCGATCTTGATCGAGCAGCCGTTATAATAAACATTTGAAATTTCCAAAAAATACAAGGAAAAGGAAATTTCTTTGAAAGGGGAAACTGTATCTTTAGTTATGACATTAATATCGAAAATGGAAAAGGAAATTTTTGTCAGATTAAAAATTATCGCAATGACCTTTATTAGCAAAGCATCCGACCTCAACAGCTGCAAAATGTTTTTTGTTGTTATTATCAGCTTCAAAATATGTCTAAAGAAATTTTTCTTTTTAAAGCATTTCCGTTAAATCTACATGACTCTTAGATCATAATCTTAGACGCTTATTTTTAAATCTTTAGAAATTTAAACCGTAATGAAGTAAATCTTAATTTTATTGTGATGTTTCAAATGCCCTCTTGGAGAATCAACATTGTAAAGGGTCAGTTGATTTCACTGTATTTTATTGGTCGTAATTTTGACAGTTTTTTTAATGAGAGTAACAAAGTTCACGTAATAATCATTTTCTGTTCTCGATACTCCTAATAAAAAAAGGCTTATTTTGATAAAATTCTGCCTCATGATTTATTTAATGTTTCACAGTTTTTCTGATACTTCCTTTTTCCCCCACGGAGGTTCTTAAATGTCAAATTATAGCTTAACATGTTGATGTTATGTGATTAGTATGGAGGATTGATCTTCATTTCTAATTGCTGTTTAACAGACTTTATTGAGCCCTATTTCGTATTGCCTTACATTTTCAAGCCATTTCTAAAATGCCAGATAGCGTTTCACAATTTAGATAGTTGGTTTTTGAGTTGCAATGGACACTGCTCTTTTACTTCCCCTAATTCAAAATTGTTACTTATTATACTTTAACATACTTCACGAACTGATTTTTGATTTAATTTGAGAAGTTCTGATTTTATAGTTATGCCTTCAGTCAAATAAATACCGAAAATTGTTCAATAAAACACAAAATATTGGTTTAATCATTGAAAATTTATTTTATCGCCTTCAAAATACTGTAGGCTTCATTTGATGCGATTTACTGAGGCCGTTTAAATACTTCTTATATTTTCCGGTTTGGCCTTCAGTGCCTTCTGCGAATTTTGTTTTTTATGACTCAAAACGTCTTCTACGAAGTGGTAATTTGACTTTAAAGAACAGGAAAAAGTCACACGGTGTCATTTCTGGTAAATCCAGTGTTTGGTCTATAACATTCGTTGAGATTTTGGTCAAAAAATTCGCGTACGAGCGTCGATGTCTGGAACAGCGCATTATCGTTGTGCAAAATCCAAGAAAATTGTTCTTCAACAAATCTGGTCTTTTCCAATGCTTCACCACAAGAAATTTCATTCTAACACAAAATTTGAGGCAAACTCTTTATTCGACATGTTTATCCATTTCAAAAACCGCAGAGCATACTTTTGGACAAAACCGCGTAGTTAACAGTTAACAACTAACAGCTAACAGATCGCGCAAAAAACTAAGTGACAATTATGTACATTGGTCCAGTCTTATAGCAGCAAAAAAAAAATAATAATAATACCTTTTACGCGTGCTTTTTAAATGAATTTCCCGGTTTTTATAAGAGATATTAAGCTATTTCATTCTGTCGCATAAATTATCTATATATAATATTAATATTAATAGATATTATTATTATTGTTGTTATTATTATTATTATTATTATTATTATTATTATTATTATTGTTTTATTGTTTGGGGAAGCCAAACTCGGATCAAGTCCGGAAGCCAATCCCAGAGCGGACCCAAAAGAGGGCCAAAGCCCAAGGGACTCAAATGCGAGGGAGGGAAAGTTATGCACTCGTGGGAGTATTGATGTTTGGGTGTAGGAATTTCCTTACTTTGTGACAGGTGTTTAGAATTGTGGCTTTCTGTAAGGTTTTGTATAAGTGTGGTTTTAAATTTAGTGTTGACAGGCTTTTGTGTAGCGAGTGTGGAATAACCCCAGTACCAGAAAGAACGATAGGAACAATGTGTACTCTGTTAACTCCCCAAAGGCGTTTTATTACGGTTGCAAGATCCGTATATGTGGTGATTTTGTTAGTGTATGTCTTTTGTAAATTGTGTGTGTTGGGGATGGAGATATCAATTATGTAAATCACTTTGTTTTGCTTATCTATAGTGTAATGTCTGGTCTGTTATGAGGGATAGTTTTGTCAGTGATTACAGGGTCGGGACACATTAATATGACCACCTCTCCGCGAACATGTCGGAACATCCCATGGTATGCAGATGAAAAATCATTGCATATCATTAAAAGCTGACAATAGCAGACGTGTAGTAGCATCCGTTAACACGGCAATTGTCGCCGTCATGGGCAGAGCAAGTGACCTGTCGGACCTCCAAAAGGGGATGATCATTGGCTATCGGGCCAAGGGGGGCAGCATTTCAGAAACAGCCACCTTTGTGAACTGCTCTAGGGCTGCCGTTGTGAAGGTGTATCACGACTGGACGAACCAGACAGTTTCGAGCAACCGAAGAGGTACCTGTGGGGCCCCACGGGCTATCGATCCTAGAGCAACTGACCAGCATCGATCCTGGCCAAGACCAATCGGCGTGCCACTCTTGAGCAACTGACACAGCAAATGAACAGTGGGGCGTGTCAGCTCCAAGGGGTGTCAGCACCAAGACAGTGCAACGATCCCTCTTGAGTAACAAGCATCGCCGAAAACGCCTCCAATTCTCAATGGACTATCGCCATGGTACCTCGGCCGAGTGGCAAAGGGTTGCTTTCTCTGATGAGTCGCGGTTTCTGGTGAACAGAGTGAACGGACGATGGAGAATTCGCCGGGAAGCATCTGAGAACAGGCATCCCGACACCATCTTTGGCAGACGACAGGCTGGTGGGGGAGGTGTGACTGTTTGGGGGATGTTTTCATGGTATGGTCTGAGTCCACCAGAGACTTTCAATAGAAAGACATGTCATTTACTTAATTTTCATGTAATACGGACTCTTAGATGTTTCATTGGGTATGTTCAGATGGCGCTGTAACGACGACGACGACGTCATAGTTTCGATTATAAGTTTCGCTAGATGTTCAAAGTTTAGCAACGATCAAATCGACGGGCGAAAACCATCATAGAACTTGTCAGATTGTTTTACTAAGGCATGTCTGGTCAGCGGCGTGCTGCAAAATATTGTGCCCAACGTGGTGGTGTAAAGCACCTTTCGTTCTTTAGATTTCAAACGGAGCCTGAGAGGTACGTTTATTTACAATAAATATCTTATTTATAAATTGTTAACTTCCATAGTGCCTAACAACAATCAAACCTTCATTTTTTCCAACAAACGAAAAAACACTGATTGTTAAAATCCAATATATTGTTAAAAGCCAAAAATATATTGTCATCATAATTTTTTTACTATAGTAGCTATATCGATTAATTTAAAAAACGCGCCAAAAATTTTAAAAAATCAAAGTAAATCCTAAATAAGCAATTTTACGTTTTATAAATTAAGAAATTCTTTACATTATGTTTATGATTCTTATTTTTTAATTTTAATAAAGATAGTAAAAATCCAAATAAAAATCTTATGAAATTGATTAACGAAATTTTTCAAAAATAAATCAATTTGTGTTTTTTCATTTTATGATATTCATTACGTATGCATAATTATATTTTCTCAGTTTATTGCTGTCGTTAACTTAAAGTTTTTATGTTTTTGATATTGTTAGGTGCAAAATATGGTTAACAGCCTATGGAAGAAGCGACCTGCTTACTGAAACTTTTGAAAAAATCGGTAAAAATTACGTACTATGTGCAGCACATTTCACAAATGAACAATTTTATAACGCCAGCAAGAGAAGCCATCTATTAAATCAGCAGTTCCCACCATTTTTATAAGAACATGGAAAACATCAACTCATGATGCACCATCCACTTCACAGCACCACGAACCTTCACCATCCACTTCACAATACCAAGAACAGATCATCAATGCCCCTTCTGCTTTTTGTACATCAGAACTGCACTATGAATCATCCCAAGATGATCCCAAACTTTGAGTCACTTCAGGGAGAAAAGACTGCAAGTGTCAAAAGAAAATTACCATTTCTCAACACACCACCATCAAAAAAGCAGAAAAAATTTGTCAATTATAAGTCCACGTGGATGGTTTCCTCTGCGATATGACGTGTTGGATGGTTTCCTCTGTGACATGGCATTTCCTGCAAGACCCATCAGTTGAATCTTTGATAATATGGCAATCATGGTTCCTTCAGTTTCCCCAAAGAACTCCCTTCACTCAACCAAAAGTTCGACGCTTTTTTGTCGACGTGCGGCTGGTTGAGGTCAGAAGGATGTCTACCGTGGAGTTGCTATTCGAGCCATGATTGAAGTTTAGTGCATGTTGTAAGAATGTTATGGGTGTTCTGCATGATGTTCAGATTCAAAGGTGTGTATTTTGTATGAGCCATGCAGACTGCTTTGTATAATAGTGATGTGTGTTGTTTAGAGTAAAAGAATTCTCTGAGTGACTGAGTCTGTTTCTGGTGTAGATCTGTTATGTCAATAAGACCTATGCCTCCCTCTGAACGAGGCAGGGCGAGTCTTTCAATAGCTGCTTGTGGATGGTGCTTTCTGTGCTTTGTAAGCAGTTTTACGTTTTTTCCTTTCAAGTCCCTCAAGATCTGTGTGTGTCCACTGTATGACTCCAAAGGAGTAAGAGAGTATTGGCGTGGCATAAGCATTGATGGCCTTGATTAAATTTCTGGAATTTAAATGCGTTTTAAGTATTGTCTCTAGACTATGAAGTTATTGTTTAGTGAGTGTATTCTTTGTGTTTGTGCTCCAGAAGCTTGACTTGCTTAAATCCTAGATACTTATATAATTCGTCATTTTCCATAGCAGCAATGTGATCTGGTTCATCTAATGTGAAGCCCCCTTCCCTAAGTACTCCGTTTTCAATGTGAATGGTTTTGCATTTGTTCAACCCAAATTGCATGTATATGTCTTTTGAAAAAGTTTGTGTAATATCAAGTAATTGGTGCAATTGTGTTTGTGTGGAGGCGTAGATTTTCATGTTGTCTGTGTATAGTAAGTGTGAAAGCGTGTAGTGGCAGCTTTTATTGTGTTTAATTGTGTAGCCGTAAGTTGTACTGTTCAGTCTGTTTGAAAGCGCATTTAGTGCAAGACAAAACCGGAGTGGGCTCAGTGAGCCACCCTGGAAGATGCCCCGGTTTATCTGTACTTTATTATTATTATTATTATTATTATTATTATTATTATTATTATTATTATTCTTTTGCTCATAGCCTCGGTTTATTTTTCACTCTCCTTAGTGATGCTATTTTATTAAATTCATATTAAACCCCTGAAGATACTTTACTATCTGATAAAGATAAAATAATACTGTAAACATTCAAGTCACATTAATTTGACTACCTCTTATTTGTGATGCCAGCATTAAATAATCATTCGCAGAAGGCACTAAATAAACGAGGCAATAAATGACGTGTCCTCAGAAAATTGGATGAGTATATACAGTGCATTTTAGGAGCAATTTATCAGACATACAAAAAAATGGTTATTGGCTTTTGGGCCAAGGGTGGTAGCATTTCAGAAACTGCGGAGTTTGTGAAGTGTTCGCGTGCGGGTGTGGTAAATGCGTATGACACCTGGCAAAATGGCACTATAGAAAATAAACGACGTGGAGATTGTTGAGCCATAGATGAAAGAGGGGAACGGTGACTGAGGCGGTGCGTTCGGGCGAATAGACGGGTCATTCACTGATTACAAAAGGTTTCCTTCTCAGATGAATCACGTTTTTTGCATATGGTCAGAAACGTCAGAAAACAAACACTCTTCAACCATTTGTCGACGGCAACAAGCTGGCGAAGGCAGCGTTATGGTCTGGGAAATGTTTTCGTAGCATTCTCTGAATGCACATATCAATTTTGCTGATTTGTACACCCATACATGGACGTTTTTCCTGGGCATAATGGCATTTTCCAGAACGACAATGCGACATCTCATACAGTTGGAATTGTACGTGAGTGGTTACAAGAGCACGAGGAAGACTTTACTGTACTTCCCTGGTCTCCAAATTCCCCGGACATAAACCTAATCGAGCATCTATGGAGCCACCTCGATCGATTATTCGCTCCATGGATACTCCATCTTGCACCCTCCAACAGCTGTTAATTGAACTGCAGTCAGCATAGCTCAATATCCATGTGAACACTTTTCAGCACCTCACTGAGTCTCTCCCAGGTCGTCTAGCCGCTGTCCGAGCTGCACATAGTGGTTATTCCGGATATTAACAGGTGGTCATATTAATGTGACTCGACTGTTTAATAGTTATTACAAATAATTAATTAATTATATGCAGACATATTTGCATGATGGCAGAAAAAATTCGAAATTGCATGAGTCGAAATGTCTAGCAGCACATAAAGTCTGCAAACCGGAAAGAAATTTCTGAAAGACAAAGACCTCTTGGGTAGCAGCTTAAAGCTTGATAGAAAAATATATTTATTTAATTGTAGAATCCCTTCGGAATGGAAATATAGATGACCGACCAAATTCGTACTCAGTGAGCTGGTATTTGTAAATCCATAATAAGTTGGATTATAAAGTTTAGGATCTTGATTGGTACGATTTAGCGCAAGTTGGTGATCCTTTACCGTTTGCTTGACACTTAGAGGCATTTCACTATAATAATTGAACAAGAAATTATTCCCCCCGAGAAGGGTATAGGAAAGTTATTTTTTTTATTTTCTCGAACGTAATATTTAGAAAATGAAAAAAGCTCTATCTTAACAAGAAAGGAAGGAAAGGAACCACTATTCCACATAAATGATTTTTATAAAATAAAAACTCATATGTACATTTCTGAGCTCTCTGCCTCCTTCTTCAGTGACAAACAACAACTAAAAATAACAATTAACAAGAAAAATAGCAGCGGTTAACCAATCAGAAAAATTATTTGACAATGAAGAAAACTAAAGGCATCCAATCAGCTACTGATATAGGACCATCATCGTTATTCAGTAACCAATTAGATGGTTTGTGCTTGGCTATTTGAACAGATTTTATAGAAGGTAGCGCAATTTTTCATCTTTAATAGAATGGATAATTTTAAAGCCATCTGCCGAGAAATTATGGGCTTCCTGTAAAAATGATCTGCAAAAGCAGATATACCTCGTTTTCCATTTTTAATATAGGAGATATGCTCCTTTTTACCCCTTTTTTGAATGTCCCAGATAAAACTTATTGCAGAAGGAACATTCAAACTTATAAACTTAAACTTATAATTGAAAACAGCAACATTATTATAAACAATGAATTTCATAACGAGCATGATATCATTATGTGTTGTAATGGAATTTCATTCTCATGTAAAACGCCCTCAAGGTGAGAGAGCGTTTCTTTTAGAGGAATACTTGGAAGGAGACTCTCTATATCAAAGGACTGTAAGATAAGGTAATCACGTAGATTCTTACAAAGTTCAATGCTATTTTTAACGGTAAAATCAGAACCAGGTATTTTTAGAGGTGCAAGGAAATTAACCAATAACCATTTGCCTAACTTATGGGTAGGAGAACCAATGCAATTTACTATTGGTCTCCATTTATTACCCTTTTTATGGGTTTTAGGGAGACGATAGAGACGAAGTAAAATTGGGTTGGTCAATATCAATTGGTAGTTTGGAGTATTGTTGAAGATGCACTTAGTCTTTTATATATTCTTTGACTTTTTATTGATTAGGCAAAGGCCCCTTAGCTAACTCGCCGTGGGCATGGATGTTTGTGTTTGTCTCGGGCTGCGTACAGATATAACTTGTGTAAAAGGCGCAAAATGACCTTAGTAGTCGACGCCAAAAATTCTAATAAACCAACCAACCAACCTTAGCTGACTTTACAAACTGATGGGACAGGAGTAACTATAAAATATTGTTACAGTGACCATAGATGAGGTTGTCACAACAATTCATTTCTCTCCGTGCAGGAATGCTGTTAGTGAAAAATCACCTCTTCTGGCAAATATCAAGGCGGGACCGAGCTTCCGATAATAGGTCGGCATTCTGTTAAAGTCAGCAATATTAGAAAAGCAATAAGGTGCAATTTTACTTTCTCATGGTAGTTATACATATAATATAGGGTGTAAAAAAATGTTCGGGACAGTGGAATGTCTGGAGAAATAACATCGGATCGAGAAAAAAACCCAACAAAACCACGTGTTTAATATTTTTCAAAGAGTTATACCAAATTCGAACCCCCCCCCCCCCCACCCCTAACCCCTGAGGGTGGAAGAGGGGGCAACTTTGAAATCTTAAATAGGAACTCCTATTTTTAATGCTATTTTCAGATTGTACCCAACATTTGAGAAATGTTTTATTTTTGGTGTTTTTTCAACTGATCCAACTGTTTGGAGATAGAGGCACTGAGAGTGTGTAACTTTTAAAGTTTTGAAGCCAATAAGGCAAAGAGATAGAAGATATGGCTTAGAGACATTCCTATTCTACTTTATGATGGTCTTTAAGAATCCGACGTCAGAATTTCAAAAGTGCAAATTTTTTTATTACACGCACAGACTCTGCTGTAGTTTTTTTTTTACGAGTACACACCCCGTATGTAAATCAGATTTGCCTGGATCAGGACCATACCAAGGTTTTTATTTCGGGAGGGGGGAACTAAGGTGGCTTCTAGCGGGGGGGGGGGGGGCCCCGCGGGCAATTTCGTTTTGCCCCCACAAAACCCCCCTCCCTCCCTGCATACGGCCCTGGCCTTGTTTGGTGTAACTTG
>JAHWFO010114079.1:202513-234382 GCA_023313115.1 Rhysida immarginata | reverse complement strand
AATCAGTTGTGTATCGAACACCTGTGACAAGCATTGAAGATCTGGCAGTTCGCATCGCAGTTGTTTCAGACGACATCAGAGAAATGCCCGGAATCTTTGGCCGCATACGGGAGTCCATGTTGCGCCGATACCATGCATGTGAGGCCATGGCTGGATCACATTTTGAGCATCTTTTGTAAAGCTTCAGTGGATTCGCAGTTCCATAATAAACGTGTGCAAAGTGCATACTTATTCATGTGCACTCTGATTACTGCTCCGACCCCTTATGTTCACCTTCATGCCTCTTATCTGTGCGTGAAGTTTGGATTATACTTTTTGAAACACCCTGTATGTGTCTCCACCATCAATTGCACAAGGCAATAATTTTTTTTTCTTAGAAATAATTCTGAAATTTCTGTAAAACTGTCTCTTCTCTTGTATCTGTAGAAAAAAATTTTAAAAATTTGCTTCCGTAAGCAATTCTGTATCATCCAAACCCATATGTATTCAGGATTGCTTCATTATCAATCTTATTATTCATTATTTTTCATCAATGTGCAAGGTAAAAATCTTCATTTGTAATTTTTCATTTTGCAATCTGGACTACATTTTCACGTGACTTTACTGTGTGACGAGTTGAGTAAAGGGGGACGTTTAGTATTTTTCAAACACAAATTTTAATGAACGATATTAATAGTTCAAAGTTATAAAGGTTAATTTTAACCGAAGAGCTGTATGCCTTCTGAGAATTTCAGTATTCAAGATAGCATAGAAGGTCTCTGTATCTCTTGAAGTCGCTACTTAGGTTAATCCCGAGCGAAAAAAAAAATTTAAAATATTAAACGAAGTTGTAATAAATTCCGATAGGGTAATAAGCGGGTAAATTCAGTCTTACTAGTAGTAGTTCTGAAGAAGCCTAGGACGAAGTCTTGGCTTGGTTGAGCAACATGGATAAAGTTAGAAGATTCTGGCAATCCACAATCTTCCCACAAACAGACGTTTTTGGCAGCTGGAGCTGCGATGAACAAATATCAAATCACATCGTTATCAGTGGTATACGGTAATATTATTGCTAACACAAGTAATCCATGAGCAATCGATGTAAGACAATATCACACAGTGCACAAAGAAAATCTAAATGCGAAAGGGACCGATCGCAGGCCGCGCAACGCGTAAAAGCTGGCGCCAGTTCGCTTAACTCGTACATCAACTTCGGTTTGTACACGATGATGAGGAGAACATTGTTCTCGAAATGTACATATGTGTATTAAAAATTATTTTTGTGAATTAGTGATTTCTCTTGTTTTCTCTCGTTTAGTATTTTATCCACAATTTTTGGCAATTTGCTTTTACTATGTTTTCTGCTACTGAGATGCTAGCTTCTGCCATCATTTTGCACGGAAATAACGTTAGGCTGTCGAGGGCACATATTTTTCTTAATAAAATAGATTTCTTCCTCTGTTACTGCCAATTTTTTTATTTGTGCCAGAATAGGCCAATAACTATGAAACAATCCAATATCTCTTGAACAAAGATGTCAAAACAAAATTGGCGCTATATGCATTGCATCGTGATTTCATAGTAAATGTTGAAACTGAGAATCAACTGTGCTAAGCACAACTCTACTCAACGATCGGGTATTTGCAGCAACGTACAGGTGGGAACGGATGCAATGATGTTGCGGATATTGTCCTTTTAATACGGTTATAGTAATCAGATTGTAGCCGTATAGATGTCAATCACTTTGGAAGCATTGGGGATATACAGGGGTTGGACACCTTTGATTTTAGACGTTTTGTCGAATATCTAGAAAAATACTTGACGAATTATCTGAAACTTGAGGGATGTAAAGAGCATGTTACACCTCATATATTTCAGCGAAGGTTTTGTCCCGAAGGCAAACAGGGGACCAGCAACAAATTGAACAAAAAAAATAATGCTTGAGATGAGTTGTAGCTGTAGCATATGTATGATTGATTATGAGGCTTTTTTCACTTATCTGTGTTCATTTGTATTGAGAATAGCACGTATATTCATGTAGATATAAATGTTTCTTTTAAAAATGCAAATGTTTTAGTAAGTTTTTTGTTTATAACATGCAGGATTTTCAACCCAATGCAATGCCATTTTCAGGAAACATGACAAACCACAGTAGAGACAACACCCTGCAATCAGAATATAAAAATATTAAATATTTGATGAAATATGAGCATTTTTACTGAATAATGTTTAACTGCGCATGCGCAAGCGTTCCCAAAATGTCTTTTCCAAAATGTTTTAGCTAAATGCATAGAGTTACTCTTATAAAACGCCCAAACAAATATCATGAAAATTCAGAAAGATATCGAATTTCAATTGCTCTCAAAAATAAACAAAACGATAAGGGTTTTCTCCAAATTTTTATTTTTGGACCAGACTCCAGTATATGAAGTCATTATGAAGTCAATATACCTTTATATCAGGTAAGAAAAAGCTGTTGATTGCATAGGAAGGAAAAGCTTTATCCTTGAGAATGTAGGCATAGCCTTCTAAATACGTATATCTCAGATGTTTTTTTATGGTAGAAGTGTTTTCCTTCCTTTACAGGTAATCCCACATCGCAGTTTCTTTTTATTTCTTCGTTAATTTATGTTGAGCTTAACATATCGTTTCGTACAGGGTCGTCAGTTCCCGATTGCCATCACCTTCTACAAATGCCAAATCTTAACGTTTAAATAATGCAATGATTGATTTGAGGATTCGTGCCTTGGTGCTATAATGGCTTATGTTGACATGTGGCGTGTTCGTCAAATGGAAAATGTTAACCTGATTGGCTTTCTCCCGCAAGTTTTTCTATTAATACAAACCTAGCGTCAATAAACTTCGGACACCAAGTAATTTGGCTAAAAACACAGTGAAAAGTGCATACAGAAGATTGCAGGCTAATGAAAATAGATTTATTGAGTATATGTAACAATATCAACATCGATTTAGAATCGATTTAATGGTGTGAAATAATTTATTCAAATTTATGTAAAATTGCGTTGTCAACAGGTTTCAAAGAACTTCGTACACAAGGGGTTACCAGCATATAGAACTTTCCTGAAGGCTGTAGAAACGCCCAGAATGCTTTGCAGCAGGCTTTAAAAGCACCGTCCACGCGACAGAGCACAGTATTCGTGTTGTTTTGAACCATGGGACGTGGTAAGCCAGTAGAAACGTGTATACGGCAAAAAATTATACAGCAGTTCTAGAATAACAAATCCCAACGAGCTATTGCCCATGAATTATCAGTTCCACTCCCATCAAGCGTTTTAGAGAAATCGGGAAAACAGAACCAGGGACTGCACCAGGCAAGCAGCGATTATTGAATGTTAGGGACCTACGAGTATTTCGACGTTACATTATGAAAAACAGGCATGCTCTCATAAGTGAAATGACTTTTTGGGCTCGAGAATATTTTCATATACCCATACCAGAAAGCACAGTCCGCCGTTACATCAGAAGATGCAACTATTACTTATACGCTACAAAGAGGAAGCCATTTATGAGCACTGTAGCTAAGCGTCGCCGGGTAGCATGGGCCAGAACCCATCTAAAGTGGACCCTTGCTCAGTGGAATAGTGTTCTGTGGTCCGACGAGTCCACCTTTGCAGTGATGTATGGCAATAACGGTCGCAAAGTGCTAAGGACCAAGCACGAAAGTAATCATCCCGACTGTTACCAGAGAAAAGTTCAGAAGCCTGCATCGCTGATTGTGTGCGGCTGCATGAGTGCAGCCGGGACAGGATCGCTTCACATTTGCGAGGGCACTATTAACTCTGCTGCCTATATAAACATTCTTCAACAGCATCTGCGTCCATCCCGCCAAAAGTTGTTCAATAGAAGACCAAGCATCTTTCAGCAGGACAACGCGAAGCCACATGCTTCTCGGAACACCAAGGTTTGGCTACAACAGCAGCATTTCAGGGTGCTTGACTGGCCTGCCTGCAGCCCAGATCTGTCACCCATTGAAAATGTATGGCGCATTTTAAAGCGAAAAGTCAGACAGCGGAAGCCTCGAACACTGCAGCAGTTGCGGGCGTGTATTTCCGAAGAGTGGGACAAAATTCCAGTAGAAACAACGCAGAAATTAGTGTCCAGCATGCCTCAACGACTTCGGAGCGTCATTCGTCGGAAAGGTGACGCCACTCAGTGGTAATGTGCAATAAACGGTACGGTGTACGAAGTTCATTGCAACGTGTTGAAAACGGAACATTACAAAAAGTCGCTTATTTAATTTTCTCGTGTTTTTTTATGTTAAAATGCTATATCACAGTTGTACTAAAGCTCTGTGCACTCAATAAAGTAATTTTCATTTGTTTACAATTAGTTTCGTTGTACTTATCCAAAATTCTGTAGGTGTCCGAAGTTCATTGACGCTAGGGTTGTACAAAAGCTGTGAAATTTACTAAGTAAAATGGGATTGGCAGCTTTTTTTATTGTCAACAAGTTGCCTGTTTTATACGCAACAGTTATTATATTTATTACAGAAAGTAATTTCAGCTTTATGCAAATTCGATCTGTTGGTTGATGAATCGAGGGGGGCTTTAAAGGTAGCATAAATCCGTTGATTGATAAATTGAACTCCTTATCAGATACCATGTCGCCGAGAATTCCTCTCTAGGAATTTATAATTCAGTTTTCTTATTTACATACTTTTATTTCAAGTGTTTTAAAATGCAGGTTAGTTCTAGGTATCCGCGGCAGATGTCTCGATGCTATGACACGAAAAAGTGCTCCTTATAACCGAGGAAAGATACAGCTATACATATGTAGATGTTGCAATATGAAGTGAATGCCCATTTCGAAATGGGAAATCCTTAAGGTTTTAAATGGCACCGGAAAATTCTGCATCGCTAAAGTGCTGGAGACTACAGAGCTAGAAAAATTCAACCATCAGAGCAATTGTAGAGGCAAAGGGTGTATGATGATAATGATGATAAATTAAAATAAAACGCTACGTCTACAGGATGTATCTAAATCCCTGTCACAAACTTCTGGTGGTGATTCCTCATAGCGAGATGAAACCAAAAGTTTTCACCCTCTATATATTTTACACAATGCAAATGTTGAGCTCCAAGATTTAAACCGAGCAAATCTGCAAAGACTGGTAAGTAAAAATTTGTCTAATTTTGTAAATATTACACCACTAGAAAACAAAGATGGTTTTTAATACTGTATAAAATCTTAGGGCATTGCTTATTTCGTTTACCAGTTTGCCTTCAAATCTTGATGCATTTAAAATTTTATAGATTTTTTTATTTAGGCAACACCATATCTTGCTGAAAAGAATTAACCCAAATCTTCAAATAGAGAAAAAGGTTGAGGACTAGCTTAAAAAAATATGAAAAATCACCAGAGTTGTATGTTTGCTTTCCCGTATCACGTGGTAAATAGGATTAAAGGAAGAGCATGGAAATACGAGCAAAGAAGGAGAAAAGGCGAGCAAAGGCGAGCAAAGGAGGAGAGGAGCTTTTTTTTTAATATTGCTAAACATATGTGCCTTTTACCTTCTCACCTGTGTGATATATTCTTTTTTCTTCAACTTCATCAACAATTTTAAAATGTTCATACTCTTAATACTAACAAGTGTTAAAAATCCAAATTGCGCACAAAATGATGTTGAACATTTGTATTAAAAATGGTCAGAGTTTTCTAAAAATGGTTTAATGTTTCAGAAAATTTGACAAAACTAAATGTGGATTTCTGCAAATACATGGCAGTCGTTTTATCTAAAGCCATATAGAACTGTACGAAATATGACGATGTCAGGGGTATATGACATTGCTAAGTTCGTTCATGAAAAATACCTCAGAATAGAGACCCTCCCAGCCAACTCCCTTCCCGCCACTAGTCCGAAAGATTCGTCAAATGGCTGCCCAAGAAAATCAACTTCTTTCATTGTGACATTTGATAAGATATAAGAAAAGGGGGGGGGGTGTTTGGCTTTTGTAGGGCTAAGCTAAGAAGATAGTTTGTATTGGTTGTTTTTTTTTTGTTGTTCGCGTTTTTGTTTTTGTATAATTTTTTTGATTGGTTCTTATACAATATATTATAAATACTCGGCTTCTCTGGTTGTTTTGGAGAAAACGATCCTCGTCAGATTCCAAGAACACTGTCTCGCCAATGATCTACTTCGGAAAGATCAGTTTGCCTTTCGTGCCACCTACTCTTATCAGATGCAGATATGGAGGCTCGTAGAAGACCGGAGCACCCCCTTGAACCTTTCCAGGTACTGCGGAGTGGTTTACCTCGATGTTAGTAAAGCTTTTGACCAAGTGTGGCTTGGGGGCCTTGTCTATAAGATGATTAGAGGCGGGTTTCCTTCTGATTTGATTTTGATGGTGAAACCCTTTCTCACCGACAGGTCCTACCAAGCTAAAGTTGGTGAAAATCTATCCACGCCCCGTGTTGTAAAGGCCGGTGTCCTTCAAGGTTCTGTCCTCGAGCCCATGCTATATAATTATTTTATGCATGATTTCCGAACCCCAAAAGTTGTAATCTATATTTCTATGCTGACGATACTGCCATTATGACATGGGGCACACAAGCCGGCTCACGTTATCACTCGTCTACAGCACGCCTTGAAGATGTTCGAAGACTGGTTTAACTGCTGGAAGCTGAACCTTAATGTCGGAAAGTGCAAGGCTATGTACTTCAACAGAAAGTTCAAGCGTCCCCCAGATTCTCTTGTTCTATTCAATAAGAAACTGGACTGGGTAGATAACTACAAATATCTTGGCGTTATCATCGACTCAAGACCCTCGTGGAATCGTCACGTGACCTACGCTCTGAACGAAACGAAAAGGGCTAAGTACAGTCTCATAGCTCTCCTGGGCCGCAACAGCACCCTCAGCATCGACAACAAGCTACTTCTTTACAGTCGATTATTCGGACCATACTCCTCTATGGCATGCCTGCGTGGGCGACTATCTGTAGAAGCAGATGGAGCGAGCTACAGTCATTCCAGAATGTTATCCTGAGGACCATTGCCCAGCTGGACAGAAGAACTGTGAAAAACCTCCTTTTGATTATGGCACATTCTTGACATCAACTTTGAAGACATCAGCAACGTCTCTTTCCCGGACTACTGGAAGATCTGAAATCTTCTTTCATCTAGCATTTTCATTTCGTTTGTATTTTGTTTGTGACAATCGTCAATCTTATTTTCTTTTTTGTATAATATGGGAAGAAACCTACTGGGACACCTACTGGAACCCAAAGACCGCTTGGGTTGGTTAGGCTTCTTGACTACCTCAGTGTATTTCATTTGGAATTTATTCTGGTACGATGAGCTTGTGAAAGCGCTGCTTTCGTCCCATCTGAAGAAATGTGCACTTCACTGTTCGATTGTCGATTGTCTCATGTTGTTCTTTACTCACTGATGATAGAAACGTTGTTTCCGAAATGTACATCATTAAAATTTATTATGTGGAATAGTGTTTTCGGAGTTATTTTTCTTTGTATAGTTGTGTCCACAGTTTTTGGCTTGATTCCTTTGTATCGAAGATATAAGCTTTTTTGACAGATTGTGTTTAAGATTCGCGCTAAAACTATTGCTCTGTTAATGTAAAGGGCCGAGATGATTGATTCCGAACTTGCCGTGAAAGTTTCCCCAGAAGTTAAATGGTAGTAATAGGATACTGCTCAAAAGGACCTCTGAAAATTCGTCGAGTAGTCAAGATTAACATAAATTATTATCATGCAAACGTTTGAATCAGGAGGAATTTTGTATGGAATGAATAATAAGAACGTATTCATTCACCAAGATAAAGGGCTCGTCCGTGTATTACATCATCATTAGATTGGGGAGGGGGGGGTGAAAATTCTGACGATTGATGATGAAGGGGAAGGGGGGGTAGATTTCACTGACGTCAGCACCAACGAAACGGAATAAACTGCAGGAGGAATCCGAATTTGAATTTCATCAATTACTTTATCATGCATTTTGTTCATCGATACAAGGGACGGTACAGAAAAGAATTTGCAAGTACAGTATTAAGAATCTATTAGAATCACACTTCTACTTAATACTATGATTTAAGCAAGATTGAAATGCAAGACGTTCCATTACAGAAACTGGAGGTTCCAATACAGAAACTATGGCTTATAACATGCATCATTGAAAAGCACAGCAGATCACAAAAAATTTTGCAATCGGACGGTTACCACAGATAAGAGCCCGGTGAAGAGACCGACTAGTATTGCGGCACAAAGGCAAAGTGAGCTGATGATCATCTTTAACGATGAACTAAATCAAGAATATGTTGAATGGGTGGACAACTGTGAAGTTGATGTGAATGTAATAACTGTTTCATGAAATTATAACATGCATTTATATGCCTTACTTTTAATACATTCAATTTAATTTTCCGATGTACCACTTCCAGTGGAAAAAATTCATCGTATTTCTATTCATGATATCCATCTGTCCAGTATCACGGGAATGTATAAATAAAGGAAGACGATGATCAGGTAGAGTTATACGGTAAAATATTTATTAAGCCTTATGCATTTCAATATTGTACCATCAATACCGTATCACTCTACTGATCATCGTCTTCCTTTATTTGTATTTCTATTGTAAATAATACAGATGAGTGGCTTGAACAAGAATGGAATGAAATGTAACTGTGTTCAGTTTTTAATAATTTTTTTTTTTTGAATATACGTTTATTTTATTCTTTTCTTTTTTCAAGTGGACGGGGGGATGAAATGATGATAATTGATGACGTTAGGGGGGAGGGGTAAAAAATGCTGAAATTTTGATGACGTAATACATGAACGAGCCCAAAGCATCAGTCCGTTTCAACTTCAATTACTTTCGACGAATGGAAGAGGAGGAATTCGTACTATTCCCTTCTCAGTTTTTCCCCGTCATAATCACCTGATGCTTTGCCGATGAACTTTTGCGGTTTCGGCCTTTTAAAATGGGGCTTTAAAAACCACAAACTCAAAATCTTTGATGGACTCTGGAAAGTGTAGGAAACGAAGTCTATTGCTACAGTGCGTTGCTAAGGAAAACAAACAGCACAGTCGGTGGTAGAATAAACGACTTCACTTTAAGTGATAGCCATTCAAACTCCGATTTCTAATTTGGCTTGTAGTTTCGTTTTCGAGATGCTTGATCTAAGAGTTAATTTCTGTCTATTTGGGCATTCTATTCAAAGACGTTTTTTAATTTACCATAGCAGACTTTTGTTTGGATTCCGGAGCTGGAAACATTTTGTGTAGTTATTTTCTTTTAGATCTCGAAATAGAAAATTTACATGATTACATAACAGTTACCCAATAGACCTTTCATGTAAACTATGTAAGCGCAAAAAGTTTTTCAAAAGAAAGTTCATCATAGTGTTCAGTAGAATTATTATATAATCTAGTCTTGGAAACATACGTGATGCCACACAATATGATACAAATTTTTCTAAAGATAATTTGCAAAATAGTAAGGTGAAGCGTTTAGAACTGAAACATGAACCACATGCCATAGTAAGCTTTTCGATTACACTTATATTTCATACAAACAAAACAGACTAATCACGTCAAGCAGCTGACATTCTTTTCATTTGGTTTATTCAAAGTTCTTGTGTCATTTTATTATAGCTTTATTCAAACAAGAAAATCTTGAATTTACGAATATTTTCTATGGGATATTTTCAAAGAAAAAAAATTGTTTTTCATTGACATTTTCATTTATTGCTTCTTATGTAACAGTTTATGTTTAAAAATATATTCAGTCTTCCTTTGTGTGACATTTTCATTTTCGAGTTCTTTAAAAAAAAAACAAAAAAAACCCAAAAAAACTGAATAGTGATTAATAAAAATTCTCATCGTATAGACGATGTAAAAAATTTTAAGTTACTCATGATAAAACAATAAAAATATTTATTTTATTACCTCAATATTCCAACTTGCCTTAATTTAAATTTTGAACTACAGTCTTTGAAAAAATTGTAAAGTGCTTAGAAAGAATTTAAATATTTTTAAATAAAAATTCTTTTTTTTTTAATGCATAATATTTATTTATTTACTTAACCCAAATTTGTAAGACCAAAACGTTTGTCAATTCCTTTAATTTTCTTTCTTTCAATTTTTGTCGCTGTATGGCAATAACATCACTGCCTTTCGAAAACGAACTTTTCAGTGCGCAAAGGATATCTGCTTGCCAAGAGTGTTTAATACCTTTTACAAAATAAATAAATAAATAAATAAATAAATAAATAAACAATGTCTTTAATATAAAAAATGGATCTTACAGAGAAAAAAGAATTTTTTAGAGATCATCAATTATAATGTAAATTTTGATTGAATTAAAACAAGAGAAAATTTTGTGAGCAAAAAAAAAAATTATCAAAAATAAATACCAATCACGATGACTATTAAAATTGAAATATTCGCACAGACCTCGAAATGGTATTCGATTAAATTGAAAGGTACTTTGACATAAAAAAAATATTTTTTTTTTCTGTTGAGGGAGGGGGTGGACATTAAAATCCTTAATAATTCCAAAATGGCTCAGCAGAGCTAAACAATTCTTTAAAAAAATTATTTGTCTCAATTAGAGGAGTCCGTACATGTCGAATTTGTTGACTTTTGTTCATAGGCCATTTCTTTATTTAAATCAAAAAATAATATATCCTAAAAGGCTTAACTAATTTTCAAAAAATATGTCAAGACGCAGTTTAAAGAACCTTTAAGAGTGTATTATTTCATTTGGTTCTTTTTTTGCGTTTCGGAGGCGATAGCTGCACAAAATTGGTCACATGCGTACAGATATAGGGAAATTCTTTTTCAAATTCTAACATATCTTCTCGATTCATAAGTTTTTAATTCGATTTAAAAAAAAAATGAATTGGGGAGACGAAAATATAAGCAACCAATCTTAGTGGGTCGGCCGATAATAATAATACCACCTACTTCTAAATTTTTTTCTTGATTATAATATGAAATGTAGATCAGAATTTTTTTTTTTAAATAAGGCTGTAGTAAAAAATGATGAATTCTGATGGGCAGGTGATAGAGGAAGAAATCTAATTAGCCTCATGTACTGCAGATGGTTTTCCTTCCCTTCTGCCTTATTACCATCACAATTTGTTAGCAAAAAAAGTTACACTTGAGCGGATTGATGAAAGAATTTAGAGAAAAATTTAGTTTACAATTTATACGCATATATGTAGCTGACTAAAATGTTATATTCAAATGCTATCGGTTTAATTATAATAGCGGATTTATTTTTTTTAATATTGATTACATTTTGATTAACATCGTACAAGGAAATAGTGCTCATATAAGCATTGCCGAGTTTTTAATTATTTAAAAAAAAAAAATTATATAGTACTTAATATAAATATTTTGATCGCTTTTTACTTTTTTTTTGATTTTTCACTATGCTATTAGAATTTCTTGAATTATTTTAAAAGTTTTAGGAATAATGTGAACGATTTAAAACTGTTTTATTTTCAGAATCAAAATAGAACGGGAAAAGATATTAGAATAAAAAAAAAAAGCTATTTTAATGTAGATTCTACACTACACAGCATAATGGATATGTATATTTGTTATAATTAAAGTTTGTTTTTTTCCTTCAATTTTGCAATGATGCAAGCATTGTATGTAGCGAATGATACTAACCTATGGGAATTGTCTATAAAACACGAATTTTTTAAATGTTGCTTTGGGTTATAGCAGAACGTTTTATGGTGGTCGCGTAACAGTTTTATGGAGTTGCAGAAAATTTGGAAAATGTTTGACAAGGATAATGTTTTAAATCATATAGATCGCGAAATATTCCCTGTGTTAAGAAGGTCCCATATCTAAAAGGGTCTTAGCGCAAACCACTACAATTTTAAATAAGCCGTAAAAACAATGAACAAATCTGAACATCATATGATAGCTGAGTAATGAGGAGGTGACGAATACTTCCACTCGACTGCACACGCTTCACTTTTATTTTTTCACCTGTGCCTATGATGGAAATTTGTTTTATTCACATTGTTTGAAGCAATCGGCAAGCCATAGAATTTAATCACGTGACAGTGAAGTTGGTCGCTTATCGCGTGTTCATTCCTGGAAACATGTGGTTTCTGGGCTAGTGATGGTGGAGCTTGTGCGATAATGGAAATAGAGTAAGTAGCAGCAACTTATATATTTCTAATTTGTAGCATTTATATGACAGGGCGCTTAATTTTTACGATTAGGCATAGTTTATATTTTTAAATTAGATATTCTTTTGCTTAATATAAAGGTAACGATTCTTTAATTTTGTACTATTAGCTCGTCAGGTAATACATCGCCAGTCCAGATTCTTACCCGAAATAATTCTTAGCTCTCTCTCTCTCTCTCCCTGGGAGAGTTTCATTTATATTTCTATACATTTGTCCCCTCGTAGATCCCAAATAGGCATCAAATTTCTTTCCTTTTACAGAAATATTGGATTGAAATGTAAAATTAAATCAGAAATATATATTATCAGTTAGTGACCAAATGAAATCTTACATTATACGATAAATTGTTTCTAATTTGTTTACAATCTTCTCGGTATTTCTTATAATAGTTGCAATAGTGAAATTATATTATATTTTATTAAAACTAGTTAGTATAATTCTCGCATTCATTTAAAAATTTATGCGCAATTTCTCTCTCTCTCTCTCTTGTAATCGTGTCCTCTTTAATTTTATTGTTGCTCGCTCGCTTCACAGGTATGCTAACGTGAAGAGAACTCACCGTGCCTTTCAACCTACATTGACGTGTATTGAAGCCATTACGGAAGTGAAATGTGATAAAATCAATATTAAAAAATAACAGAAAAGAGTGATACAATACATCAATTTTCCGTTGGATATTTCCATATTTACTGGAGATTTACTCCGTATTTTTAATGATCGTCAATCGATGGACTAGTGTTTGACTATACCGATGGCAACTGCTGTAAAAAGTCACAGCCCTTCCAGTAAGATGATTATATTATTAATAATATTGTTTTACAACATAACAAATATCTTAATATATAATTTAAGTAAGGTTTCTTCGAATGAATATCGCATTTTAATAATCACATATGCACATAAACAATAATATTTTTCAAAAACAAAACAACAACAACAAAAAAAAAATAAACATTTTTTATTGATGTTACACGTCCTTTAACAAAAATAAAAAAAATACGAACGATAAAGTAAAACTAAAAATTCTAGTTTTTCTGTTTGTATTTATTTGTAAGCTATCTTTAAATTGTTATGACTCATGTCTGAACTTCAGAAGCAAATAATAATAGATAAGAAAGGAAAGAAAAATAAAAAGGTGGTTGCAACGTTTTTCCCGAATACAAGATAAAACTTCACTTGATAAGCGAGTTGGTCGCTTTTTTTTTGTGTTTGTGAATGGTTAGTTTTGTTTCCGTGCGAACTTCTGCTACGGACAGATTTTCCTGCGATCGGAATTTCGAAGTCAGTGAATGATGTTCATGAGCACGCAATAGTGACCCGTGTCGTGGTATGTACTTGGAATAATCTTCTTCATGGATTCTATTTTTTTCTTTTTTTTTTTTTTTTTTTTTTATTCGTTAATTTATTCATGAAGTTTCCTGAAAATTTTCCAAACATTACGTATCTGATTTTCAGATATTTACTTTTCACTCTTTGCGTTAGGCTAAAAGCTGTCGCGAAAGAGTCATTAAACCCAACAAGTTCTTCTGTTTGTTTATTTTGTGAATTTAAAAAAAAAAGCTTCCAAAGTAAAAGTTTTATTAATACTTGGAAGTGTTTGCCTAACACAAATTCGGTCCTAAATAACACCTTTTTTATTTTTTTATTACTTTAAAAAAAAATCAATATCTCCAATTTGCATTTTTGTTTGTTTCTTCTTTTGGGCACCCCTTTATCATAAATATTTGATTATTTTATATTAATTTGATCATATACACTTCGTTTCAGAATTCAATTTTCCGTTTCAAATTCCATAATTAAATTAACCTTAATTATTTCATGATGTAAAAAAAAATGTTTAAACCTGCCATTGTGTTTATTGGCAACTTTACACTGTTAAGCCTGTTGTATAAATAGAAGAAAAGCAATAAAACTGCCCGATCTGTTCACAGTGGAGTGAAGGAAAAAGTATTTTGTTCTGGATTTTATGGAGATTTTATACCATTTCGCGTTAATTTGGAATTTTCATTTTCGTCGTTGCCCTTATTATGTTTTTGGTTGATATTGAGAAATAAAAAGAATCAGAAATATTTAACGTTTTACAAAAAGGAAAAAAAAAATGAAACGTTAAGGGAACGTTAACTCTCTCTCTCTCTCTCTCTCTCTCTCTCTCTCTTTTTCTTTTTCTTTTTTTTTTTTATCTCATAGAAAGACCATTCGCTCTCTGTCAATATTCTCATTTAATATATGAACTAATAAAGAAAGGAGGAACATCTTCAGTTTTGCACGCCTCGTGATTAAATAAATAAATGCGCTTCAGAAGTTTGGATATTAAAAATCTTATTCCTGGAAGATAAGAGAAAACTAAAATCGATTAATAGTTGCAAATCATTAAATCGTCTAACTTAGGTTAACGACTTCGATGAAACACTTTTTTCCTGTGTCGGAAATTATAAAATTATTATTCACCGATTTAAAAAATTAGGTTTTCATTACTTGATGTAATAGAGTATGACGAAACGTTCAAAGTTTTCACTAAATCATTTACTTAAAAGTGCTGTAAAGAATTTCCCGGTATTCTTTCTCTCAGGCTCTTTTTACTTTTTTATATATTTTTTTATTCTTTTAGTTTTAAACACTCCGACTTTCTGGAAATCCTTCCAGAGATGCTGCGAATCGGCCCAAGTTGTGATGTGAATTGATCAAGGTTTAAATTTAGATTGGAAACGCGAATCTCCCACTTGGGCCAACAAAATTGCTGTTTACACACAACGTAAAACTCAATACGTCAGATGATTGGCATTGAGAAGAGAGAAAGAGCCACTTAGCATGTTCCCAGTATAATTTATGGCGGAATCTAGAAACTTAAAAACTTTGATTCTCACTCAAAATAGTAAAAGTAGTTTCAGAAATCTTGAGAATGTTGAAGGATGTGGGCCGCTTCATGGGAGAAAAACAAAATTGAAGGATAAGAAATTAGTTTTAAAGAGTATTGAATTCTATTTCCAGCATTTTTTTTTTTTAATTTCAATATAGGCCTACATGTATTATTAGAAGTCGTCTTTTCTCACAGCTTTGAATTCCTATAATTCAGAAAAAAAGAATCAAAAAGTTTATGTTTAACTTTAAAACAGCTATAATTACAGCTTCATCCTTTGGATGTCCTCCAAAAATTAATACGCGTATATTGTTTTAAGGAAACTTGAACCCTCAATATTTTCCAAAAGCTTATTTAAAAATTAAAGCAATTTTTTTTTCTAAAAGAGCTTCTCGCTCACTGTTGCTTTTTAAATTATTCTTTTATATTTAACCACTATGTATACAATTTTAAATAATGCACATGATTAGTCTGTTAATTTAAAGTGCACGACGTATGACTGAGAGATAAAAGAAATAAATTTGTCTATAAGCATTTTTGTTATCTATTCACTTGCATTATTACGAATCATAATTATCGAATTCAAAGCGTGAACTCATCAAGGCTGACTTTAAACTAATGTTATTATTAAAAATCGCAATATAGCCATAGAAGACCATTGAACAGCAGCAGTGAGTAAAATTCTTCTGTGGACATTGTGTTAAAATCTCTTGATAAGACAGGGTGAACCTGTTAAATATCTTGATAAGTCTTTACCTGTTAAAAAAAAATTAAGAAGAAAAAAAAAGCAAACTATGTCAGATTGATAAATACGGTTCTATTGAAAACGGCGTCTATGAAAGAAAAAGTTCAATGCATTCTGAGTACCAGTCATGGGTAATTTATCAACTTTGGGCATTTGCAGTTCGTGAGTTTGGAAGAGGTGGTCCTACAGTATTCTCCGGACATAGCACCCTTAGACTTTTTCCTGTGGGGATATATTAAGGATAAACTCATTGCTACACCGGACCCCGATGTGAACACATTAAAGGCGAGAAGAATAACGCATGCGATATTGACGATAACAGAAGTCATGATGACAAATATGTGTCGAGATGTTCTCGGAGCTACGAAAGGTGCACATGTTGAAGTGTACTAACGATATGAAGAAAAAAATTTTGTGATGAAGATCATAATACAAATAACCGTATGTATCTATCTGAAATAGTTTTTTATATTCATTTTCTTTATCAGGTAATGACTTTCAGGGCTTATTAAAGTTCATATTAGGAATGCCTGTTATACATTCCTGTGTATAATAAACAAATGAAAAAAATATACAATAGATGACCATTTAAATCATCTCTAGCGATAATTAACAGAATTTAAATGAACATAAAATTTTATGATTAAAAAACAAACAAACAGTAACGCAGTTTATTTAATCATTCCTCTTGATAACAAAGCTTAGTAATAATAACAGTAATAATAGAAAAAATAATGGACAACG
The DNA here is from genome assembly GCA_023313115.1 of Rhysida immarginata. Lineage (NCBI taxonomy): Eukaryota > Metazoa > Arthropoda > Chilopoda > Scolopendromorpha > Scolopendridae > Rhysida > Rhysida immarginata. The sequence continues at coordinate 217,872 of JAHWFO010114079.1, read as the reverse complement.
GGTATTTTTTGAAAAATAATTTGCGCCTGAATATAGGAGGATGTTGGCAGGAATGTATATAATTTGAAAATTCTTTTCTCTTTTTATTTTGGGAAGGTAAAAATTGCGAAATGGAAATAGAGTAGGCCGTTTCAAGTGAAAGGAAATATTAATTTAAATGAAGTACGGAAGCTGATTTTTCATTGCCCACTTTTTCTCATAGCTTTAATATTTCCTTCTCAGAATTCATCCATCGAGTGGAAGGAAATTTTATTCCCACATGATTCAATTCGGGTGTCCCTTCGCATTCGGCATAGCGATGACTTACGCCCCTCTCCCTAGAATGAATTTAAGTGTCAGCGAACAATCCGGAAATAATTTACTATGCCCATTTATTACAGAGGTGGTCCAGTAGCTCAGGCCTAGGTTTTATAATTAAACATTGTTTGATGATGAATTCGTTTCTCGGAATTAATTTGGAAAAGTGATTTCTCCATTCAATCGTGTTGTTGCTACGTTGACACAAGCTGCAAACCAGTCAAGAGAGGAGAATACAACGATTCTACTTAAATCTTTCGCGTAGGATTTTGAAGAAATCTTTCCCATCGTCCGTAAGAATCTTATGCGATTATCGGATTTAAGAATAATATGGCTTCTTGATTACTATTAAGTTATACAAGAACTATATCAGTGATATGTGATCCTCGTGATGGCGTCCTCATTCAATAGTTTCGTGAACGTTTTGAAAACAAGATTTAAAAAAAAATACTTAAACTGTACAATATATTTGTAATGTATTTCTTAAAAGACGAATCTTGGTCAATTTTAATTTTTACTCGCGAAGTCAGCTTGTAATTAAAAAGGGCTTTCCAAATTTGATTTCAAAACTTAATAAAAGTTTAGAATCAGCTAAATCCATGTATTGTTTTAATTTTTAGAAATCATCTGTTATAATAATTTCTTGTTTTAAGCCGAAATTTTGGCTAAATGTGCACTCTCTTATAGTAAGATAATAGCGTGTTTATGTTTTTATTTGAATTTGATAACAAACTTCAGCCAATTTCTTAAATAACGCTCATGGAACACACACTAAAACACATACCTACATACACATATTAGCTCCATTGTTTGCTTTATCATTTTTTATATCAAATAATGAAACTAATTTTCTGGGTGTTGAAAGAAGCTGATTCACCTATTCGTTGTTGATTCATCACTTACTGTTTCGCTGAAATTGATTCTTTTGATTTTACAAGGTGTTGATTTTTTAAACAACAATGTAGATTAATTCAAGGAGAAAATATTTACTGTCCTGAGAAGAGGAGTATGGGAGGAATTGCACATCGTAGTCGTGTGTTGAAACAGCGATTTCAACAGAATAATCCGGTTGTGGAATTGCAATTTTTTTGCCGTGGAAGTCGGGCATCTTCGCTGGCAATATTAGCGCTTCAGATTCCCACTTCATTCTTTACTTATTTACGTGATAACAATTTGTGCAGGGGAAAAAACACACTGTTATCCTCTATCCCATTGAAAAAAATTATTTTGTAACATTCCCAGTGAAAGATAATCTTCCGTCTTTTTAAATTTTTTTGTGAAAAGATCCTTTATATCCTTTAATTGATCATTGATGTTTTTATTGTGTGCACAGATTGGTTTATTGTGTAAAGTTTTAACACTTCTGGTAAAGTTTGAAATAGTCAGTCGGCTTTTTCAACCACTTGATGCAAAGATCTCGCTTAAAATTTTAAAGAAAAGGTCTCGTTTCTTTACTGGATTCGTATATCTAATTAAAATAATTAAGCTCGTTGTAGATCTTTATATCCTGGATGGAATGATTAAAACATCTGAAATTTATTCTTCTTAACTTTTATTAAGATTCTAGTTACGTATATGTTTCGTGCCCGGATTTGGATTGATCTCGGAAGAAAATGACGGAGTTCTTCATTTTTTTATTGTTCTCTCCCTTTGTCTCGTCTCCCAAGGGGATTGAAGCGAATGAACTCTTTGCTTCAAGAAACTTCACACCGACAGAAATTAAAAATGTTGCCAAGAATATAATATTTCTCAAGATATAATTAAAAAAAAAAAGCAGACAATGTACAATAGTTGCGCCTCCCCCATTTCTCTCTTGTGCATTACTAAGAACGGTCGCAAGAAACGTAGAGAGAAAAAGTTTTGAGCGAAGAAGACAACTTGCCTAATTGCATTTAAGATCTAAATTTCCTTTTTCCGAATGTTTAAAAAATTTATTTGTCTTTATACATAGAGAGTCTAAGAAGACTTGACACATGACTTGCAAAGACATCACTAAAAAGAAAACATTTATGAAATACACGAATAAATTAGTTTTTTCTTTAAAATAACAGGTTAAAAAATATCAATATTATCGAGGCCTTGCAATATTACACTGTCTTTTGTGGAAATAATTTTTCTCCCTTCTCTCGAATTGTTATTCAAATGAGCCTCTCTTTTGTATTAGTTCGCAGTGAGTAATGTTGACGTCATGTTATTCGATGACTCACGACGAGCACATGGTCATGCCAATACGGCGACCTTGAAATTCAACGCGTTCTAGCAACAGCTGTCGTTCAAGGCTCCAATAAAATTTTGAGGGGTGTCCTTATTAAACATTTTTTTGGAAATTTATTTTTAATCGTAAAAAAGTATATAATGTTTTGTTAAGGGTGGGTGCTTTAGCGATTACTCTTGAGGTAATGCGTCATTGCGTTCGTTTTTTTTATGTTACCTAATCGCACGTAATTCTTCTACTGTTGAAAAACGGTTTGCATTTGAAATAGGTTTTTTGTCATCACATCTAAACATTATATAATGGAACTTTGTCAATTATTTCTTCAGTCATTCTAGCAGCCTTCCATTTTTTCCTCTCGCTCGTTTGTTAATGGTTTTATTAGACTTTGTTGCATGGTGATTGCTGATAATATGCGAATAATCGTGAAAATGGTTTAGCTGAGGCTTAGTAATGTTTTATTAATTGAACACATTTAACCTTAGAAGAATTCTCTATTTGGCTTCTCGTGAGAAGTTTAATGAGACAGGCTCTTCGGGAAGCCTTGAACAGTTCAAATTTGGCAGTGTTATTACCTTAGCAGGAGATGCAAATCTTACCAGATTCTCCGTGTTTACAAACCTTGACCATTTTCTTCGACATTTAATTTTATTTTTTATTATGGAGAGTGTTATGCTCAATATCAAATTTAAATTTTTTACGCCTTATGTGAGACTCGCATTCATTCTATACCAACCCAGGAATTTTTTCCTTATTCAATGATTGCGTGTAAATATTCACTTAAAGACAGTGTGAGTTCAAAGGTAATGTCATTTTTTATCAAATGGAATTCAATGTCATTAGTTTCGTTCGCTTACGAAAATTTTTCTTATTTTTTTTTTATTTACGGAAATTTATTTTAGTTCATGCTATAAATTGGGGAATTATGAAATTGCGTTTATACGTCTGTGGCTTTTTAAAAGCATATTGGCATTTATTGAACTTCATATGTCTATATGCGTCTTTATTTAAATTATTCATCTATTTGTTATTGTATAAACCAGAAGGGACTCTTATGTAATTTTCAAGTAATATTATAAACAAATTTTGTGCGCTTTTGGTAAAATTTCACTGTGCTGTCTTTCAAGAAGTTTAAGAAACTCTTTTAAAGTCTGCTATCTGTTGCAACTTAACCGAACTTAACCGTTTTCACATAACGCATTTCATTTATCATTGCCTTTTAAACTACAGTATTTTTAAATTTAAACAGAAAATTTACGTAATATATTTTTAACTATTTCTTTTTAGTAGCCTTGGACTTAAAATGACTTTAATAATAGATAATATTCCATGAATTAAACAGTGTTTCCAAAAAGCTTTAAGTTAAAATTTGTTCATTCCTTTAGAAAGAATTTATTTTATATATGTGCGTCTATTTATTTTTTAGAAATCATTTTGTGATTTTTCCTCTGCAAAATTCTTGAGTTTTTCACCCCTGCAAAATTCTTTAATGAATACCAACATAAAGCGGATCTTTGCATAAACATTAAAAAAATGTGTTGCTCCGGCACGTGTGAAGTTAACTTTTACGGTTTATGAACCAAAATTCCTTTTTTTATTTCCTGCCCTAAATCTTGTTAAGATGTTGGATGGAGTATTAAGATAAACACGTGGTGTTCAGATTTACTTTCAACAACATCCTGTTCTTAAATCCCACAAGTTGGTGAAGCAAATAAACAAAATGGAAAGCGTAACATCGAAATTACTTTATTATTCTATTGTTAATGATTTTTATTTATTTATTTTTAGTTGTTCATAAAATGACATCTTCTCAGATGTTATCTCTAATTAACAGATAACAACAGTCCGCAACATCTCATCATTTTGTATTGAACGGAGTGATGCGGAAATGACAAGACTAACATTAAAAATCATATGACCATTAGTGACTGATATTCTCTTTAATCGCCCACTTTCTTAAAAAGAGTACATGGACAAGAAAGAAAATCAAACCAGAATATTAAAAATTAATTTGCATGTCCTTGCTTTAAAATTCATTGTAAGTGATAATTTTGCAATAGTTGAAATGACCAAGGCAAATTATTTAACTTGCACTTTAAAAGAGCTGACTAAGATAAGAATTAAATTTCCTTTCAATTGTACTAGATTTGAATTTTTAGCTTTATTACTATAATGCGTATGTTGAGATTTTATCATTAGTTTATTTATCCGATGATAGCATTAGTTTTCAGCATGTAAAGGTATTTCTGTCTGTTTTCTTTTTTACTAAGTTTCAGCCGTTGGATCACTCTCTTCCGGTATAAAATAAATCAAAGTGATTTTTTTTTTATAAACGTATTTGAAATTCAAGGCCGCGTTTGCACAACAATACGAGTTAGAAGAGTCCTTAAAACCGACGGAAGTCCGTCAATTTCAATGAATACATTCCATGATTATGATTTCGTACTTCTCTAACACCTGAGATCGCTGCAGCCAGATGAATGATAAACTGAGTTGATCTAATGAATCTATGAATAAATTTTCACGTTATCTAATTTCTACCTGATCATTTCAATCTTTTATAGTTCTGCCAGTTGAGCTAGAACAAACGGAATGTTTTTTAACCTTCTAGATTATTATGCTGCTTCATTTCAGATTAATAGCATGCTACGGATATTAATCATAATTTAAATCATTGTAACTATTTTATATATGTGATAAAATTATTTTAATTAAAACATTACCCTTAAATTATTTTAGCATTTCTTATATTTTTTCCTACATCGAAAAATCTATTGAATTTGAACAGTTTAGAATTTAGAATTTGATCCTTTAGAATCTGACCCTGAATTTAATAAGTTTAAAATTTAAAAAATAATAAAAGCAAATTGACACCGTAAATAAAATTTCAGAACTGAAAAGACTAAAAAATAATATTAAATCTAAAAAAAATAAATAAACCCCAAATAATTTTAAGATTTTAAGCAAAATCAAATAACAGAAATTATTGGAAATAATTAGTGATAGATTTTTATGATACGATAATAAATTAAACCTTAAACAAATTCTTTATTTTAAAACTAAACTTTTAAATTTTAAAAATATAAAAACACTAGCAGAGGACCCGGCGTTGCCCGGGATAATTACGCTTCTAGGTAAACAGAACAACCTCAAAAAGCTAAATTTAACCTCCAAATTGGTTAAATAATAACTCAATCACTACAATGTAGAGCGAAGGGACTATCCATTCTAAGAAAAATCCGAAAGACAGGAATTTACCTCTTCACTGAAAAAATCCATTCCGAAAATTTACCGAAATTCTGATTTACCGAAAAAAAAAATACAGACTTGATTTACCGGAAAAAATTTTTTTAAAGGCTCACAATGGATGGACATCTCCAAGGATGCCTTCTAGTCTAAATAATTTTTTACTCACGTAATCTTACTTTAGATGTACACTTGGTGTTGTTGCAATTTCCTTTTTTCTTTCGATGTCTTGAAGCAAAAATTGGCCATTCATCACTTTGTGTAGTCTAGCGGTCGCCGATTCTTCTATTTACTTGCTTACCATTTGCTCAATACAGCACGGAGCTAAAGGAGTGCTTCACTCTTTCTCAATAGTCTGCTAACTCATTATCTCCAGTTACTGATCATTTTTAAAGATTTTCAAGAAATTGTTAAGTACTAAGAATTCTCTTTTCTAAGAAAAGCCTGAATAACAAGAATTCTATGCATTGAATTCTATATTGCACAAACTTTGCCTTGCATTGTTGGTCACGAGACATATATTGTTGATCTTTGCATAGTGTTGGTGCATTGCGTGTTGACACAATTGTTGATACCTATTGTTGCACAAACTTTTATTTGCATTGTTGGTCATGAGATATTTCTCATTAATATGCCCTGCCATAACCATGAATATCGATTTTTTATTAATAATTATTATTTTTTCGAAATCTGAGGTAGACAGTGACCTTCCTCATGCTTTGAAGGTCATGTATGCGAAATTTTATCAAGATCGGAATAAAACTGTAGATTTGTATAAAAAACAAACAAACAAACCCACAAACCCACAAACAAACAAATATCCTTCTTTAAATATATAGAAGAAGATTATAAATGATTTTTATTAGATAAATGAATGCCATGGCAACAACAACAGCAACAACAACAATATGGCACAATCTTCGAAAGAGGGAAGGGTAAAAGTGCACTGTATACTTACAAAAGTTGACATACAAAGGCTAAGTCACATTGGTCAAATGCCGTCAAACATTCTTTTTCTCTGCGATCGTTTTCCACCTGAAACGGCCGCTCTTTCTTCGTCTCCCTTCCCCCACATTATCAGTTATATTGTTATTGCTGTTTCTCAGAAGCACAATAATTGCTCCAGCCTTCAAGTTCGATTTCTGAACAGGTTTTTCTGATGGTGTTTGCTCATTTAAAAATCTGTTGGATATACTGATCAGTATTTTATCCACCATCGGAATCACTGAAATCAAAGCTTATCTATGTGCTTGATAGATCTCTTAAGATTTTCGTGGTTACCATCACCAAGTTAAAAGATGCATTATCACCTGTAGAGAGAATGAAAGTGAGGATTGGCATGTGACGATAGTAACAGTCTTGGCAGTGTTCATATGCGTCCCTGTTATTGTAATAATTTTTTTTTTGAAAATTGGAGATTTTTTTTGAGCGATATCGTAAAAACTTCAAGCCAGGATTCGAAATTCGGCTATCAAATGACATCTACTCACTTGTATAATCTAATATTCGAAATGCAGAATATGATTGTGGAGAAATGTTAATGACGGAACACGCATCTCTTGTCCACAAGGAAAAAGAATTTAATAATTCGTATACGTATTTCGACCACCTTCTGGCCGTCATTCAGCCATTCGTTCCTTATTTCGCGTAATGATGACAACATGGTGGTCAAATGCGTATGCGGATCATTAATTTTTTTCTCTTATGGACAAGAGTATGTGTTTCATCATTATTGCTTATATCTCTATTTGGTGTTTCAACTCTGGAGGAGAAGTAGTGATGTAGAAGAGGAGACGAAGGGATTTAGTGCATTTAATCTTTAAAGTCTGCTTTGAGATGATTTGGAGTCTGCGTAGAACGAGTGAGTGAGGAACGGTTACCTGAACGATTATGCTGGTAATATGGATGAAAAACGTGGAAGAATTTGCCAGTGAAAGTGTAGCAGAATTAAGTAGAGGAGTACTTATAGTGCATAGATCTGAATTGAATAAGCGTCCTAGCGTATATAAAATACTGCTAGCGGACGAAGCATGAATTGTGTGTAGAGAAGGGCCTGTTTAGTATCGTGTGACTGGGGTGATTTTAGCGGAAATGTAACTTATATATACATGTAGATGCTGCTTATTCTGTGAGGAGTATTTTGACATTAGTTATTATTGAAATGAAGAAATACTGACGTATTATATTTTGTGCGGCTATGGAAGAGGTTTTCCTAGAACTTCTACTTTAAACAATTGATCGAGTAAATCATTTATCAGCAATTTTTAAAATGCCACGCGAGGAAGCTCTGTTTGAGCATTAATATAAGTTTTTGTATAATACAGTGGTCAACAAAAAATACTTTTTGTCAGCTACTTTGACAAATGTAGGTGTTCTAATCTAATTTGAGTGTGATGATTCCAAATCTGAACTTCAAATTTCTCTATCACGTCAGGATATAAAGTTATCTGGACTTCTTCCTGTTGGACTTAAGGGCTGTTAGCAATGAACATGGTGAAAGATTTCACCAAGAAATTAATTTGGCCGTTTCGATCCAAATATGATGGGTGACTTTTGCTGGTTTCTGAACAGGGAAACTAATGCTACGCACAAGCGCCAGAGCAAATCTTTAAAACGTTTTTGAATAAATGCTTTATCTTCATCTACTGTATGGAAATATTTTTATGAAATCTGCGCTATATTTAACACCATTTTAAATGTTTAAGTAAAATAATATTGCTTAAGTTTCATTTGTGTAAAACAGTCTCATAATATCAAATTTAAACATTGGTAGTTTCTATCTATAACTCGAGATCCTGACGTGATAGATAAATTTGGAGTTCAGATTTGGAATCAGCATACTCAAATTAATCTAGAACACCTATACTTTCCCCAGTAGCAAAAATGTTGTTGACCAGTGTATTTATTATACTTGTACACTATTTTCCCGGGACCCTTATCGCAATAAACGAAATGAAAGTGGTAAAAGTTTACGCTTGCTTTTCCTGATTACACTCGGACCCTTCACGGTTGCAAGTTCGTTTGTTTTTTCCTTTCTGGGAATCAAGAGCCTTACTTTTTTTTTTACTTATTTCATAAATAAATATGAAATGAACCATTAATGAATGACATAATCAAATACTGAAAGGCTAAGTGGTCACCATGTCACATAAACCTTGGAGATTTATGCATTCCAATGTTCTTTGTATTCTAACGTGTAAAAGTTCTTTATACGTATAACTAGTCCATTCCCATTTAGGAACATATATTCTTTGTTTATTTGAATTTACCCACTATCCAGTCGCTACGAAATTATTACTCCAATTTGTTTGTGTATTCAAATATTGAGAATAATTGAAAATGAAATACTATTATTCTTGGAAAAATAATGACCCCCTGTATTTAATTTAGCAAACAGGCATTATTTATTTGGCATTAACAATACCGTCCGCTTTGTTCTTTATATTGTTACAAATTCAAAGTAAATAATTAGTGAATTATTGTTGAGTCAGGCCATTGTCAGATCGGATCATTATTGCCACACATACAAAATCCTAACAATGGCTGCATTCGGAGAACAGCCACTTTTTCCACTATTTCCACTTTGTCGTTCGAGAAACCACGACCAGTGAATTCACGGGGTTCGGGATTGCACGAAGAATTCCCTCGTTTTTCTTTCCACTTTTCTCTCTCGCCAAAAGCTAGGATAAAGTGAAAATGATGTAAGATGGAGACGAACCAATCAGCTTTTAGAGTAAAACTAAAACCAGATAGAGTGTAATAAAATTTGCAAATGACAGCGATAAACTGCAAAATGCTTAAAAACGTTTAAAACATGTCTCACAAATTAAATTATTAAAATAGTGTATACTTATATCTAAATATTTAGATAAAATAAATTAATGTAGGTTGTTTATGAACAAGATACGCTCATAATTTATCTTCATTTTGTTAAATTAATTTTTTTTTTCATTTTAGTTCGCACGATTATTGTTTCAGTATTCCGCCTTTTTTATTTCATTTTATTTTATTTCTCATTATCAATTTGAAACGAATTTTCGATGAAAGAATTTTCTTTGCACTCCAAAACACAGCAGAGTATATTCTCCTACCTCTTCCTCATTTGGGTATCCCACATTTGCTCATTTTGAGAAAATAATATTCCAAAGGAAGCGATCAGCGAGCTCACATTCTCCATATTGGATTACTGGTCGAATCACCGAGAATTCACGGAGGCGTTCGAGACGTACGTGAATTCTCGAATTCTCTCGTGTTTCACGGAGAATTCTCTGATTCTCGAAAAATTCACCAGTGGCTGTTCCCCGAATGCACCCAATAATAATTGCGAATGTGCCGTAAGCACCATAGAGTAGAAATAAGATAGAGGTCGCATTCGCTTGCGTAGCGATTTCAGATACCAACAACGAAGCGAAATAGCCATCTGCGATTTGGGGACGGATGAGAGCGAAGCGGCGCTATTTACATTTAGCATTTTCAGGAATATAATTCTCCGTAAGAGGAACTGTTGTTGGGAGGAGTGGCATAAACAGTAGTGAGGGCCTTGCGCGCTCTATCTTTTTTTCCTCTTTGCAGGATCAGCTCAAGATACCGGCAACTCGGACAGTTACCAGAGGCGCGCCATATGCTTAGTAGGGTGAAAAAAGGCGCTAGAAAAATTGAAAAAGGATGAAAAAGCGCCAGAATTTCTGCTTGCACCAAGGGGCTAGTAAGCATAGGACCATCACTTTATCTATGGTAACCACTAGAATTTAGCATGAAGTTTCTTTGAACACCAAGAGATGGCATTAATTTGGGACGAGAGGTGATCAAAAAGTAAGGTTACAAAGCCTGCAGTGAAACGAGTACATTTTATTTCATACAACCAATACACCCAACTGATAGTATATATATTAGGTTATTTTTCGACATAGTCTCCATATCGGTTTAGGCACTTGTCGGCCCGTGGGATGAGTTTGAATATTCCCTCCTGGTAAAAATCCTGTCCTTGCGCGTTCAGCCACGTTGTCGCGTAGTGTTTCACCTCCTCGTCTGAAGCGAATCGTCGGTCTCCTAGGTGCTCCTTCAAGTGAGGAAAGAGGTGGAAATCGCTTGGAGCGAGGTCCGGGCTATAGGGAGGGTTTTCGGTGATGTCTCAGCGAAACTGCTTCAATAGCGTGGTGGTCTTCTGGGCTGTATGAGGTCGCGCGTTGTCGTGAAGGAGGATGACGCCCTCGGTGAGAAGTCCTGGCCGTTTCCTCCTGATTTCCCCCACAGAAATCGAAGAACTGAACGGATTTCTTCGCGAGACCAGTTTTCCAAACGAGTCGCCATTTGTGTTAACCTACAACTAGCGCTATAGGTGGCGGGTGGCTGAAACTCTGCACAGTTGCCGACCGCATTTATTAGAATTATCGCACACTTCTAATTTCACTATAACCGACGAAACTCCAGGAATATCGGTCTTGTAACCTTAGTTTTTGATCACTCCTCGTAGCACATCATGGGTACTATTTTGAGTGTACATAACCACTGGAAGTGTGTGCTGCTAAATTTAGTGCTCTATAATAAATTTTCTTTTGTTCCCGTGCTTTCTTCACGGGTGAAATATTCGTCATATATAGGGTGTATCTAAACCCTTGTCATAAACTTCTGATGGTGATTCCCCACAGCCAGATGAAAATAAAAGTTCATATAAACATGGTTCGGATAACGAACCGTTTATGAGATTTCCGCAGTTAAAGATGAAGTTTCAGCAGCTAGTTTTGAACTCTGTGGATGGCAGGTGACATTTGTAACAATGTATAACGTTTCAGTTGTTTGGCTTTCTTTCTAGCAGGTGTTGGCAATACCACAAAAATTTTCTTTAATAATAGATTTTTCAGCGTTCCTACATAATCTTTCAGTCTGTTGTTGAAAACAATTGCGCATGCTACAACAAACGATCGTGCCCCAAACCAGCGTCAACAGTGCTTGCATGTTAAATAATAAAATCTTGTAAACATTCCAAGTAGGAGCTTTAGCAGTGAAGCAGAAATTCATTTATACATTTATTAAATGGAAATTAATCTCCCCCCCCCCTTCCCCGATTAGGGTAAGGCAAGTAGCAATCCTGCAGTTATCTATTTTTACCCTTTTATCTGAATTTTTTACCTCTCAGCAATTTTTTAAATCAAAAAATTGATTTTCTCGAACGTAATATGTAGAAAATGTAAAAAAGCTCGTATTTTCTTTCCTTTCTCATCATTTCCGAACGTATGATTTATCACATCCATATGTTGCCATAGTTCTAAAGACCAAGTGACTGCCACCCTCGTAAATCCGACCCCAATGGAACAACTGGGCCTAAACTTCATAGTAATGTAGATCTGGCCTAGAGGAATCTGGATACTGAATTTCACGCCTTTACGTACCTAAGTAACACATAGATATGTTGTCCTTTCTGAATCCCACCCCCGTAATTCTGACCCCAGTGTACCAATCCAAACCAAATTAAATAGTGCAGATGGGAGCTATGTTCCGAATTTCAACCTTCTACCTCAAAAAATGTAGAAATTATGAAGGAGACGGACTGACATTATAAAACCAATAAGTAGCTCCTTCTTTAGCACGTGAATTCGACTTGAAGGGGTCCACGAAAAGTTCTGAAAAGTTGATACGGCCGAGCTAAGACTTTGATGGTCATATTTCTGAAAACAGAATTTGAAAAAGTTAATCCGTTTTCAAGTTATCGTGCAAACGGCGGACGGCCGGACGGACGGCCGGATAAACGTACAGACCAAGGGCGCATTCTTATAAGTAGTTTTTATGTTAAAGCTTATAATAAGTAATATTGTATTCATTCATGATTCTTCATATGAATTGATTACGTAGCCGACGAAAAAGACAGGCCACGGCCAACGCCTCCTAAAGATAAGGCCTGAGCTCGAAAACGTCATACATTGTTACATCATCATCCGAACATACGTTTAATCGCATTTCTGCCAATAATAAGCCCTGAAATGCGATTAAACCAATGACGTATATTAAAGATAGACTCCGAATCCTATTGTTAACAGCGGCAAAAAGTGAAGCAAATTGAGCCATGATAGTTCTGGGCAGGAGTGAGCCGTGGAGTAATTACTTGTCTGGCTGCTTTCGTTTTGAAGATTTTGGGCCCGAGGAATAATTAATTCAAAACCATTATTCAAAGTTGTTCTGCGTACAACTGTACAAACAGACAAGAAAAAGTATCAGGAATCATTTTCCACAAAAATAAATCAAAAATACGTAACTAAAATGAAAATACATTACTGAAAGACAATCGAAACGAAATTGAAATTGAAACGATGATCGAAAAATTGTTTATAAAATATAATACGAGTAAAATACTTCAAATACAAAGTAAACGTAAAGATACACTTATCACTCCGTAATCGGCGTGTGAAAGAATTATTAATCAGCTACTCTCGTGTTTAGCCATGTGTTTTGCATCAGATTCACTCACTTTCAGCCATGACAGTTCTGGGCATGGAGCTTCCCAATTTGCTTCAAGTTACAACAATAGGATTCGGAGTCTATCTTTAATATACGTCATTGGATTAAACGTATCTTCGGATGATGATGTAACAATGTCTGACGTTTTCGCGCTCAGGCCTTATCTTTAGGAGGCGTTGCCATGAGCGGAAAAGTCACCTGATCATCTTAGGCTGAATAATAATGTAATCCTCATTGTTTCCATCTTGGATTTTAAGAATCAGTATTTTTTCGTTTGTTGAAAACAATGAAGGTTGGATTGTTAATCAGCCTATCATGGTCAGGTGACTTTTCCGCGCCGGGGCCTGTCTTTTTCGTAGGCTACGAATTGATTAATGTATATGTCTCTGTTAGAATACATGCCTTTGAACAGATAAACGACTATCTTCGGACTTTTCCTAACCCTAATCTATATTCATTGATTGGCGAAAGTCCTTCATTGTTTCGAGAAATCAATTCACAGACGAGCGGACGGACTGATAAAGCACTTTATGGCACTTTATGGCAGTTAATAATTCATTAAATTCTTTAATGCCAGATATATTATTCAGAACTAATGACAGAGTCTAATCGAAGAAAAAAAACTTTTTGACTCTAACTCCCTTTTCATTTTATCTGCAAGTTTCTCCTTTTTAAGAAATGTTTGGCTCAGAGACATAAAAACAAGTTGAATGGAATGCGAACAAAACTTCTCATGAATAAGATTAATAACCCATTGTTTGTTTGGTCGTTTCAGATTTTTTCCCTCATTCTGTCAGGTTTTAATTCTGTTTCATTTATCCATCTAAAATCAGTATAAATCATATCTCCATTGGGTTGAAATAGTAGCTGCTACACCTCTTAAAATGAATTCATTCAATGCGTTAAAGCAGGGATAGATGAAAGTAGCTTAAAGCCTGGTTAAAGCATACATGGTTTATTCATTTCTAAAGTTCATTTCTCGAAATTATGCCATAGTCTAAGGTAGACTATGATTATACCATATGAATATTAGTTTATGTGGGCGGCATCACCAACAAAATTATCAGGAATAGGAAGTCGAGAAAAAAAAAAAGATTTGCCTCGTTTGTCCAGTTACGTATTAAAAAAGAAAATAACCGCGGAAGCTATTTCCTAGAATGCAATTCGTGTATATGAAAGGATATGTCCGGTTGTTGACGCCAGGTATTTAAAAAAAATATATTGCTTTTTATTAGTTATTTGTGAAGAGTCCCTGGAAATTTTCGCTCGATTTATCATAGTTGTCGAATCACGAATTGTATTTAGTGTCGGCATTTTGTTTTAGCTTAAAGTAATTTAGAGTGAAGTAAATCCATTGTTACTATTCAAGTAGAATGGGATTTTTTTTTTATTTCCTTATAATTTACTCCAGCTTTTATCTCGTGGAAAGTCCAATCACCGAACAGGTAGAATGACGTAAAGAAAACTAAGAGCGCAATTAACATCAGCAGTCGAGGGAACCACTTGAGAGGGAGTAAAGGTGTCTCTACTGAGATGTAGCACTTAACGGATTTATTAAAAAGAAAAAAATACCAGAGCATTGCCGATTAATGTGTTATATACTTTAAGGTATTGTATAAGCATTGAATTCTATTTAAAATGTAATCTTAATTCATTTATTTTTAATATTTAATCTAAATAACTGTTTTGATTTAAATCGACATGCAATTTTAGTCATGTGTGAAGGGCAGTGTTTTTAAAGGACTCTTTCTCCTCGAGTTTCTTAATGTGTTTTTAATATGGTTCCAAGCATATAATCAGTGAACTCTGTACAGATTAGCAGAGGAGATCTTGTGTACGTTTTTTTAACGGTTTTTTCCAAGTTTGTTTTTTATAAACAAAATAATCAGTGCTAAATCAATCCTTACTTTTAATCAAAGCCGTAACTTTTTAAATGTTGCATTTTTCATGGAAGCTAAGAGAATAGTAGTTTTATCATAGTCTAAGGAAGGTTTTATCTTATAGAAGTGTTAATGCAACATGAAAAAACGCCAAAACCTATTCTCGGAAAGAAAGAAAAAAATCGCCATTAAATTTATATGGTATAACGAAATAGGTAGATAAAACATTAGTCTCAAGGCTAATGTATAAATATTTTGCTATCATTTTTTGT
>JAHWFO010114079.1:56856-198546 GCA_023313115.1 Rhysida immarginata | reverse complement strand
TTATTATTATTATTATTATTATTATTATTATTATTATTATTATTATTACTACACAATCAATCACTCCAATGGAGTAGTTAGATAAAAAAGAATAAAATCGTATGTCCTTCTTTATATAGGACAATCATCATTTTGTTCTTTTAAAATGGCAACTCATTCCGCGTTGTAAGAAAAATGTTTAGTCAACCATTTAGTTAATTTAAAAGGCACTTATCAAATGACAACCGACGGCATATGATATGTCATTCGATTGGAAATGATGAGACACCTAAGAAGATAGAGCTCTTTTCCATTTTATAAATACTACATTCGAGAAAATCAGTTTTTGGAAAAAATGGGGGTTCAAAGGCGGGGATAAAAAATATAGACGAACTCAGGGCTTCCCACAGATATATAGTAAACTCAGGCTTTACTATATGTCTGTGGGGCTTCCACTGCTTTCCTATATCCTCCTCAGGGGGTATTAATCTTCCCCGTGGAGGGTATAGTAAATAGCGGGAGCCGAGTTTCATAAATATATATATTTACCTCTTTTATCCGAACTGTTTTAAATGCTTTCTTATGCTCTGCTAATATATACCTTATAGACCAGAGAGTTCCCCTAACTCCCATCCCCGTAACTTCGACCCCAATCTTTGTACTAGCTGACTGCACATTCATTTTTAGAATAAAAAGTTATTATCAAAAGATGTTCACATTGATCCCCTCTAACGATTTGCCAAGTTTGATGGTGTAATTTTGAAACACCCTGTATAATTCAAACGCTATCTGCAGTGCCTAGTGAAAAGACGTACATCGACTTGCTTCATCAAATAGATTTCTCTTTTGTTTTCATAATTCTAGCTGTGATTAATGGTTTTGCTCATAAGCTTCTAGAATTTGCAATATTTGTTTTCAAAAGCTTGGCTTGGATATATTTTTAAAGACAATATACATTTAACAAACTGAGGATTAGTTCCTAAAATTCATTCTTTGATTCTTCTAGCTTAATATTTAGCAAATAAAATTAGTTTACCATTTATATACATGAAAGAGAGGAAAGAAAAGTCTACAGCGAGGGATAGAACGGGAGATCTTTGGATTATCGTATTCGATCCCTGGTTCTGTTCGAGGGGAAATCTTTTCTACTTTTCATTCATTACATTTGATGTACGGCGTATAATAAAAACCTTCACGGGTCATTTTAGTTTGTTATTTAACATTGAATATTTCCAATTAAATTTTGTGCGTTCTGTTACAGCGTTTTTATCCAACTTAACTTTTCTGTTTGTTTGGGTCAAATCTTTCCATCAAGTTTTCACTGACTTCCGTTTGTTCAAACGACTCCAAATTTGGCACATTGATTTTTTCTAGTGACAATAGAATCCAGTATAAAAAATTTCAAAAGGGTTAAAAAGGGTTACAAGGGTTTTTAAATGTAATACTAATGTAATAAAAAGGGTTTTTATTTAATTTACATCCCAGGCAGAGGATAGGACCTACCCACTTCATCTTTCTTCATGTAATTAAAATCAGTTAAAAACATCATCACGGTATTTGTGAAATCGGTCGTTCCGTCGCCAATCTTTTTCGAATTTTTTGATTTTGACTTCAGGATCAGATAGAGCATCAAAAAGTAACTAAAATTTATAATAAGCATACATATCCTATTTAATCGGGAACATGGCCTATCCTATCCGTATCGAAGGACCGAAATGATTAACTTTAACCGGCATTTTAACCATGTTCCCGAATAGATAAGAAAAGTGTCCCTAGTATAACTTCTATTTACTTTTATTTTGAAGCTCTATCCGATTCTGAAATCAAAATCAAAAAATTCGAAAAAATTGGCAACGGAACGACCGACTTCATGAATTCAGTATCTATGCTATAACATCGTTGAATATATTAAAAATTGTAGAAGCGTTTTCTTTATTAGTATTAAATTTATTTGCAGTAAATTTAAACATGTGTTTCTTGAAATTTTTTTTATTATCGGCAATACCGGTGATGGAGATTTACTCTTCGGTATTACCGGAAACGAGATCCATTAATATTGACAACCTTTATACGTGTGTCCTTATAATACAGTTAAAAAGCGTTTTATGGTCTGTTGCATATCAAATCTTAATATTCCGTCATATGTTCTTTCCAAGCCGCTGACTGTTTTACTGTTGCTTCCAAGAGAAGACCTTAATTGGTGTTTTCGCGTGGAGGGAGTATAAGCCGGTTTTTGGAGCGAAAGTTTTAATGGGCGGTCTTAATGACAGTGACTTGACATCACTTGGATGGGGGAGTTGAAACAGGAAAATAAACTCACGCCGTATAATGTTTTTTATTTCTTATTTTGAAGTTGTTAAGAGAGGAAAAGTCTTTATCTTCTTTAATTATACCATTTGTTTTTTCTCGAGTACAATCTAATTTTGAACTCTTTTAATTGTAATTGTTGATGTTTCTAAGTTTAATTTTGGAAAAAAATTCTTAATTATCTTTATTAATATATTTAAAGCAATAACGATGTTGTTTCGTATATAAAAGGTGAACATATAAACATAAACTTAATTCTATTCCGTTCTAAAATCTCGCGCTAAATACTGGAGGCATCATTTATATTAATAAACCCATGATTTTTTTGGTTTCTTTTTATAAATATTTCTCTAAGATTAATTTACTGAATTAATTAATCGGCAACGAAGACGCTGGGGAGAGAATATATAAAAGATATATACTTAATTAGGATTTAAACGATAAATTAAGTAGTTTACGATATTTCTAATTTGTTTTGATTCGATTTTGCATAAATTATTATTTTTACCGATTTTTTTTTTCATTAATTATTTAAATTTTTGTTAAAGAGAAGTTAATAGAATTTGTATCACTGCTTTCCATATATTGGTCTTGAGAACATCTTTGAGAAGGCATTGAAGTACATGTACCAACAAAACACAGTATCATGATAGAAATCCAAAACATAGCCATGAATTAATAAAATAGGTCACTTCTTTTGGGGGATGTATCTGAATAATAAAATTTAATGGTTTTATTTATATAGAAAGGCGTAGTTAATAAGTGATTAAGAAAATAGTCCTTTTACACTTTACAGTATACAAACTTAGTGAAAATGAAAAAGCTCAAACCCCTGAGGGTGGATGAATTGCAGGATGGCACAATTTAATGTAGTAACCGTCTCTGTATAAATGAAAGTAACAAGAAAAGGTTGAAAAAGATAAAAAGATTAATGATAATGTGAAACGAAGACTATAATAATTATGACGCGAGGCACTGAAAATAAATATACATTAAGGAAGCGGAAACCAGCGTTTTGCGTCATTTTTTTTTCGAACAACCGGGATTTGCTGATGAATCAAATGGATTAAATATAGTAAGTCTCTTACTTCCTTAAATATACTTCCTTAGCTTATATGTACAGCTAATAAATACATAATATAGGTTTATTACACAAACCTGCAATTAAAAAATCAGTAAATTCAATTCTCAAGTAACCAAAAAAATTCTTCCATAATCTTCCTGTCGAAACTTTGCGCCTCTTCGAATAAAAGTCATTTTACTATGATGATTATTTAAAAATTTTGTAAAATATATTTCATCATAATATGTATACGTAAAGATAAATTGTATGTGGGAAGATATTTAGAGACTTTTACACATTGTTGGCTAAAGTTGCGTCAACTCTTATGCACTGCTCAAAACAATTAGGGAAAATTTTTTTCTAAAGTCTGCCATCTGCCATCTAAAAGACTTATAAATAAACAATAAGTGAAAAAATATAGCTACATATTTATTAACAAAATCCAAATGCAACCGCATTATCTCCATGCCTTATCTTCTTGTGGCTTTCCCTCCCATTCTTCGAGAAGGGCTTCGCTGAGCTGCTGCAGAGTCTGAGATGATGCTGGACGCTTGCCAAGACGTCTGTCAACATATCCCACACAAGCTCGATTGGGTTTACGTCAGGACTATTGGTGACCACTCCATAACCATAATTTGGCGTTCCCTCAGGAAGTCCATAGTTGTTCGTGCAGTGTGAAGTCTGGCATTGACCTGCATTACGACTAATTCTGGATCAATACCATATGAAGCAATCACAACAAGAAACGCCAGAATGCCATCATGTAACATTGGCTAATAAGATTCTGAGGGATGATGAGGAGGTCCGTGCGGTTGGCAATACAGATTCCACTTTACACCTTCACCGAACCACATCCGAATCTATCGAATTCTTGTATCATTGCAAAGAGCTATACCTTTCGTTTGTGCCTCCATCACAACGGGCAGGCGAAACTTGACTCATCTGTGAACAGTACATGGTTCCAGGGACGAAGCTGCCAACCAGCATGAGTGCGGGCAAACATGCGTACCCGTTTGTGTGCATTACTCAAATGTGCACCTCGTGCTGATCGATGTGGTTTCAGAAGGGATCAGGAATCATTTTCCACAAAAATAAATGAAAAATACGTAACTAAAATGAAAATACGTAACTGAAAGACAATCGAAACGAAATTGAAATTGAAACCATGATCGAAAAATTTTTTATAAAATATAATAAAATACTTTCAAAATAAATTTGGAATAAATTTATGGGCTGGAGTTTACGGGAATTCAGTTGTAAGTAAAAAATAAGATTTCCACTATTTTCTATGACTTTTTTTGTATAAAACACAATAAAAAGAATAAAATGTTACATGAAGGTTGGCCTCCCTAAGTCTCTTACGGAAGAATATTGATCTGGAATATTAACCTGTTTGTTGGAATCTTTTCCAAAGTCGGCAAATGACAGAAGGGCTAACATGCAACTTATTTGCCACATAACGTATAGAATGGCCTTCCTGGCGTAATGTAACTGCAGAAGACACTTGAACTTCAGTAAGATGTTGCATTTTGTGTGCTTTGTGTAAACAACAATCAGTGAAGTGATAATCTTTACATTATTCAGCAAAATCATAGGGTTTTGTTGAGATGAAGTGGGCTATTACACTTTGCTTTAGGGTAGGGATTCTTTCATTGTTATTTTTTTTTTGGTGTAAAAACAAGTATGGAATGTATTGAGGTTGATTTGATTTTTATTAAAGAATGGCATGGGTGTCTTGTTCCATTTTTTCTTGGGGTAGATGGCAGATTCGGAAAATGTGTTCCCCCAATTTTTTGAGTAGTATACTTTGTTGGATACAGTTTCATGTACATGTAGTAAAGGTTGGTATCACACACATTCGATGTGTACCCCTCCGTTATTCAGCAAATGTCGATAAGATAATCTAGCTCAGATCAGATCTTCTGCAGCACATCCTGCTTATCGAGTGATGCGTTCCTTCAGAACATCCCGATACCTCCATCACCCGCTACCCTGTTCTGTAGGAACGCTTCACTGAATCTGTAAACTCGATCATGCCGGATATGCTGCAGAGTAATGTCAGAAATTTTCAATAATCGGTGCAATTGTTGAGAAATTTCTTCAAAACGACCAAAACAATTCAGCGCGGAAAGTTTCAAAAGTTTTCAGCAGTTTTGGATTTTCATTCATAAACTAATGTAAAAAGACCACACGCCCAGATCAGCGCCTCCGTGTTCTACAAGCGCAATTCTTTAACATTTTAGGAAGACGATTTTAAAACGCCAGATCCCAAAAAATTGAATGAAAACGCAGCAACATTGGGTTTCCTGCTTCAAACGGTGTGACTTGCATATCCACGTGATTAAAATTCAAGTTTTCATATAATATCTGAATGCTTTTCGTATATTTTATGATGAATCGCCCGACGGTATCATCGACTGTAATTCTCTTCAATGAAACCTAAGCACAATCGGGTACTCGGTAAATACACTCCAATATTTTTTTTGTGATTTTTCATAATATCAGTTGGCTGAATGATGCAAAATCCTTATGTTAAAAACCTCTTGTTACAACAAACAAGGTACCATAAAGTTAACAAAATATTTATTTGTTAATGATGTACAAAACGCTCGTGTACAAATGTCATCAAATTTATATGCGACAAAAATTTAGTCGCATGACTGAAAAAATTCTTACAATAAACAAAAATTCATAATAAATAAATGTTTAATAATGTGTACTTCCCTCCTGCTTAGTAATGACCTCAAAAATACGATTTGGTAATGATTCGTATATATTTTTAATATCTTTTGGTCAATTTCTGCCCAGCACTGTGTAACTGCTGATTTGAGTTCTTCAACATCAGAATATTGCTTCCATTTGCATAACTTTTTCTTGTCAATGTTCCCCAGATGTTTTCGATTATATTTAGGTCCAGAGACTTCGCAGGCCAATCAAGAGGTCGAATGTTGTTATCTTGATACCACTGTTTCACCGAGTTTGTTGTATGGACAGCAGCATTGTCATCTTGAAAAATCCATTTGGATCCAGCCAGTTGTCGTCCTCTTCTCAATATATTATTTAATAATTCCAGATACGTAACTTGATTCATTTTTGTGGTGCAAACGTTTATTTCACTTTTCTTTTTGTATCCTATGGCTGCCCAAATCATGATTCCACCACCACCGTTTTGGCGTGCATTCATTGTGATTTCCGATTTTCTTAAATCGTGTCAATAGTAATGGAAACAGTCAGGCCCATCTAAAGTGAACCTTTTATTATCAGAAAAATTACATTTCGCCACTCGTTTATCTATGACATGTATAGTTTGCGAAATCCAAACGAGCAGTTCTATGCTTCGTAGTAAGTGGTGGTTTGGAGGGTGAGAACAGGTGTTGATGTCAGAACCCTTTGGACGGTTCTTAAATGACCCTGGATGCCAGCTTTTCTACCTATTTCAGCCGCTGATGACGCAGAGTTACCTGAAATGCGTCGAATCAGCCATGTTTGCCTGTCTTATAATACCTTTGGTCTTCCGGATCTTGGTTCCTTTCCATATGTATCGGTATTTTTAAGAAAATTTCGAATACATGTTCACTTCTTCCTATTCTTTTTGCAATTTCTCGATTAGACAGAGCTTCACCTTTATAAGCAAGGATTGAACCAATTTCTCTTTCCGTTAATTGTGATATTTTTCCCATAATTAATTCTAACTACAAAAATAATGTGCATAATTAACGTAATTAATCATGACATCTCTTGAACCTTATAATTTTATAATAAATCGAAAATACCATAAGATTTGGAATATTATGCTGTTGTAATGAATATTTTCAATGGTGCGTCTAAACTTTTGACAGATCAGAAATCCTCTTCTTTTGCAAATGAATTTTTCGTAAATACTTGAGAGGTAATTCTACTCGACATCTTCATGGTATTGTCGTCACACCTCAGCATTTGCATATAGTTAGCGTGTTCGGTTATTTCGAAAATCAGACAAAACATACTGCGTCTAAATGTTTGGCTTGGAGTGTATAATATAGGCATACTATTGGATAGTAATCTAATGCCCATAAAAGCGGGCTCCGTAAACGAGTCATGCTTGGGCGTTAAATATATTTTTATATAAAGTAGATCTTTTCACAACCGAGTATGAATACTACACCGTATGATTTTATTGTACAGTTCAGACAATCTGTATTTAATAACATATTATCAAACGTATTATCACAATGCAGATGTTTTATTCGAACATCTCTCCGTCGATTTTGATTAAATTTATTTTTTGCATATACGTATTGAAAAAAAAGAAAAAATACAGGCGAAAGAAAAAAAACGGCCAGACACGCCCGGACTACATGACTTAAAAATTAATCATTCATGTAATGATAATATTCTTATTAAAATAGGAAATATTTTAGTCACAAAATTTTACGCTTAGGCAATCAATGGTCGCAAAATTTTCTTTAGTTTAGAAGTAAAAAAGGAAACCATAAGAATTTATAATTAATACACGCTCTTGTTTCATATTCTGTTAAGATCAGAAGCATGCGTCTATTAGGGAAACACTTCACTTGAACAACAGATTGAACCTGTTATTAAATGGTTTCTTCAACGGCCAGGAATTGACCAGAGTGAATGCATAAAAGTTTTACACTCATAAATGTGATCTACATAAAAACTGTTTATAGAGTTTGAAGTAATTTCAGGGTTTCTTAGGTCAGTAAAAATATTTAGATGGTGGTCGTTCGTCGTGATAATTTTTTTTTTTAATTACGTATCTTAAAACATTTCAAAATGAATCCTTGTTAATGCAAATTGGAACTAAATATTTTTAATAGCTTTGGAACTGGCAGTGTTATCACCAGCATTTACGTGTTGCTGGCTTGAGGGAGGAGAGAGAATTTAGGAGATTTGATTACGTAATAATAGAGTGGGAGAATGGGAAGAGCTCCAGATTTTGACGGCGGGAATGGGGAACTAGCAGTCTCAAAAACCATGTTGAACCGGTAAATAGTTTGTGAGCGAGCAGTCCATTGAACGGAGATTTTAATTACTCTAATCTAAATCACATGATTTTAATTACAAGATTTTTTGTAAATATATTTATTATACAAATATACAAGTAACAAATACAAAAATAAAAAAGTGAATATAAAAATTAAACATAGTTGTTTTTTTTTGTTTTTTTTTTTAATAAAAGCACATTCTAAATGAATTTCATTAACTTTTAAACAAATTTAATATATTAAAACATGATTTTTCGCATTTAGTATAACAAAATCTACAGGGTTATTCAAAAAGATGGAACAGATTTCAACTACTTATTTCAAACAAACTGTAAAAGATAGAAACACATATCATTGGACAAAAATTTAAACGCCCACCTAGAAGTCCCATTCAAAGCCATACATAGGCGCCGTTTCTTCTTTATAGGAAAATGGCGACGCATGAAGTCGTTTTGTGTGGTGCAATTTGTGATTTTTTTTTTTATCTATCTTTTCTATTCCTCTTTCACCTTTTTGGTATCGAGGATGTTGAATAACTATTGGTCTATTTGAAATTTAATTTAGCAGGGGATCAGCCTACTTAGGCTTTGCTTAGTCTTCTAAGCATGTTAGTAAAAGGACAAATACAAACATCTATGCTTTGTTTGTTTGTTTGTTTGGTATTAACGTCCTTTTCAACTGCTATGGTCATTTCAGGACGGCGTTATAGGGGCCGCAAATTTTGGCTCGCAAGGGTTCTTTAACGTGCAGCCAGCAAACGACTACACGGGACCAACGGCTTTACTTTCCTTCCGAAGGAAGTGCGTGATCTCAGGATTTTCCCCCCTGTAAAAATCCCGGGGTCGAACCCGTGTCCTCGGGCATCAGAGGCGATCATGCAACCACTGAGCCACCGAGGCCGATCACAAACATCTATGCCTCAGCGGGATTCGAACCCTGCGCCTTAGCGCTCTCGGCCACGGAACTGGCACGATTTTTTATACAACTTGTAAATTTGCTTAGCTCTCTCATAAATTCCGAGGTGGCTGTTTGTTGAATCGGCGACGGATTCCACGTTGCACTTGAACAACCGATTCAGACTTCATAAACTCCAGCACACAAAGCGGCATCTCCTCTATATGTAAAACGGCGCTTAAATTTACAAGTATCCCATCTGTTATTTCTACCGAATTCTCGTTAACTTAACGGTCGACGTCAACGAATTGTTGCTTCCGCCCAGTTGGCATCCACCGAGTGGTCTACCGGATTGTCGGGCTCCTTTATCAGCTAGCATAATAATTGGCAAATACCGTTAAAAACGATCTCATTCTAATTGTATGTATTCCATACGTGTTCTATGAAAATACATTCTAGAGACAGTGCCAATTGAGATTGTAATTAAGTGGATCATCTTAATTTAATTAGAAAGCTTTTTTCAATTCAAACGGAGAATTTTATTAGAGTTGAATTTTCTGAACTCTGTAGAACCCATTTCAAGCAGTCCCAAAATATACATCTTGGATGTCATATAACCACTTAACATAAGCGGCTACATAATTATATTTGCTTGTAGTCGTTAGAGATTCTCTGAGCAACTTCGATATAACAACAAAAAATAAAATTTAAAATGACGTTTTTTAAATGTTATAAGTGTAATAAAGATTGATAAAGTGTTATCTACGTTTCGGTTTATTTGCTTTATCGTAGAAATTCCGACGTTTATTTAAGCAATCATATGTACAGATGGAAGCAATTTCCTTATAGGTTTATGTAATATTTACTTTAAATACACGAACTTTGATAAAAGTGTAATCGCATTTTAAACCATCCTTAAGGAATTAACGTTAAAGTAAATGATAACAGAAAAAGTTAACGGAAGATGATGGAAAGAATACTTACTACTCGTATATTGAGAAAATTTATTGTGGAAATTTAAATATTCACTGAAGTCAAATTTTTGCCAAGCAAGAAAAATCTTAATTTCGTTGTAATTGATCGTTCATGAAGAAATGAGTTTTGTGGTTTTATTTGAGATTCGTTTTAGTTGAGAACTATGTAGGATGGGCGGTTATCCCAGTTCTATGAGCTCAAGAATCTAAACGATTCAGTTAATCAGCAACTGAGATGCGTTAACTATAATCAAAGTGAAATAACTCTTTCTCGAAGCAGATTTAGATTTTTAGTTGTAATGGCAACAGTTTACTTGATCATAGCCGTTTTATAAGGTTCTTTTATAAGCTTTTAAACTGAAATAACCTGAATTTTGTTTGTTATTATTGATATAATTTTTCTTATGAGTTTTTAATTCTGATGTTTTCCTACAATTTCTGTATCAATATACAAAGTGGTGCTGAAATAGTTGGTCAAAATTAGGCATTGGATTGAGCTCGTCATAAGGATATGGAAAAAAGTTACCATAAACGTTAGTCCAAAAAGGCATCCTTCGGCAATTTTGACGCTTTGTATGATTAATGCCGGATTCAGAAAAATGGTAGGTCGTTAGAGGAAAAAACAAATTACATTTATATACAGAAGTTGTTTGAAAATGTCCACTGTCACCTAAAACACAAGCTTCCATCCAACGATGTGGATACAATGATCATTTTTCGACTGCCCTGGCCTGTATTTATAATTGGCCTTGCTGCCTACTGTTTGACGTTAGAGTCTTCCGTGCCGAGGCCTTGTGTCTAGAAGGTGATGCCTGGGCACTCAAAAGTCACCTGACCATAGCAGTCTGAACAACAATTCAATCTTCATTATTTTCAACATTCTTTTTGGATAAATATCGCGTTTTTACTGGTAATGGAGACACCCGCTCTCTAAGTGTCGTCCTCAAATAAGAATTGGTCGTAACTGATGGGAAATATTTCTGGGAATGATAAAATTGGGGTTTCGGGATCACATCTAATTTTATAAATAGAAATATCTTAATATCAAAAAATGTTGATTAACGGATTCATTAAATTTTAATTATAATCATATTAAAAATTGAAACGCTTCAGAAATAATTTGATGTTTCTAATAAGAATTCTAAAATTTGACTTCACTGATATGAATTTCAATAAATTAAACATAAATTTATGTATTTCATTCAGAATAGTGTAAATAAAATTATATAGCCCTGTTATGTTAATATTTAAGATAAGTTATAATTATTTTTACCTATGAAAAAATTAATTATTGTTTTAATTCTTTTCCCTAAAAAAATCACCTTATAAGTAAATGAACCAGGTAAATTGCTGTAGGAAATCCAGATAGATTCGTTTGCTAGGCAACTTGTCTGGTTAAAGGGTGACAGGAATAAGACTGACAGACAGCCAAGTAAAGTTAAGAACGTGAACGTCTAAAAATACAAAGTGAAAATTTTCACTACTCTTTAGTTTTTGAAGGACGTTTTTGAGGAGCGAATGAACTTTTTCATAAATGGAGAACAAAGTCATAATTGTCGAATATATTTATAGCAAAGCTAACTACTTGGCTTTGTTTAGAGTCCGACCGTCTATCTAGTGCAGGATTTGGTGATAATATTCCACATTTCTGATTAATGTTATTTATGTAAGGTTGACTTTGTTATCATGAGTTGTTTTTCATGGAAAAAAATAAATAAGATAACAATAATTTTAAAGTTAATATTTGATCCCTTTCTTACATAGAAGGAAACCTTTACATCCTGAATGCGCCGATTTTAAGATAAACGTTATGACATTATTGTGGGAAGTCTGTGAGAAAATGAAGAATTTTAACCCTTGTGAGTCATTGGATTATGTATTTGACTAGCGAATGATTCACCGGAAGAGCAAACACTATTGTACTTCCTAGATGAGCCCACAAATGATATTAATGTTCTATTATACTCTGCTATGGAATTGAAAGGTGGGTTTGTTGATAGGTAGAATTGCCTAAACCAAAAGGTTTCATTATTTTTTAAATTTAGCAATATTAATTCTTATAATTAAAGCAAAAATAAAAAAAAACCCATCCAACAAACGATTAAACATATTTGAAGATAATACTGTAAAAAAAATATCGATAAAATATAACGGGCATATTTGACGTTTACCATCACCAACGCATTTGGTTAAATAGATATTAGACAGTGATAAGGATTTAAATATTTTTACGAGAATAAAAGTATAGTAAAAATAAATAAATAGAATAAAAATTAAAAAAATAAATATAATTAGCCTACGATAAAAATTAAAACATAACAATGAAAAAAATAAACAATAAAAACTAAACTAATAAAAACAAACCATGAACCATCCTTCTTATGAAGATTGACTAAAATTGACTTTGAAAACCAACGAATAATGTTTTTCCACCGCAGAACGTATTAAAAAAAGTACTTGTGCCCTGGGCGCGGTTTCGAGAAAACCTTGCTAAATGTTTACGTGAACAATAATATTTGGGTAGTAAATTTTTATTTGGATGCTCAATTACCATGAATAACCAATAGCAGTTAATGTTGTAAAGGATTGTGGTTAAAACCATTGTTGGCTACAGACAATTTTTTTTAATATATCTTTAATAGCCAATTTATTGTGACAACATGCCACTCTATGCAAAGTAGCTATGACGTTACACAGTTGCCGCCAAAAGGTAAAATTGGTACATAAAAGGATTGCTGACTGCGATTGTGAAGAAACAGCTGGTTCACAGAGAGCGGGAAAAGCGTATAAAAATGAAATAAGAGACCACTTTTCCACAAAGAGGTATTTTTACTTCCACGAATGTACATTTCTACAGTTAAGCTGGCTTCTTCAGCGTCGTCCACGGCTTCTGGATGCTCCAGCTGATAGAATTGCCACTTCCTCATTCCAACAGAAGGGCAACAATACGCCAAATTAAAGCTAACCTTTAATCAGTTAATCAGGGACTAATTTTGATTGTCTCTCTATGTATATTTCGCCTCAACTTTGTGTAAAGGCCTGTGTAACGGAAAATGTCTGTTAAAGCCTTTTGTGTCTGCAGCGAACAAGGAGAAGTGGTCTCCAGTTTGCACAGGAGCATAAAAATTGGACAGTAAATGAGTGGATATCACGTTTCAATTTTACTATACAGATGGTTAGGTGTGGATATGGAGAACTAACAAGAAAGCATGGACTCTACGTGCGTTTCACAACTCCAAGTAGGTAGAGGGAATGTTATAGTTTGGTATAGGTTATGTGGAATTGGTTTGAGCTCTTTAGAGCAACAACGCGTAAACGGACAAAGGTATTTAAATATCATCCACTTCCGGCAGCACAATGCTCCATGCCTTAATACTCATATTGTACGCAGATGGTTTGAATCGCATAGCGGAGACATCATCATGTTGAATTGGCCTCCACACCGGATCTTACTGAGATCCAATTTGACTTTGTCCATTTGTGAGATGAGGTCGAAAGGAACCGCCAAAGCATAGATAGTTGAAAAGTATAGGTCGTCTGATATGGTGTGATATTTCCTAAGCCACTATCGACATTTTCAACAAGCGAATGTGAAGTGAAGCAATATTGATGGAAAAGGTGGTCCAGCATTGTACTGGGTCATAATACAACATTGTATAAATTGGTCGCTAAGTTTAACGACTTATTCGCTGAATATTTAAATTATTTTCCGACCGTTTCCTACCTTCTTCCTTATTAAATAACTACTGCGTATACAATTTGTGCATGTCCAAATTGATTTAAACAGGCTAATTTTAATAATTGTTTTTGAGCTTTACAATATAAACACATAATAATAATAATTATAAACTGGAGATTGTCTCCAAACACATGTAAAAATTATTAATATAAACACAAAAAAATTAAAGATATTAAATGAGAACTCTTTTTGTGGCAATATTCACCTAGAGTTTTGTTTTAAATAGGATAATTATATTTTTGGGGTATCAAAAAATGGCGACGTTTCTGTTTTTTTAACGTCAATGGCATCAGTCCAGAAACCGCAAATATCTTTGGTGAGATGTTGCCACTTGGCCCGGAGCCCTACACGAAACGCTTTCTTCCAGCTGCCACCCTCTTCTTTACTTTTTTCGCCCTCCCACTTTTCTGTAATTCGAACCCTTCTGTGTTGATGAACATCTCAAGTGGAGAGCCTACGTTTTTAACCCTTACCTTCTGTGGTTGTCTCTTTAGCGAATCGTTTGATAGATTTAGGATGTTGATTGGTATATATAGCAGAATGCCAATAAGAGATGCAATGTCAGGATTGTTTATCATCTCTTTGAAACATTTTAACTTGAAGTTTTCAAGCTGATTTTTTTCACTCCTTCACTTTTTGAAGGTTTGAATATAAATAACATAACAACTTCGGATAAAGCATCTTGTGTCAGAGAGTTAATCTTAACCGTTTCTTCGGTTCGTAGTAAGAAAAATGTTCGTGTTACAACCAAAATTCAAGAGTATAGGAGAGCGTTAAGTTCGTTTGTGATTCGGATTCTTAAAAGTTGGAAGATGTATACTATAGAGTAAAATCTTCAACAAGGCAATCTAATTGTGCTACATAATTATCCTTATTGTCATAATTTTTCATATCATAATTTGATGTAATTAATCCATTTAAACTTTAAAAAAATTATATTTCAGCTTTTATACAGCATACAGCAGTTGGGATTTATTTATGTAAGCTTTGGAAATTGTTGACTACTTCTATTAAAAAGAAGCGACTGTTGAAATTCATATATTATTTCATTAATGGACTGAAAATTTTAAAGTTTATAAAGCCCAACTGTTTTGAAAATTTAAATTAAAAATATCGATCCGAAAATAATTATGTGGACGAGAAGTGACACTGATGAGTTACTTGCAAGGCTTTTTAAATTATGATTATAGCTTATTAAATTGCAAAACTCGTCCAAGCCTTTCTCTCTCCCTTCATAAAATTATTAATCTCTGTTCTTGTTAATTATCCTTTCTAAGTTTGTTGTTCCAACTTCGTGAATGTTCATTATGTTTGGAGACATCCCTGGATCCGTGTGGAGGTTGTCGATTTTAAAATAAAATGGTCGTTTTTATTTAATTTTTTTTTTTCATTAGAAAAAACTTTATTGTAAAAGTAAAAAAAATATACGAATAATATTTTGGAATCTAAGACCGTTTGAAATGGAAATATTTAACCTTTTTGACAATTTTTATTAATATTTAATGACAATTTTTTCTCAGATGTCTGATACCAGTGTTGCTTTTCGTGTGCCAATGTGTGCGCGCTAATGATAGTATGTGTAATTCAAGCAGAAAATAACCTAGTTTAGGAAATTCTATGCTCCTTCATTGAGTTAAACCCAAGAAAAGAAGTGTATAGATGAAAGGTTAAAATTTCCATCTAGACTGTATTTACGAGTGGCATCGGCAGTTTACTGAAGTACGATGATTTCCAGATGAACTCGTTTTGTTCTGCCGCCTTTTTCGACTTTTGGCGAACGTTTTGCATGGTGTTTCTACTGACCTTGCCGACATTGGAAAAGGAAAGAAATAAGCACAGTGGCATTCCTGAATAGCCAAAAATTACCGGGTGAAGGGGTTAACGGAACAGCGGGGAAAAAAACAACTTCGAAAGACGATTAACTGACGTTCTATCCGTTCCACAGAAATCCTGAAAGAAAAGAAAAAGAGGTTAAATGAAATGCTAGAAAGCAAATAAAACTGAATAAAAGCTTTTTTTTTAATGATTTTTAAATAAATTTTCAAGACAAAGTTGTTGATAATCGATAAAACATGATTCGAATAGAATCTATGTCCTAAAAAAGTAATACCCCAAACATAAGGCAGGGCATATGCTTCCTGTCTTATTAGCTAATTTTGACTTGGCAGCAAAAGGTTGCAGGAAAGCACGAGCGGATTCTGTCAGTTGGTTTCCGTGTTCTTCCAAAACTGATGGATTTTAGCAGAAAGATGAATCACTACTATACAGGGTGTCCAAAAAGTCTGGTAACATGGCAGATATCTCAAATCCGCCAGGTAGGCGAGATCTGATGAGTGTGGTTTATAGGTAATGGGGGGGGGGGATTCATTGACGCACTCAAATTTGACCTTGACCCCCAAATTTAAGATCATCCATTTCCTAACTCGAAGAGTATTAAAGATAGAGAAAAATATCCAATTGCTACCCTATAGATCAACACCACATTAGTCTAAAAACAATTTTTAATCACACCCTTCCCCTTGAAAGATTTGAGAAAATGGGCGAGAGAGAGTCACTCAAGAGTGTGCTTCCCCTTCCCAACGGTGTGCTTCACTGCAATGCAAATATGTTAGAAACCTCAGCCAACTTCAGCTAAACCTGACATTGATGACTCTTTAAGCAAAAATAAACTTAAATTTTGATTAAATAAGCTAAACCTGGTTTGACGGGTCTTCCTTAAGCAATAATAAACTTTTATTGTTGTAACCAAGTGTTCCTTATCTCAACAATATCAGTTTATTATTGTTCTCGGTTGATACATAGCCTGCAATGATAAGAGAAAGCCTGTCCATCAGCGTTGCCAACCAGAGACAAATGAAAGAAAGAGACTGGCAGTGCCCTTTTCATTTCGCTGAGCGCTGTTGGTGCCAGCGGAAGTGCAGCATTCGCCATGTTACGATTGGCAAAAACCTAAGGCGGCATATATTTTCAATGTACTTTCAGCTGTTTTTGTAGATGATTTTTGCAAGTATTAGTAAGCATAACCTGTTTTCTGATTTTTTTTAAAAAAACTTTATTGCATTAACTAACGATAACGTATACTTTTAATAACTCCAAATAATTGATTCAATGCTTAACGAATTTTTAAAAGACAAAAATTTTAAAATTTTAAATTAAAAGAAAAGGAAGAAATAATTCTCAGTTCAATAAAATAATCAATTTATTAATCCACATATTGTTTCACATCGGCCTCGCTAGCTCAGTGGTTACGTGATCGCCTCTGACGCCCGAGGACGTGGGTTCGATTCCGGGCGAGGACGACGAGGATTTTTTCAGGGGGAGATGTTTTTTCATTCTTTCGGAAGGGATGTAAAGATGTTGATCCCGTGTAGTCGTTTGCCGGCTGCACGTTAAAGAACCTTTGCGAGGCAAAATTTGCCGCCCCTATAACCAGTCCTGAAATGACCATAGAAGTTGAAAAGGACGTTAATACCAAACAAACCAAACCAAACCGATTGATTCACATGCATTGCCTCGGGCGATCAGCTGTTTCTTGCCAATCCCAATATGACGGCGCGAAGGCACCACTAGAGGGGAGGTCACTGCCAGTCTCTTGCTTTCATTTGTCTCCGTTGCCAACCGTGTAATAATTATTACATTCGTGCATTGTTTAACTTGTATTCTAACAATATCCAACAATAAATATTCCCATCTAAAAACCGGTAAGTTGGCAACCCTGCTGTCCATTTGCCTTCCTCCATTGTTTAAATGGTGTCTCAAAAATCAGTTGCAAACAACAGGATTTAGAACCGCCTAGTGATAAAATGCAACTTTATTAGAGTCACTCATGCTGTCAAGTTATGAAAAATATTAAAACTAAATAGAGGTTACTTGATTTTTCATTTTGTAAACTGATTTACCTTGTTATTTTTTTGTCGAGGTGTGAATAGGCAGGCTTTCCCTATCATTATAGGCTACGAAACGACTGGAACAATCTTAACTTTTGTCGTTAGGTGGTGCGAAATTCTGCTATTTGCGACTAATTTTTGGTAACAATGGAGGAAAGGCAAATGGACAGGCTTTCTCTTGCTGTATGATTGTAGGCTGTGGTTGAGAGAGTTGTTAGTGATATGGCCATAAGTGTGGCACGAAGTTTAAAAATAAACTTAAATCAGTTTAATGCTCTAGGTTACCGGTTAACCCATCCTATCGTTTTTTTTCCAAACTGTCATAACACTAACGAATATAACAACCAATTCGAAACATATTTTTCTTTCTTTTTTAATATGAACACTAATGTTTTATAAATATAACATTAGAAATGACAGAAACTATTCCAATTTTGTTTTTAAATCATAATAATGATGGCGTCTAATATAACACCGAATCTGTTCCTATCTCTATAATTCTCTTAACTATTTACTTCTCCGTGAAATATTTTGAGCGGTTAATATTTTACCTAAATCATTTTCCTAAAGTTGCTTATAATCATATAAATGGCAATTTTATGATTTCTCCAAAAGATTTATTATTTTTACATTTCTAACGAATTTCCAAGCACTGAACTAAACGCGATATTGTTGAATCCTTTGTTTTTATTTTCATTTCTTATTTTAATTCTTCTGGCTAGTGTTATTTTTATTTTTGTATATTGTTTAGGAATTAGTTAAAAGGATAGTTGTTAAATTCGTGTCTAAATTAATAAGAGCCATTTTAATGTTCATTTATTGTTTTGAAGTTATGACAGAATTCTTTACTTTCGTCTTGTAGAGTTTTCAGGTCTAGGTCCTTTCGAAATCTCAAGTGAATAACCGTTTTTCCTCGACTGAATGCATTTTGATTTCATTGTTCTTTTTTTCCCTTCACTCTTCGTTTCCATTAAGTTTCCTTCTTCATTACTCTTTTAATTGCAGCTATTATCAAGAGTTAAATGAACTCGGCAGTAAAAAAGTGAACCGATCATATCGAACTTAACTGCTTTGGCTAATATCAGTTAATGTACATTAAGATTATTCATTAAGATAGAAAATTTTCAGTTTATCAAGAAGTTATTGAAACGTTTGAAAAAGTAGTTGCGTTAAACATTCAGTATAAGTCTTTTCCTTTGAGAATACAAAATGTTGTAATTACTATAGAATTTTTAGCTTCAACAAACGTCGACTACTTCTCTTTTCAGAATCCTGATTTCTTACGATTTCTTTTCTCCTTTTAGATTCATTTTCAGAATCCTGATTCAGA
This sequence comes from Rhysida immarginata, assembly GCA_023313115.1. NCBI lineage: Eukaryota > Metazoa > Arthropoda > Chilopoda > Scolopendromorpha > Scolopendridae > Rhysida > Rhysida immarginata. The sequence continues at coordinate 179,385 of JAHWFO010114079.1, read as the reverse complement.
ATGAACCCGTCAGTCATTCTAGTCTAAAGATTTGCGCATTTAAAATCATTTAAAATCATATCATAGTTTCTGGATGAAATAAATCCTCGTAGAGAAGATCCAAGGAAGCAGCTTTAGCATTATGAATCAGTCATATAATTGTAGGCAAAGAACTTTTAGATAACATTACAATATCCAATTACTGATCAAAATTGTTTGACCTGAATTTGGCCTGTTTGCTTTTGACCGTAATGCTCCATTAACGAATTCCGCCGAGCTATATAACCTTCCAGTGGATTATCCATCAGATAAAACAGAATCCGGAATTTTTTTTTATCCGTTCGAAAGTTTTGGCGGGCACGGATGGACGGATTAACGAATAGAAAAATGATTTCCTTTGGTTTTTGCGAAACGGTCCACATTTGTTTTGCTCAGAATTTTTCTTATTTTTTGTTATGAGTCTCTCACAAGAAAGTCGTTACAGGGTATACTTTAATTAGTTGTTGCCCTTTATTTATTTCATTTTGTGTGGATGGGTGTGAATGTGTAAAATTCAGCAGGCTCGTGACATGAAAATTTTTATGGATTTCATAGCAAAAGCATTGTGTGCTATGAGTGCAAAATAGAAATTTTGTTTTTAACGCGCAGTAGATAGCAAATTAATCACTGGATTTGAATTTGTGCTTACAGTTGGATGTTTATTTCATCTCTCTCTTTCTCTCTCTTCCCTCTGTGCTGTGGATCTGTTATCCGTTCGAAAGGTTCACAAGGAGGGAGGGGCGAGAGCTCACTAAGACTCCCAACTGAGATCGTTAAAATCTTTTTATGGGGACTTTCATAGAAATTAAACGGAAATGTCGTTTGAAAAAATTAAAAACAGTCAATTGCCCCATTAAATTTATTTGATTAATTATTATTGTTATGGTAATTTGCCAAATTATTTTGCAATTAATTACGAATTATTAGTATAGTTTTTTTATGATGCGTTAGCAGTTTACCAGGGATATTCTCCTTTCAGAAATACCATTCGTCACAATTTATACTGTATAATTGATTTTATTTTTATAATTTATGAAACAAACTTTGAATATTTAGAAAAATAAACTCGACAAATAAACCAATCTTAATTCTCGGAAAAACAGTATATTAATGAAAAAAATCTTTTAAATTGAAATTTTGTAAAAAAAAAAAAAAAAAAAATCAAATTTTAAATTTCACATTTTTCCGCGAAGCACAAATCGGGTATAAAAGCAAATCGTAACTGATAAATTGAAAAATGAAAATTTTCTCAGAAGAGCATAGAGCTAGGAACTTTATAGTTTTGCCAAAGAAGTCATGCATTATTCTTGTAACAATAATCCTTTTGTATATAAAAACAAAAACCAATGAAGTAACCCATCGAAACACGTTAACTACGACATTAAATTAAGTATTGCTTTACTTTAGACCTTGTGTTTTAGCAGAATGTTTTGCTTTACTTTATACCTTCATAAATTCCTGATTTTGGTTTTATACAATTATAGCAGCAATACAAGATATATTAATAACGGTAATATTAATAGCGTCTGGAAAACGCACAACGAAGATTGTTTCAACAAGAAAGTTTAGGATTTTGAAAACATTCCTTACGCAGAAATTTGCGAAGTGTGCGTTCGGCGACTCTCCTATTGGGGAGACAATTTTAAAATGTTCTCGCAGGCGTATTTCGACAGTTATGAGAAAAAGAATGAAAACGTACCTGCATTTTGCTTATCTGTTTAAATGGTTGTGTAGGTTATATATCCCAGTGTTTCTTAAAGTAAAGTCACGATCCCCAAGCAGACACATATAAGGACACCGAATTAGAATAGTCGCGGGGTCCTTTGGAGTTTTTAAGATTTAAAGGGGGTCGAGAGCCAAAAGGTTTAAGAAATACTGATATATCCGGTTAAAATTCAATTTATAAGTGCTATCTGAATATTTTCGTACACTTATAACGGTTAATAGCATTGTCGACTGTGGCGAACAGCATGACACTACCATGGAAACAAATTTATTTCTCTTCAAGCAAAATTTGGAGCCAGAAACGTAAACAATCACACATTATAGACATTCTAAGAAATAAATTCTTTATTTTTAACGGGAAGAATTGTCATTTAAAAGCTGAATTTTCAATAGACTTGTTGAACTGCTTTAGCATACAATTGCGCCTCTCATTCACCAAGTTTGGCATACTTAAATTATATTTTGAGACGCAGAGCGTGTTAATTTAGAAGAACCAGTCATTTTGTCACTTTAAATTAAAATTAATTTGTAATCATTCTTGAGGAATGTTTGGCCAATTTGCCCATTACGAATAAAAATCCCTAACTGGTAAAAATCAAAAATGGCAGTTGAAGACGCTGGTGATAATTTCATGAATCAATTTGAAACACTACCGCTTTTTCTGAACATGCAATATAAAAAATATTTAGAAGTTAAATTTTTAAATTCCGTTATTCATATCTTTTGATTAATATCACGGATGAGCCAAATCGTGAAATCTGTATCCCACTGAATTTATTTGCACTAATCGTGTAGGACAAAATGCGTTTGCATTAAGAACCAATTTTCCTAACATCATCCCTTCTACCTTCCTTAATAACATAACGTATGACGTTAGACAAGTCTCGGGCTATTTTAATGCAATGATTGAAATTCATTGCAAATAAGAAATAAGAAGTCCTTTATTTTGAGCAGATTCCCCCCATCCCTTCCATTGTTTAATTATATACGTGTCGCTTCACATTACAGTTCTTTTGATATTTCAAAAAAACTTTGTTAGGCAAGTCCTTAAAATAATTCACAACAGTTTTTTCCCCCGCCTTCGTAACAGTGCAAATACTTTTCACCTGAACATTTTAAATTTCTACAAGTATATTGAATGTGGGGGTTACTGACTAGAGTTTCAGAAAAGTTATTTGGAACAACAGAGTAACTTCATAAGGGCCTTTCGTCTTGCCTCTTGTCGATAATGAAACTGATCCAGCCAGCAAGAGTCAGTGGAATCGGTTGCAGTTCCAGGCCGCGAATTTTTTCCTTTTATATTCCCATTAATATCATTACCTTAAGCTTGGAGTATTAACTCCAGTTTTCATTTATTAATTTCTTATGAGTGTTCACCAGCGTTTTGATGGTTTGGAAAGGAGGAATTCCACCTTGACTACCTAGAAGACTTTAGGACACTTGGAAACAGCTTTGCTGTCCCTTGTCCGCGAGAGCCCTGTTGGTAGATGCAACGAGCGGTCCCTGGTTCAAATCTAGGTCGGGGAACTTTTCTTTCCATTTTTTTTTTGCTATTTGTATGGTAACAGTGTGACATGACCGATGGGTAATTTATAGGTAAGATCGATTCTCTGTAACAGTGAATATTTTTATTATACGTATTTACAATCCCCTTTTCGTGCAAAGAAATTTTTTGCGACCTCCAAGAATATACAGGGTGATTCACAACGAGTGTAAAAAACTTTGGCATTTTATTGGGGGAGATCATTTGAGCAAAATAGGTCTTATTTTGAACCATAGGTCGTATTTTAATTAAGCACAGAATTACAGTAGATCAAAGTTTTATTAATGTAGTAATAAATCAATACATGTAGTTATCATTAAAAAGGCAAACATACAGTCTATTAACACTTGATAAGTTGTTTGTTAACACCAATATTCGTGAACAATTACTCCAACGGATAATTGATGCGGCCAATCAAATTCTCAATAACGATGCCATAGTTCTTATTTGATTCGATGATTATTCGGTGTTGTGCTTGTATTCAAGCTCAAAGGGCACATTTTGAGCACTTGTTACACTAATATTGTTGTTACACTTGTTGAATTAAATATTAACATGTTCATAACATGTGTTTTCTTTACCTATTGGCTACTTTATAGCATCAATATTGTATTGATATCTTGAGATATGACGAGATAATGAATGGGTTGCAGGACTTTAGAATAACCCTGTATTAACAGATCAGAAGAGACATTAGATTAAATTTCTTATACATATTCGTCATTTTGCTTGCAGAAACTTAGCATTCGTATATACGAGTAGAAATAGTGTACAGATATTTCAAAGGCAACATCCTTTTGTCTGTCTTATGTTGGCTGATCAGCAGTTCCTGTAGTGTTCGGCACTAAAGAAGATATGATTCACTACTTAATGATTCCAAGATTCTGATATAAAGCTATTTTATTCCTTTTCATTTGATGTTACGAAACGTCGATTCTTCATTTTTCCTTAAACATGAGCCTGTTTTAATAGCTCAAAGTTAAGTTTTAATTCTGTGATATACAATTGCACAATTTGCTGCTGACAGTAAATGTTGAAAATGAAAACCATTTTGTATCAAGCACAACTCTAGTCGACGACAGGTATTTGCAGCAACACGTTCCAATAGTGATGGACATGGATGCAGTGATGTTGCAGATGTTGTCCTTTAATGCATTAAATGTCCTGTATACTTTCGTTGAGATAAGACCAGAGAAAGAAATCTCAGTCGCGTTAGATCAGGTGATCGAGGTGGCCATAGATTATGTGAAGTGCCCGATCATTAAACTGTGTGGCCAATTTATTATGACCGCCTCCTCAGTAGTTCGGTTGGGTTACCTTTTACCTTGAATTTGCATCGATTCTTCTTAGCATGGACCCCATGAGATGTAGATAGATGGTTTGTGGAATCTGAGACCTTGCTTGATTAAAATCACTTTCCAGTTGTTTGAGACTTGATGATTGTGGATCCAGCTGTCTGATCCTTTTTCAACTTCATTCCACAAATGCTCATCGGAATTGAGGTTTGGAGATTGTGAGGGTCTTTTGAACAAAATAAACTCCTTCACTAGACTGCTGACTCGTCACATGACGGATTATATATTTAATTTTCTCTTTTTTCTATATACTTTGTTGTCTTCAGACAGACCAAGAGAATAATTGCATATTTGGTCGATTTTGTTAGAATATGAAGGGAATAAAGGACTGGTCTTGGTATAGCAAAATGGTAGTTTTTTTAATGAACCTTTGCGTTTCGAAATACTATGAATATATGGTGATCGTCCACCAGTCAGGAAAAAAAGGCACTTTTCACTGATTGGTGGGCTACAAAGTAACTCTTTTTTGTAATTTTATCCCATTTCTATTTTTGTAATTATTATTGTTTTGTAATTTTATTCCATTTGTTCTGTAAAATGAGTGATAATCGCTCCATGGCTCTGAGCTCGTACAATTATCCAAAGCCTGTCAAATCGCATTGTTTAACCATATCTTCACAAACAAATCACTTCTACTACTGTCGTAAGCACTAAGCTTTCCTTTTTTATACCAGTCTCGCCCTCTACCAACAACAGCATGACGACATAGCTTATTTCCTTAAAACTGTCAGCTGATAATAATAAATTAGCCACTCAGCGTATTTATTTATTTATTTATTTATTTATTTATTTATTTATTTGAGCCATTGTAAGCAACAGTCTAGTGTAAGTCCAGAAATGCTTACCGACAAAAAAAATACTCAATGAAAGGAATGCAGGAAAAAAAAAAAAGGAAAGTAAGCCCACAATACTACAAAGAGAGCATTGATAACAAAACAAAAAATACGCTATGATAAAAGACTGGGCGTGTCCAATTAAATTACCAATTTCAGTTTTTAGACATTTGCAGTACACGTCAAAAAATTAATATCAATCTAGTTAGATATGGTATTACAAGGCTTGTACGATCGGAAGAAAGGAAGATTGTTAGATTAGGCTAGGATATGTATTGTTGACTTATTCATCTCTGATTGCAAATTGTTTGTGAGACACCATTTGAAGAATTAGTTTTTAACTAACACACTGTAAGTGACAGCCGTAAATCACAGTAAGTTTTCTACAATATGCTCTCATTCCTGCCGTGCGCAGCCACCGAGGTTTATCGTCATTAACCACTTTTTAACAGTGGAGCTTTCGGACCATTGTATTCTAGACCGAGAGAGAGATTACGGTGGTTACGGCTAACAACGCCTCTGTCATGCATGAAATGAATTTTCTATAGCGCGAATTTCAAAAATGTATATGAGAGATATAACGGAAAATGGGATATAATGAGTTACAGAACTTTAGAATTACTCTGTATAAATACAGTATATAAGCAAATTAAAATGTTGGACTCGGTCTTGAGCCACTCTTACATATTTATAGTACTAATTACTTGGCAATCCATGTATTCATAGAATAGCTCGGTCTTGCGCTATAATTGATTATACTAATTACTTGCCATTGCCATGTACCCATAGATTTCATTTTTTTGCTTTAAGACTTTTTAACCTTTTCTACAGACATCAAATGAAAGCCTTTATATTCCTAGTGAACAAGACAACTGCACCCATTCTTTCTTTCTTTCTTTTTTTTCTTTTTTCTTTTTTCAATGTTGACAAATGAAGAAGGATGTGCACTCTTCCAGCAATCGGATATTTTGGCTAAGAACAACTAGTTGCAATGATGCAATTACAGTTTCCTTTCTGTTAAAACCAACCAGTAATTTTAAGAAGGCATTTATCGATCTTTTTTTAAGTTAATAATAATTTTTTAAGAATTATAAACATATTTATTTTATGAAAATTTACTGCATCTGCGAATTTAATTTTACCGTGTATCGTCATCTATGTTTAGAGCATTGACCTAGATTGTTCGAGACAAAAATAAAATAGTTGCAAAGTAAGTATAATTCCTTTTTTTTTTTTAATCGTTTGCCGAAGTGAACGTTTGGTTCACCTTTAATTTATTTATTGTTATTTATAACTTTTTCGCTGTTGTTTATGTCTAAATCCAGTAAAATAAAAGTCCCCCCCCCTCTATTTTAACACTGAAGTTCTTGAAATAAAAATGTTCTTTTGGTTCCACAACATAATCTTACAATAGAATAAAAATAGGTGTTTTGTTTCTAAGAATATTAAGCAATGTAAATTGAGATACTGTTGACAGTTTAAAGATCATCGCTTTTTTGGAGAGTATCAAAAGTTTTAAGAATATCATAGCATTAAGAATATCATAAATTATTAAGAGTATCAAATGTTTGTTAATTTTTGTTTTGCACATGGCGCCTTTAATTTCTTTATTTATATTTAGATTTGTGTGGCTATGGTGATTTCACTATTTATTATTGGTGTTAAGAGTGTTCGTTTTGAAAAGTTGGCACGTGCTTAGCCCGGAAGTAATTTGAGAATTAATGACCTCTTATAAAAAGAAAGAAAGGACACGAAGAAGAGGAGAAAGTAGCCGATGCTCTAATCAAGGCCTCCATTTGTTGGGGCTCGTTGACGAATTGAGCAGACGACGGGGTCTTTGATGTGTGGAGACGCTAGTAGACGGCTTCTATTAAGTCATGTCTGAAAAAAGGTTTACGCAACAGTGCAAGGTGACATAAGAGGCAAATAACCATTAGAAAAAGAGAGATCAGTCTGTTCATTCATTAATCATATGATTAATAAAATACATTTCCTTTTGATTATTTTTTAATATTAAAAACAATTTCCATATAAAGAATAATATATATGATTGGAAGGAAGTAAAAATTAAACATTATTAGTGGTTAAACATTATTTAGTAAAAATGCTCATATTTCGCCAAATATTTAATATTTTTCTATTCTGATTGCAGGGTGTTGTCTATACTGTAGTTTGTCATGTTTCCTGAAAATGGCATTGCATTGGGTTGAAAACCCTGCATGTTATAAATAAAAAACTTACGAAAGCATTTCGATTTTTTTTAAAGAAACCTTAATATCTCCATGACTATACGAGCTATTCTCATACAAATGAATACAGAAAAGTAAAACAAGCCTGTTAAGCATATGCTACAGCTACAATGCATTTCAAGCATTATTTTTTACAGGGTGATCCCAAACATTTTGTTTAATTCGTAACTGGTCCCCTATTTGCCTTTGGGACAAAACCTTTGAAGAAATGTTTGGTGTGTTACATGCTCTTTACTCCCTTGAAGTTTCAGGATAATATGTCAAGTATTTTTCTAAATAATCGACAATGCGTCTAAAATCGAAAGTGTCCAATTACTTTCTTCCAATCAGTGTATTTTTAAAGGAGAATATGTTGACTAGCATATTAAATAACGAACCATTCATAACATTATTTTCTTAAACATCGTTGCAATTTACGCGTTTCTTTGGAAAGTTTAAACATTTTATGTAATTGCTTGTTATAAGAACAGTAAGATACAAATTGTTGAGATAATAGGATTTTCCAGTTGCTTCTTTGTCTTGTTATCATAAGCTAAAATAGACTTTCTTCAGTAGTTCTTTCGTTGCTTCTTTCAGCCCCTGAACACCCAATTGTATTCTTTGTAATTTCATCTACCATTTCCCTTTTTGTATCAGTTCACTCCTTAGAAGAGAATTCAATTCACCTTTTGTGCTAATAATATCATAACGGGGTTCTTGGAGATTGCCAGCTGCAGTGAGTGAACGATTTGAAGGACGAACACCACATAGTCTGAATTATGATTATGTTGCGGGCCTCAAGAGTTTCCTTATTGCAGCGATCAGCGTCTGTGCCATGGATTCGAATTTCTCTGCCGTCAGGCATTCTTAAAGTGATATTTTTAATCATGGTCAGAAGTTTGAAGCATCACCCCTTTATGTTACTTAAATATATAGCCTATATTTACTTATCCAAAACTGTGCTTGTTTTTATAAATAAAATTATTAAATTTTCAAATTTAGATTACAGTTTTATATTGTAAACAATATTCTACGAGTTAAAAACAAACTAGAAAGTAATTAAAAGTAATAAATTATACGCAATTATGCGATTTAATGTAATTCAGAAAATTATGGATTTTGATTTGTAATAAAATCTTGCTAACATTCCAAGAAGGGAACTTTACCTGTGACGCAGAAGTAGTTTTAAATTCGAGAGTTTAAAGTTTAGCTTTAGTTCTAATAAACAACGTAAATTCATTTAATTCCGTCTATTTTATTGCTTAACGCAGTACAATTAATAGTGTAACATGCATAATTGTGTAATCGTGCCTAGACAAAACGTGTGCCCATGTCAACAATACTAAAAAAATAAAAAATAAAATCTTATGAACATTCCAAGGAGGAGCTTTAGCAGTCCTTTTATACATTTATACATTTATTAAAAAGAAATTACCCCCCCCCCCCCGAGTAGCGTAAGGCAAGTAGCAGATCCTGCAGTCATCTATTTTTACCCCTTTATCTGCACTTTTTAACTCTCCCCAAGTTTTTTAATCAAAAAATTGATTTTCTCGAACGTAATATGTATGAAATGTAAAAAACCTCGTATCTTCTTTCCTTTCTCATCATTTCCGAACGTATGATATATCACATGCCATATGTTGCCATAATTCTAAGGACCAAGCGACTACCACCCCGATAAGTCATCTCCTGACAAGTGACTTTCGATAACTATGTCATCTCCTTCTGTGTGAATACCACGATAACTGTGATACGGCGGTCTTCACGTATCATCACTGTAACGGTATTGGCGTTAGTCTCTTTTATAACCGCAACAACGGCGTCCAGGTCACCTTTCTCAGAGATTCAGTGCATTATCCCTGCGTGCTGGCTGTAACATATCTCTGAAACTGTTTTCTTAAGACAAAATACAAGCTTTAATGACTGCAAATGCCCATCACGTATTACTCATCTTGGCGGTAAACGAATTGCAGTCCACTTTAATGAACCCTGTTGACCACTTTAGGTGGCTTCTTATTAGGCTTCGACCTCGTGGCTTTTCTCTATTTCCATGTCGCACATTTGTAATCTTTTCGGATTGGATGACCTTTTCGAAGGCTTTGTTGTCGATGGCCGACTGGTAAGTGTCAACCTTGAAAGCTGCAGAGTGATGAACCACCTTTGACCCTCGAACGGCTTTGAGTTCTGGGTGCAGCGCCCTTGGGATGCTAGGTTCCGCCAGAGAAGCAAGGCAAACCGTCTGAGGTGGATCAAGGCCCCCCCTTTGGTTTCCGTCTTTTGCCTCCGGTTGAGTTGAGATTCTCTCTGGCCAGAGGTGCGAATCTTGTTTGTATGATTCAGTTAACCGTTCTTCTTGCTTTCTTTTTTTTTTCTACGGCCCAGATTTATTTTCCTCCATTTTTACTCACGAGTGTATCGAACCAATACTATTGCGAAGCCGATGGATTGTGTGTTTATGTTTTCGTTTTTCTTTGTGGGTGATGCCATTTGATCTGGATGATTGATTATTTCCATTTGTTGCAGTTTTGTTGCCTTTTTGTGCCGTTATTAAAATGTTTTGTTACTATTGTAAATGTCATTTCATTTTATATGTACTTATGATATTCTGTCTGTATATCCCGCCCGTTTCTGCCGCTGCGAGTTATATACTCTATAGTAGGACTTCTGAGCTTCTCTATACGACATTTTACGTCAAGGAATACAACGCAAGGTTCAGGTCTGTCGAATCGGTTACCAAAATAATGGTGACCTTTTTCTGGCCTTTTTTCTTGTCTCCCTTTCATCGTAGAATAGGTACCGGAGTACCCAGTTCCCCACAAATTGCAAAAATTACAGTTAGCAATAAGTAGGATTCTCCTACTTACCACGCTATATTGGTAAACAAGGGATACTGCAAAATAAACCTTCAGCAGAATAAGAGAAAAGATGACTATTTCGAGGATAATCGAAAGGGTACTCTGTGAGAAATCAACAAGGAAACCACTAAGAACTCGTGCCATACTGGACTGGGGAAACCTCAGGAATGTTATTAGAAAATAAGATAGCGACGCTAGATCATGGATGCAGTTTGGAAAGGCTAAAAGAAGTTATCCAGGGTATTCACAACGAGTATTAAAAACCGTCGGCATTTTGTAGGTGAGATCAGGTTGAGCAAAAAAATATCATATGAGGATGGGTCGTATTCCAATTAGATAAAGAATTACAACAGATCAAAGTTGTATTAGTGTAGTAGCAAATAGGTAAACAAAACAGATATTATGAAGTTATAATTAACGCTTAATTTTAAAGCATAAGAGCAAAATGTGCCCCTTGAGTCTGAATATAAACATGACGGTTGCGAACCATCGAATTACAGGAAAATGCAGTATTAAATTCACATGTCTATTAACAGTTGACAATCATTTATTTGTTGATATTTAACTCGTGAACATTTACTTCAACGGATATGGTGCGGCCAATCAAATTCGCAATAACGATGTCACAGTTCGTGTTATGATTCATAATATGCGTTTTGTTTACCTATTTGCTGATGCACTAATAAAACTTTGATCTCTTGCAATTCTGACCTACTTGGATTAGGACCTATGTTTATATGACATTTTTTTGCTCAACCTGACCTCCCCAACAAAATGCCGAAGTTTCTATAGTCGTTTTGAATCACCCTGTATATTAAGTCGAACTACCATCAAATTGAAACCAACAAAATTTACTGAAATCTTTTTCTGGTTTAAAAATTATCTTAAGCAGATAGAGTTTTCGTATAGGCATACTACTGCCGGTTCAGTTTCAGTTCATAGTTCAGCCGATATAGGTCGGGAACAGCCTTGGTTAACTCATTTGTCAGTTATTGCACATTGGATGTCCTGTCTCCCCTCGCTCATGACTGTTGATCATTTTTCCAGCAGATGAATACTGTGGATAATTTCAGTAATTTTGTTAGCTGCTTCGTTGTTTCAATCGTTGCTCTATCTAGACAAGCACCAACAACGAATCCCTTTTAAAAGTCAGTTAGGTCCTTCTTTTTCTCTATGCTCTATAATTAGATTCACCAACGTCTTCTTTTTAGACTCACGCTTGAATCACATGATCTGAAACTATTTTTCACTCATGTTTCTAATTCATTGGCCCGTGATTTTACAATAGCCGCACAAACTACGTGATACATACTTTATTGGTTTCAGTAAAAAGAAATTCTAATTGCAAAGTGCACTTTGATCAGTTTTTCTCTCAGAAACCTGGGAAGTTCAGAGAGAAGGGAAGTTAATTTACGCCTGCGATGGTTCATATACATTGTATTTGAATAAAATTATTTACACTATAAAAAGTTTGTTTCAATTTTACCTGAAAATACGAAGTATCTTTTTACTCAACCCAATAATTCTATTTGCTGCAGGATAATCGACCGCAAGCAGATTAAGTTATGTTTGTTTACAAAAACCGGAAATCATTCACGCTTAATCATGCATTTCGTCCAGGAAATGAATTTTTTGTTTTAATTTGCTAAGAATAAAGGTGATAGAGGACTGCAACATATAAAACAAACTGCTCAGGGAAAAATAATGAAAATGATTTTTTTATAGAGGTAAAAACACGTTGACTGAAGGCTCCTCTTATGTTTGGAAGCCACACGTTTTTATAAAGTGAAAATAATTTCCTGAAAAATTAAGTAAATGAATGGAAGCAGATCGGTTTTCCTAACTTTCCATCATTCTTTACACATTTCAGTAACTATTTTCCATTAATTCGCGAGTCTTGATTAAGTTGTTCTAGTAAAGTCTAAAACATATGATTGCCTCTTCTTCTATGTATAATTATATTGGGATTAAAATTAAACCATGAGTGTATTGAAAATAATATTGTAGTTTGAATATTTTTTATTAATGAAAATAGGAAAGAAAATTTCATAGCCTGGAATATTTTTTTATTAATGAAAAATAGTTCCAGTCTGCGGACTAGGTTACTGCTCTAACCAATCCCAAAAGACATGTAAATAGCGTAATGCTTTCATTTCTGCAGTGGCGAAACTTGTTAGCGCCTCAGTGGCATGAGCTGAAAGTTTCTGGTTCGAATCCAGGCTGCAGAATTTTCTTTCATATTTGCATCAATAATTTAACATCTGAGATATCATGGACCCATCTTGAATTAATTTTTTATTTCTCGTAGCAATGGGGTATGAGAACAAATGGATAAAAGAAGGATTATCCAAGTTAATACAAGTTATAAATGCTCAATGTGAAGTCCCTAATGTAGTGATAGTGGCCGCCATGCTCTCCCGACCTCGGCCTATGTAATTTCTTCTCTTGGAGATTGTCAAAGACCATACTTACGCACCACAATTACCGATCGAACTGCCGGAATTGCGACATCCAGTCACTCAAAGCAGATATACACGAGTATGGGAAGAAATGTTGCATAAGTAAAAGTGTAATATCTACCCTGGTAACAGAACACTTAAGTTGGCGAGATGCCATATGATTTATGCATGCTGTGTAAATGCAATGTTGCTCAGAAACATTAGTAGGAATTAGAGTTTTACGTTATTTAAGATTAACCTTGGACAATTCTTTTTTTCATCGAATGTAATGTCTGTCCTCATTTCCCATACGCAAAGACATTACATTAATAAATGATCGGAAAATTCTCCGAAATATAATATCATTTCTACCTCCCATGTGATATTTTCAGTATTTCAGTCAACTCGTTTTAATAATTAACTTTTTCAGTAAAATGGATTAGCGATAAGCCAAACATACCTTTTCTCTGTTATACTGTAGAATTATGAGAAATGGTCTTTACAAATGTCAAAAATTCTATCTGAAGGGAATTTCAAACAAGAAAATTTGGATTTATGATCCAACGACTTCTGAAGATTTTTTTTTTATTTTTTTTATTTTATCTTCATTCATTATTTTCAATAAGCCATTCCACTTCATTCTTCCAATATTATGGGTAAAGATAATGAACTATTCAGCTCTTGTACAATTCAGCACTCATAAGATAAATATTTATTCTTTTGTAATGCAACTGGAAAAAAAAAATCTTAACTGCGATAAATCAAGTCTTCTTTACGTATAATCCCAGTTTATTGGACAAAATTACAACATGAAGATCAGGGATATTGTTTATACATTATTTTGCTACGATAGTCGAAAAAAGGTTATTAATGATGAGAAAATTAAGGGAAAAACAAGACCTTTCCTTAAAATATAGCCAGGGATTCTCTTTAATATTCTCTCTCGGGACATCAAAAAATTTTATTTCCACCAGATGCGAGTTTCCTTTATTTGCAGATGACATTGCCATCTGGTTCATATGTAGTTCACTCCAGCACTTCCAATAGAAAAATAGTAATTATATTGTTTGGGCCAAATCGACAAAGCCTTTATATTCGCTATTAATTTCATATAGAATATTTATTTTAGAGGCTCTTGACGGTGTTTTAATTTCTCTCATTTCTATAGATACATTTAAAAGAAAATAGAGATAATTATCTGGAGTACAGCATAAAGTAAGAGAATAGATCCATACACCCTATTTATTTGCTTACAACATTTAAGGAATTCTAAGAATTGTGCATATGTTTTCGTCTGGAGTCTGTACTTCTATTTAATCTGTAGTCGATAATTCACTACAGTAAAATATAGTGCTCATGTAGACATACCCCTCCTGAAGATTTGCGAATAACATTGGAATAATGATCCTTGTCAAGTAATATCTAGAAAACTACTCCCGAAATAAAATATTTCAGGTGCTCGACTTTCGTTTTACTTGCACAAGAAAATATGAGAAAATTTTTAAACGAAAATATTGGATAAGGTTGAAATATGGATAAAACTAGACAACCAGTTGGGAGGAGGAAAGCTAAAGCTGACCAAGCTTAACAGGCTTACTGTTTTTAGATCATTTCTACTGCACGATTTTCCTTAATTTTAACCGCGATTAACCTTGTTCGTGTAAAAATTTTAGTGCCTTGAAACGGGGAAATGCTAAGATCTGCTTCCCACCGTGGAATCCACAGATAAAGTATTATCTGTAATGTAATCTTACACACTAAATATAAAACATTTCATTTTATTTAAAAAAACTTGCTTTCTCACATGTGATAGTGACAGTATTTTCTTATCAACCATTAGAACATTTTAATATAAAATATTGAAAGGGAGTATTCATTTAATGGTATATAAATTAAATGCTCTGTGTACATTACTTCATAATGCGTTATTTACATTCTTCGCATCTGCAATATCATTGCCATGTTGTTGAATTTAAGACTTACTCGATTTCATCAGTCATTAAAATAAAACTGGAATTTTTACCCGCCTTCTAATATTTTCGAGCTTGAGATTTTCTCGTTTCCGAAGGTTTCCTACACATGCCGAATTTTCCCTTGGAAAAAATTTACCTTTGTCTTCGGCTGAATTGAGTACGTGACCCCCACTTTCAAGATAGATTTGATTACCGTTAAATCATGTTAATTAAAAGTGCAAGACGAGTTAACATTCTGTAAACTTTAAGAAATGTAATTACCAGGAATAAATTTTGCAAAACTAACGTTTGCAAAGAAGTATATGCAGCATAAGAATGGTTTGCAGATAAGAATAGCACCAATATTAATTAGTTATAAATCTCTATCATCATAATGGTTGTGGAACTCCATTTCCTGTATATGTATTTCTTTATTCAGCAGAAATGTTTCTGTGATTGGTTTGCAAGTCAAAATCCGATGCGTTTTAAAAATTTATTCTTTAAAACTGAACCCTGGTTAAGGGGACACTGAATGAGTTGTGATTATTAATTCATTTTGTCCAAGTTGTTAAGTGGAATAGAGAGACGTAAACGATCTGAAGCCGTGTGACATTGAACGATTTCACATCCGCATTAAGTGAAACTCCAGCAACGTCACGGACAGATGAAGGGTGGCTGGTTTCTCTGTGAGGTGAGCCTTCAGGACGATTGTGTTTCGTTTCATTTGTTATGCATGTTTGCTTATTTTACTTAAGGGGGTAAAAAAACTATTTTTATAATTGGATAAATGAAATTTTGCTTTACTTGCAAATTTAATCTGTAGAATGACATTACTATCCCATACGAATATTTTTTAAAAAGTGAATAATTAAATGAATACGTTTAAACCTCAAAGATTTCCTTTCGGGACTTTTAAGATTGAATATTAAACCAAATGGGTGATTAAACCAAAAGAATGTGAAATGGTATGAAATGTCTGACTGGATCCGCTTTAAAAAAAAAAAACAAAAGAGAAGATATCCCTGTAGATCCTAGTAATTTTTCTCTTGCTTCGAAGATCTTGGTTGAAATCCTGGCTGAAAATGGAATAAAAGTAGACTATTTAGTAGTTTAATTTCCTGAAGAAAAAAAACACAATATTCCCACAATATTAGCAATCTTTTCTTGTAAGAAAAAATAAAAAAATTCATGGAATAAGATGTTCGGAGGCCCCTGGTTCGATACCTCTTTCCTTTATGTAATTTGGAGGCCATTCCTCCTAGACCCCTTGTCCATTTTTAATAGAATCGTATTTTGATTCCTGCACGCTTAAGAATTTTGTAAAATACAGGAAAATTTTTCTCTTGTAGCAATCTAATTTGGGCTAATGACTTTGCAGTCGAGTCGATCATTAATTTGATGGCCTTAATAGAATGTTATCGGCTTTAACATCATTTTAATTTTTACTTAAAGTTAAATGATTTGAAAACTTCTTTCAATGATACCCTAAACCGTAATTTTCAACAATAATATTGTATTTTTTAAAGATTGTTCGAAGATCACCTGAACATCCTCTTTCTATTTCGAAGACTGAATATTCCGACATTAACTTAAAATCCAATTGATTTTCATCACTGAAAAAATTACATTTTGGGTCTTACATACTAATTTGAAGATACTGTAGATGGAGATTGAAAGGAAAAAAATCCAGGTCGCAGAATTTAATTAACTTCTTTATGAATTTAATTATTTTGTATCGCAAAAGTAATGGAGGATATCCTTTGAATTGTGCACTTAAAATTAAAGAATAACAGGCAGAATTGTTAGGAGACCGTCTTACTTATTTTTAAACAACTAGCTTATATGCCCGGCGTCGCTTAGGCTGTTTGTTTGATGGAATTTTGCAATACAGCTGTATCCGAATTTGAAAATAAGTATTTGAACACATGAAAAATCCTTAGAATTAATACAGTAAATATTCACTTTGGAAAAACGAAAAAATTCTGTAAAATGCTCGTACTGAAATTTTGTGTACAATTGGGTTTGGCTAGGAAAATTCGATATTGCATCCTTAACTTTTTAGAATATCAAAGAAAGGTTATGAGTATTGAATTGTATTAAAAAATACTTCATAGACGGATTGAGAGAGTTGAAGAATTCTGTTTACAGCGCCGTCATCACCCCTCTTCAACGTGTAACCGTTTTAATAGAGCGTGGAACCATGTTCTGAATGTGGTTGTTCATATTGACAGTATAGGTTTTAGCAGCAAGGATTGCCCTCTCACACAAATCAGTTGTGATCTTTATAATTTTCTAATATGTTTAGATAAACATTATCTATTAGGGAAGTTACTACATTAGAAGCATCATGTGAAATATAAATTTTCTCCAGTTATTGGCTCATTAGGGAAAGTACCTTCACCTTTTCAGCAAAAGCTTGAGCAGCTACCCGCCCTAGAATTGTATTCTCTTATTTGTGTTAGAATAATTTCTTATTATATCTCTCAAGATTTAAATAAAAAGAGATATAATAATGATATTTATTTATTTATTTATTTATTTATTTAATACTTTTTATAATTATCCCCCTTAAAACGTGAATCATTAAGGCAAGCATCGTAGCCGACTTTTCAGTGCCGGAATCTGTCTTTTTCGTCGGCTACTGCAAGCATTAATTTCATCAATCATTGTTGACGCAACATACAAACACGACCAATCGATTGTTGACGCAAACACGACCGGTTATCAAACATAAACCAAGTCTATTTATTAATTTCTATGTTTTTGAGAGACTTATCTCGAGTTTTTTTTTATCATTGTGAAATATTACACACCTGTATTAAATTTCAACTTTATAACTTGCTTCCAAATTGTATTTTAAAACCGGGCAAATATATATAGTAGATACATACAAACATATGTATAAATTATGTACACAAAATTTTATACAGGTTGATTCAGTCAATTTCTGACCATTTCAGTACTATGATTTATTGACCCATTAATGTTTACAAACTTAGCATTTCAGTATGATATTTTAGGCAGCTCGGAGTTTTTATTCCCGTGGAAAAGTCTTGATGATATGCTCAATGTGGCCACCACGAGCGTTTTGAACTGCTCGCAGCCGAATGGTGAATAAATCTCAAGGGTGAATAAATCACAAGGGTGCAGCAGTCGACGATGCTTTGTCGCAGCTGGTCTAGGGTTCTTGGTGCTGTAGTGAACACACTGTCTTTAAGGAACCCCCAGAGATAAAAATCACATGGGTTTAGGTCAGGACTCGTAGGGGGCCAAAGAAAGCCCCCTCCGAATCGATCTGGAAACCTGTTTGAAATGACACGATTTCCGAATTTCTGATTGAGAAAGTCTAGCACTTCATTAGCGGTGTGAGGCCTAGACTGTTGAAACCATTGATGTCGAAGCGGTAAACGCTTTCTTCGCAGCTCGGGGATGAAGATTTCCAACATGTTAAGGTAAGCCTGTGACGTTACGGTGCCCTCAAAAAAGAACGGACCAATGATGCCTCTTTTGGAAATCGCATAACCTTTCGTGGATGAAGAGGTGACTTATGGATCTCATGAGGGTGCTGGGAACTCCAAAAACTAACGTTGTGTTTATTAACGTCACCTGACAGATGAAAGAAGGCCTCATCTGACACCCACAGGTTGTCCACAATGTCCTGATTGGCTTCCATTTCTGCTCCAAACTCCATCGCAAATTGTTGTCGCTTCTGTCTTCCAGTGTCTGTTAACTCCTGATAAACGTGGATCTTATACGACAGCCCTTCTTCAATGGATAGGCGGCGTAAATACTTTCTCAAAATTCGCCACGTCATGGTATACGACAGCCCTTCTTCAATGGATAGGCGGCGAACAGATTTTTTGGTAGGGAAATCGACCAACCTTGTGCGAACATTTTCGACAACTTCGGCCGTTCGAACACGAGCTTCGCTCCCGCCATTTTTCTTGCCTTTAACACATCCAGTGGCACGAAACTGCTTGACAAAATCCATAATTGCTTGCCTGCCTGATGCGTCTCGACACTTATACTCCTTCCGGAACTTTCTTTGCACGGTTACAGGTGATTTTGTCTCGAAATACCATTCGACAACCTTGCATTTCTGCTCTGTTGATAAAGCGGGTGCCATTTTTCAACAATACGATTTTCATGCAGCGCCGTTGCAACAATACAAACTCCAACTATTTAGAAATTAGATATGGCGCTCATATTCTTTCAGTTGTTTATCCCTAATGCACGTCATTCGAGTGAACTGGTCAGAAATTGACTGAATCACCCGGTTTGTAGACAAAATATCGAATCAGAATGTGTTTTTGAATATTTAAAAGTATGATACTTTTTAAAAATATTTAACGATGTTATTTACAAAAAACTGTTTAAGATTAATTTAGTGCAAACTTCCTTTTTTCCTGCATGTGACGACTTCTTCATAGACGGAAATGCTGTAATTGTTATACTGTTCATCAACGGACGGTATAATGGTTCCAGCAGTGGTTTAACGAGCATGAAGATCATTTCCGTCATTTTACCCCTGACTACCCTATAGCCCAGATCTCAACCCCATAGAAAATGTTTGGGACATGTTAGGACGACATATCCGACAGCAAGATTCTCTTCCAACAAATTAATAAGAACTAAGGGAATGTCTAATGAATTCTGACTTTATACTGATCCGCATACATTCTTTAAGTTGGGCTAAAGGGGGTTCAGTTAAATGATAAGCAGGTGTTTCTAGTTCATTGGCCAATGTGTTATGATGTCTGTACTTTGCCATGATATTTTGAAATTTATCTTGATAGTCTGGATAATTTTGCACTATCGACATCGAGGCAACCGTTTTGGACCATGACAATGCTCCTTTGTCTGATTGCAAGGTGCGCAGGAATGGTTTGAGAAGACAGGGGATGAAGAAATGGACTGGCTTGCACAGATCTTCCAATTAAATCACATTGCATACTGTGCGATAAATTTGGACAGCGACTACGGGCTAGGCCACATCGTCCAATATGTGTGATTGAACTCATCAAATCTTTTGGATAAGAAAGGAAGAAAATTCCTGACGTTATCTAGTGGAAAGTCTACCTCGGAGAGCAAAGGGAGGTTGGAACATCATATTACGAGAAATCATAATTTCGTAATTTAGTGAAGTTATGATTGTAATGCAAAAAAAATGTTGATGTCCAGAAACTTTTGATCACACTGCAGAAGTAGATAATTTGTATCTGTCCGCTAGATTACATAAGAAATCGACGTGTTTGATATGGAAATAGATATATGTGAGGTTTTTTCTTCTTAAAATATTTTAATATTCTTTAATATTCTTTAACGCAAAAGCTCAAAAGCGGAGATAGGATCTTGGAATAATTAGCGACTGGCATACTGCGCACGACCACTATGAATAAGCCATTAATGAATGACATAAACTAGGACCAAACGGTTAACATGGTCACCATCATTTAAATCATTGGAGATTTTTAATCTTGTTTCTTCTCGATGGGTGACTATAACTTTCTCGCAGTTTTCCCTAACTATGCTTTTGCATGAATAGCCGATATTCGTCCGCCGATATTCGTTCGCGGACATTTACAACTAAATTTGGCTAAAACAAGAAATTCGAGGTAAAACAAGTCAATGGGCATGATATATTGCATGCTTTATGCTAACAGTGCGATCGTAATTTGCGTGTTCTAAGCCAGCGACAGCAGCGTTTAAATGCGTAACCAAAATCGTTGTAGTCATTCATCACTCTTTAATAAGATATGATTGTTGTATTAATTAAGCAATTCTTATTAATGACTTAGAACCGTTAGAAGACGTGCCATTGAACTGATTTCGACCATCTTCGCATTTGTTCAAGCCCTTCAATCGAGTTTGTTTTGTTTTGTTTTGTTTTTTTTAAAAAAAAAGAAAGAGCGTATGTCATAATTGATAAGGGGATAAGTTATGCCCGTTAAAAAAAATTCGTTTCATTTTTCGTCTGGGGAAAAAAAGATTTTTTAAATCTTTCCTAGGTTTCGAAAAAAATCGAGTTACAGACAAACAAATCAAAAACTGAAGAATCTTTCAGTAGTTAACAATGCCAATCAGTCATTTTGTCCATAACTTATGCATCATGTCTTTTAGGTATTTTCATTGGCCTTCGATTCTTTAAAACAACAAAAGCCGAGCGCAAGAAATATCCCCTGTAAGCCCATTGCTCTTGTGTACGACTTCAAACTTTGTTCGGGACATTCGACGAAACAGAGGCGATATTAGAAAATCTTCAGACGCACCAATAATGAGCACTGTTTTTAGATGCAGCACTCGATCGCGATCGCAGCGAAGACTGTAGGAACAATCATAATTTGCTAATTGAAATGTATTGGAACAGGAAAACGACTGAATATAATCTCCGAAAAAAAACTAGAAAACCGTTTTTATAAATTTTCTATGTAAATAATAACAATATAACAATATTTAGGAAGTGTTTATACATCTTTATGCTTTAAACTTTTTCCACAGCGTAAATAAAGTTTTTTTCTCAAAAATTCTTCAGTTAATGAATTATTTTTATGTGTGCAAGAAGTACTTTTGAAAATATTTCCTGTTTTGTGAGAGAAATATTTTAAATAATTATGTGTTAGGAAATGTTTTCTTATTCCGATTGAATTGTAATGTTAGTAATTCGTCAAATTTTCAACTTCTAATTATTTGTTGGATGAAAATAATGATGAAGGATAGACATTTTTATTCTATTCTCATATAAATAAATCTTATGCTTTGAACAATGTAAATAGGGTGAAGTCAATTGCATATTCCTTTCCTTTTTCTTTTCTCATCGACTCCTCAAGAGAGCTCGTGATGAGAAAATGAAGAGCAGAAGCCGAACAATTTTCCGGCCTGTTTGCTGTAGTAGGCCGAGTTTTCACGGTGAATGGGGGCACTTTTCATGGCCAAGGATTTATGGAAGGGAACGTTAAGATGTCATCAGTCGCACGGGTAGTCAAACATCTTGCGTGGTGACAACCAGCAGCTGCAAATGCCACTAAATCCATCATCCTATTGTGCCCACTTTTTCTCCGAAGAGAGGGCGAACGTGTTTTGTTTTGTTTCTATAACTTATTACAATGTTAACACTTCAAAATATCTGCGTATTTTTTTATTTTCTTATTTTTTTGCCTCTTCTTCTTCGGTTCAGCTGGGGTCTTTTAAATAAAAAAATAAGTTTAACGATGGGGAGCAGGTGAAGAAGCATTTTTTAAAATGTAATTTGTTTATGCGCATCTGGTGTTTGGAATTCCTTTTTATTTCATACCTCCCCCTTTTGTTTAAATTTATGTTCGGCTATTCTCATTTTTCTAATTAAATTATTTTGCATTTTTATTGCCTAAAGTATGTATATTTAACAAGGTTAGGTTAGTTAAGTTGCTTATGACTAATTGTGCAATCAGTGATATGTTTAATTTTATCTGGCGCATCTGAACTCTGCGTGGAAAAAAATAATAGGAAAATTGTTGCATTGAATGTATTGTCTGTGTACGTACGCATTCTTCCGTATTTTATGCTTTCGAAAGTGAGTTTGAAATTTCCATTCGAGTAAAGGATAATTTACTGTAATAATTATATTAAATTGTATATCAAAGAGTTCCAATTTTTCTTCTTTAATACTTTCCTAAGAAGTAAAATAACATTAAACAATGATAATTTTTTTTAAAATTCTGAATACGCGTTTTGTGTTTCTTCGCAGTGAGGTGGAATTATTTTATTGGGTTCTTAAGGCAATAAGAATTTTTTTTTATAATTTAGAAAATCAGATGGCAACCAGCCATGAGTGAGGAATTATGAAATGTTGTTGTAAAGCAATCAAATTATTAAAACAGGCGAGAAGACGTTGACAGTCTTTAAATTTATAAATTTTGGGGGGAGAGATCAGTTGAGAATGTATATATTTTTAAATTTTAAATAAATATTTAGACTGCAGATAATGTAGAAAAAATTTATATGAGCATAAAAACATACCTATTTTTATAAATAAATTATTTCGTCTTTTTTAAAAATATAAAAAAGAAAAGTAAAGACGACATCTTCTGATTCGCTTCTCGTTTTTTTTTCCTTTTTTATTTTAATATTATTGTTATTATTATTATTATTATTATTATTATTATTGATTCGTTTAATAGTTTACTAAAAATGTTTGGAGATAATGAAAAGTTAATTATAATGGGAGATTTTAATTTGAATATACTTGACAGTGTAAATCCAGGTATTAATAGGTATCTGAACATATTAAGCCAATATGGGTTAACTCAAAAAGTCAATATGCCAACAAGAATTGAAAAGTATGGTGGAAAAATTACAAAATCAATTTTAGATCATGTGATAAGTCGGGTTTTTGACTGGGATTGCAAAGTTAAAATAATTACAAAAAAGTTTGCTGATCATAATATTCTCTGGGTTAATTTAAATTGTGGTAGAAACAATATTGTTGAAAACGTTGACAAAGATTGGATGATAGATGTAAAATTAGTAAATAAGTATATTAAGAAGGTAAATTGGAACAGGGTTTCAGAATATAAAAAAGTGATAAAATCTATGAATTTTTTGCTGAAAATTTTAAAGATATTTATAAAAAATCAAAAATTCAGGGTAAAAAAAACAAAACAGCAAAAAAACCGTGGATAACTCAAGAAATGATGGGTTTAATAATGGAAAAAGATAAGGCATGGAAAAAATGCAAGAAAAATAATTATAATGATGAGAATATGAATGATTATAGAAAATTAAATAACATCGTGAATACCCAAATACGAAAATTAAAGAAAGAGTATTTCATGAAAAACTTCCAAAAAAATGAAAAGAATATTAAAGAAACATGGAGGTAGTTAATAATTTAGTGGGAAAAAATAACAAAACTATAGAAAATCAGGATAAATTCCTTGAACAGCATGTAGAAGGGTTTAATAGTAACTTTCAAGAACAAGTTAAGATCTTTATAGATGGAGTTAAGGATGATAAATATAATGGAAGTAAAATTATATCGTTACAAAATTCTATTGTTATAAATTCTGTGGAAGAAAAAGAAATTGAAAAAATTATGGCAAGTCTGAATATAAATAAGTCTTCAGGAATCGATGGAATTAGGGCAAGGGGCATTAGAAGTAATGGTAAAATTTTTGTAAACCTTTTACTCATTTATACAATGTAATATTGAAGACAATGAATGGCCGGAGCAGATGAAAATGTCAAAGGTTAGACCAATCTATAAGAAAGGTAAAAAGACAGATTTAAATAATTATCGACCAATATCTATACTTTCTATTATTACAAAAATTTTTGAACATTGGATTAAAATAAAACTGGAGGAATTTTGGGAAAAGAACAATATTTTTGGTAAAGAAATATATGGATATAGAAAAAAAATGTCAACCCAAAGTTTATTAATGGAATTGACACAAAAATTAAACAAATCCTTTCATCATGGTGTTAATTCAACAGTTATTTTTATGGATTTAAATAAAGCCTATGATTTGGTGAATCGTGCTATTTTGTTTTTAAAATTAGAACAATATGGTATAAGAGGACAATGTTTAAATTTGTTGAAAGGAATGTATGCCAATAGAATACAAAAAGTTAAGGTAAATGATTCTGAAAGTTCAGTTTGTGAAATCACAAATGGTATCCCTTAAGAGTCAATATTAAGTTCATTAATGTTTAACATTTTTATAAATGATCTACCCAATTATAAACCTAATGCACAATTTTATATATATGCACATGATGTTGCTTTACTAACTATGCATAAAAATGAAGAAAAAGTTTTAAGAGATACGCAGAAAAATTTAGCTCTAACAATTAAATGGATAAAAAATAATAAGATGAGTCTAAATCTGAAAAAAACACATTTAATGAAATTTATAATTCCACATAAACAATATGATAATTTCTTGACGCAAAAGTTTTTTTTTCATAAAATGGAGTGTATGGAGAGAATGGAGGATTGGAGAGATAATTGCTTATGTAAATGTCCAAAAATCCAAGAAGTTAAAAACGTAAAATATTTAGGATTAGATATCGATGCCAATCTATCATGGCATATTCACATTAATAATTTGGTGTCAAAATTACGCAAAATCTTATATTTAATGTTTTTTGTTAAATTTTACTGTCCTCTAGGGATTAGAAAATTATTATATCTTACACACTTTGAATCAAGAATACGCTATGGTCTGTTGGTTTATCATCATGGAGCACAATTTTCAAAAGTAAAAGACTTGCAAGATAGAATTATAAAATCAATGGTTGCTGGAACATACTGTATTTGGAAAAAACAGCTTATTAAATACTTATAAAAAATTAGGAATACAAAAAGTTACAGATTTGACAGAATATTTGATTATTATAGAAAAATTTTTTTCAAAAAATTAAGTTGAAAGAGAAACTCAATACGGTTTAAGAAAACAATACAAATATGCAGTACCAAAAATCTTTAATTTATATGGTGCAAGAGAAAAAGAATATTACATACCACAGATTTTTAACAGACTCCCAAAATGGATATTACGTTTAATAACATATAGAATGTTAAAAAATTGTTCATTAATTGGAAAAATTACTTGTAATTATTTTTAGAATTATTTTTGTTATCTGAAAACTTTATTTGTATTTTGTATGCATTTGAATTTGTTTTTGTATGTTATTAATTTTTGTTCTTGTTTATATAATCTTTTGTCCCTATAATCCTATACAAGTCAATAGTTAGGCTTCGGGGTTTGGCAAAACTGTATTTTAAACTTAAATATTATTATATTTTTTTGCATATTCTGTGAAATATTTCAAAACAACATTATATTTTTTAAAAAATAATACCATAATCTTTTTAATAAATAGTTTCGGTTCTCTTGTTTGCAGCATCCCACGCGAAGCCGTCCGTCCCTCCGAAGCCCCTTCGGCCGAGTCCATTCACGGAGAGAGGGAAAGAGGATTTGCCATCGGCAGGTGCCAAACGAAGGTAAAAACACGAATTAATATTTATTCTTACATGACATCTGTTCATGTAAATGTGACAAATTTAAAATTTCGTAATTTTTAAAATGGGAGTTATTTGAAATTAATGTTCCCACAAGACACATTCACATAAGTAAGAAGTCTCATGTGCTTTTTAATTTGTTTATTTCATTTAAATGGCTTTTGCTATTCAGAAATTCGCCAAGGTTTTTTTTTTTTTTTTTTTTTTTTTTTTTTTTTTTTTTTGCTCCTACACACATACTTTTGTTTAATAAATGTTATTTACATTCTAGGTGGTAGACTTTACTTGTTTAAACTTTTGTGTAGCAATCTTTATTAGCGCTGTTAATAACCGAAGAGATAAGATGCGGAAGAGTGTGAAGAAGGGTTAGGGAAGCGAGGAGTCAGCCTGAAGGCTGGGGATATTCAGGCTTAAGAGAAAATTTATATCTAGGAATCATTATCATAATTCTAGTGCTCTTTAAATATTGTATGGTTGTGGTGGAACCAATAAAGACCAATTAAATTTTTTTATATGGTCTAATGAAAATACTTCACCAGAAAGAACTGGTAGCCGGATACGCTAACAAGCACCTATCACATAACTTGTCGCTGAGCAAGCCAAAAAAGATTTCTGATCATTTAAATCAGATGCGCTAACAGGTAATCGATTCTATGGGTTACAATGTTTGGAGCTGACTGGCAAAGACTGGAGTTAAGGAAAGTGTTTAATGCAGCTCTAATCTTTTCACCTTTCTCGGTAAGATGGTTATACCGACTTTCACTTCATAGATCAGTGTGAATTTTGTTCCAGAATATGCATATGGAAGTTTGAAAACAGGAGTTGGGCAAATTAAAGGAAACACAGCCATCTCCGACTGACTGCTGCCGCCCATACTAATATTCTGCCCGACCATTTTGCATAATGATTATCTTTTTGCTTTCCATGGTTAATGTGGACCTTATACAAAAAAATTTGCAACTCTTATACCCGTTGGTATCCCAGTGGTTAGCTAAGTGGTCATCTTGTCAGATCTGACAGGCTTCCAACGAGGGTAAATTGTTGGAGCCCGGCTAGCTGGACCATCCGTTACAAAAGTCGCCTTGTTACTTGGAGTATCGAGAGGTACTGTATCAAAAGTCAAGATTGCATACAGGATTAGTGAGAAAAATCGTTTACAAAACACAAAGTGGGAAGAGGGTATTGGAGAGGATTGGTAAGCACCAACAAGAAAACTACAGTGATGAAAGTGACTGCAGACTTCAAGCCGCATTTGTAGCAAAATATTCATGGATGAGTTGCTATTGCCAAATCACTTGTCTTCCAGATCAATGCGAAACAGAATCAGCAATGATGCCATGAGTATAAGACCTAATCTGCCAAGCAATTGAAATATGTACTTGGTCATATGAATCCACTCTCGTATTATTTCCCATCTCAGGACGTCTGCATATCTGAAGAACGCCGGCGGAATTGTATAGTTCAGAGTCAGGTGGCGTTGCCCTCCTCCAAACTCCCTGAAAGAACTTGAGCAGTGTCTGGCTGAAAATTCCATTAGACACAATCCAGAAGTTATACGTGTCCATTCTAAGACGGATTCAGGCTGTTTCACATACAAAAGACGAACCTATATTTGCAACTCAAACTATCTTACTAAGTAGGTTTTTCTAGGAGTTTCCATTAATTTGCCAACCCCTCTATACCTGTCTGATTATGAACATCAGAAAATGTCTTGAATTATTAAGAAACATTCTTTCCCTGTCTTAAACGAATGAATAAACTATTGTTGCCATTGGAACCAGAGTCCCTCATTCGGTTAACTAACAGCATGGACCAATTCAATTTAGTGGATCTCTCCTTATTTAGTTAACCTAACACATTTTTTTGAAGATTGTGGCAAAACTTTAAATATATTTATAGGGTGTTTGTTGGAATTCTTCATGGTATTTTCGCCAAATTTTGAGTCTTCTTTCTGCTTGTTTCCAATATTTCGCAGACATCAGTGGCACTCGATATAACCGTCTGCTGCTCTAGAGGAATCGAGTTGTTAGTCCTTGGGTGTGTCTGTTTGCACCAGTATAAAAAGCTGCTATTATTTGTCACTGTGACCATTCTGTTAGTTCACTGTTACTTCAGCCTTATCTGAAAGCCTTTTTTATCCCTTATAATCAGCCAGCCTCTTTTGCCTACTTTGTGGTTTCAAGCTGCAAATTTCCCTATTTTACATGAGGTTGTACAAGTGATCTTTAAAACAAAGTAAAATAAATAGTAAGCAATCCTCTTAATGAATGTACAATAAAATTTGAATACCTTGTACTGTTTTTGTTTTTGTTTAAACTTTTATAATTAAGGCACTAATTACGCCCCACCCTGTGTATGTACTATAGCTGCCACCACATAAGTTGAACGGCAGGATGACGCATTTCTAACGCCAGCCAATAGACATTAACGGGAAGTAAATCGCTTAGTTATTCCATGAAAGCATCCGCTTTCGTTTTCGAAATATTGTTTTCGTATTTATATTTAGTTTCTATTTTCGTTTTTTTTTTTAAATAGATAATAAATGAAATTAATAAATGAAATTAAAAAATTAATAAATTAAAAAGTGACGCAGAATAGTTGATTCGAAGGCAATTTGTTTTATATAATGACTTTTAATAGGCTTTCCACGTTTCCACAATATCTCCGCCTATACTACAGTAGAATAAGTGCATCATAGGTAAAATCCAGACAAAGCATATTGATGAGAAGACTTACTGCGCATGTCAAAAAGATCGTGGCGGCAGCTCTAAGTCTCATAAAGTCCTTACAATGATGGAAGAAAATTAGTGCATTTCTACATACGTCCCATGCAGCGCCGTGTACGTCTCCCAACAGGAGTCAAATGGGGCCAACCAGAATTGTTTGCTGTTGAAGTCCTCTGTTTAACTTTGGAGGAACTGTCCCCTCAAAGATGACCTCTTCATAGCGATACACCCGCCATTCGTCCATTACGACGAGACGGTCGATGGTTCGGCATCGCATCAAAAAGTTAGCAGATGTATCTCTGTGGTGCCCTTTCTGAAATGGAGTGACAAATGTGGAGTTCTACGTAGAAGATGTGACAAACAGTGTCATGGCTGATGCGGATATTATAAGAAATAATTATACATTTTTTTTTTCAAAAAAACTTTAAACGCGTGAAGCCATCCAAAGCTGTTTGAAATGTTATCAGTTTTCAGTTTCGCGAATTCTAAAGCAGTTTTTCCCGAATGTTCGTTCGCTAATCGGGGGTATCCCGTGCTTATTACCTTCCAAAGTGTAGCTTTGTCATTGTCACCAAGTAATGTAAATTTTTACTCTTTTTTTTTTTTTTTTTTGCCGCGCTGAAATCCCAACATCCGTTTTTTAATTTTATCTTCTGTTTTGTTTTCGATGTTTCAAAGGGTCATTCACAAAATACGTTCGCTTGACGAGGGAGGAAGTGGGAATTTCGAAACTGTGAACTATAAAATGGGGGGAAGGTTTTCAAAATATGAACGTACGCTTATATATTCTATAAAAAATTGCTTCTGTATATGAACATGGTTATGGCTCCTTTTTTTAAGTGAAAGATTTTCTCCTTAAAAGGGTGAGGGGGCTATTCGAATATTATGTATGTTCATTTAGGGAGGGGGGAAGTTTGAGTAATTTTACAGGGTGTTATAAAGTGGGGAAGGGGTTAAAATTGTGTCATTTTAGCGAACGTACTTTGTCAATGACTCCCAATATCATTGACAGAACTTAAGTTGCAATTCCGTATTCGTTTGCCACAATATTTTTTTTTTTCATTCCAGAGTCAATTTTTGTAAAATTGTTAAGTTTTCTTCCACTGTAAACTGATGTCGCTTCTCACTTTTACCCTCCATCGGTAAAAAGTGTTTGGTAGAAAAAGAGCAGCTAACTAACCCCCCCTCCTCGTTGCAGTATTGCGCTACGCTGCACTACGAATGTGAAATCTCGTTGGCTTTGGGTTAGCCCCAGTTGCGAATCGGTGAATCATATTCAGGTGTTCTATCATCCGAATAGTTTTGCGTCGCATTGCTGTTTCAGGTGCTCTTTCATCAGAAAAAAAAATTCGTCTGAAATTTTTAGTGTTTTAAATCGAAATTCTTTAATGTAATATTATATGGACATTTGCGTCGTTCAAAAAAAAAAATCGTTATTCTGAAAATTTCATTATTTCGATATTCTCTGTAACGGGATTCTGTTTTTCGGTACGTCATCTTCCTTCCTCTTCCATTGGGGCTTGCTGCGTTTACACACACTTAAATTTCATTTTAAATGAATCTTTAAAACTTAAATGAATCACAATTATCCAAGGCGTCTTTTATACCGCTAAATAAATTTATATTATGAAAATTTCTCATCTGCAGTAAGTTTTATTTAAATAAAAGGGCAATGTTCGACATTTTTGAGTTCGAAAGTTGAGGTTCGAAAGAGCAAAACATTTCGTCAAGAAATTAACAGATACTGCGGCTAATCAGATGCGAAGTTTTCTGAAGAAAGACAAAACATATGAACATCTCTTCCTGTTCTAACATCTCATGAGAATATAAAATATTGCAGAGGGAAATTTAAATGCATTATCTTTCCTTAAAAATGTTTTGTTTTGTTTTATTATTTTTTTAAGGAAATATTGCGATTAAATTCTCAGGAATTTAGCGGAAAGGAGTTATATATGAAAGGGGGGGGGGGGGCCAAAGTCATATGTGATAAAATTACTGGGCAAAAATTCACCAACAAGCAGTTCCATCTTTGCAGAATAGAGCCATTGCCAACACTCCAAAGTTTCCCTTGTATATTATACTTGTACCATTAATCAAATTTCTGTGTAAAATTTTTTTTGGATAAGCAACCCCCCCCCCCCCCCCCCCCGCTGCCGCGGTACGCCTATGTTGTTATACGTAAATATCTCAGAAAATCAAATTAAAATTAAATATATGTTACTTCTTTGAGTGTCCCTAAGTCTTCATTCCATCTAGTGACGAAATTTCGTCTGACCTTGTTCCATTGACGGCAATATGTTACGAAGCTCGAGAAGCAATGAACTCTGCGACAATATAAATATGCTTATTGCATGATGAATATGTAAAATGCTCACTCTCGTATCTTATTGCTATTGAAAATATATATGTATGTATCTTCGGAACTGAAAATAAACAAGGAAGATTATAGGAATACCATTGAGGGCCGACCCAATAGCGTCCTTCTTCAGTTCGTAACCTTAGTGCCCCAGTATACCCAGAGCCAGGCCGCTTATACATGTATTTAAACGATCAATAATAACAAGCATGTGGTTAGGTTAGGTATCCCGTATTACTTCTTCCGAATGTTTTAACCAATTTTCCGTTATTAAAAAAAAAAATTTTTCTAACAATTCCCTCCTTTGATAATTCATTGGGGGGGGGGGGGCACTGTACTCCTCAAAAAATTTTTTTTTTTTTTAATTTTTTGCTCGCAGCCCACTGCGACGGGATATTGTGGGTCGCAATCATTTTTAAGCTTTTCGCAACTCGGTTTGAGAAAGACTAGTCTGCACATCCGATGCTTTCTAGCTTCACTGCACGTTCTCGGTGTCATTGACATTTCGCAGGATCTGCTCGCGTTGAGAATAATTTCATATTTCTGTTTCCTTTTTATTTTTAATTTATTTATGATTTTTTTTTTACCATTTAAAGATGTTTATCTACACGAAACATTTTATATTTAAGATAACAATCAATTTTAAGTTGAAGTAAGTTTGTCAACTACAGATATGTCTGATAATGATATGGGTTTGTTTGAAATGGGATTTGTCCCCATTTGATTTAGCTATTGAATTTTATAGCTGGTTCATCTATTCTTGGAAGCTGGTGAATTACGGAATACTGATAATAATGGGGAGAAAATATTCTACAGTGATAATAAATGCTGTATATCCTTATCATTATAGATGAATAGAGAATATAATGAAAAATTCTATGATATTCATGAAAATTTGTCTGAAGCTAATTAAGAATGAATTGTTGAAACCGCTAAGTGAATTATTTAAATTTTAACTAACTGCAGGTATAGGATTTCATTTCAGAAGAGCCATGATCAGTCACACTCATTATCTGATGCCATGCTTCTTCCTAATTTGGAGAAATTTTTGGGAGGGGGTAGGATGACCTTTTTACAGGCTTCCAAGATTCCAAAATTTTCTGAAGCAAAGGTTCAACTATAAGTTTCAAGCATTTTAACAAAATTGGCTTTATTTTCTGACTTCTAGTTCCTTCTTTTCCGTTATTGCATGTACTGTAGCAGAAAAAAATGGATAATCAGATAATGCCAGTGGTTTGGTTCCAATTCATTCATGAAAATTTGCAAAATTTTGATTCATTTTAATATTAAAGAATAACAAGAGGCATTATCAATTGAAATTTATTTAATAAAGGCATTTAATACTTATCAATTTAATAGTATTCAGTATAATTCACTTAATATGAAATCCAAGGAGAGAAGATTTTATTTTATAATAAAGTAAATAATAATAGTATAATAATAGGTAATTGAATCGATGTGTATGTCACATCCGGAGGACAGTCAAGTGGGTAATAAATTAGTGAACTGGATAATAATAAGTGGATGACGAAAATTTTATAAATTAAAAAAATGAAAGAAAAAAAAAACTAAATAAACAACTTTACTTTATCATTTGTATTTTATTTTAATTCTTAGCCATTTGCATCAATTTAACTGGACAATGTAATGAAATGTTATGCATTAAAATAATTTTGTAACTATCATTTCATCTATTTATTTATCAGGTCTTAAATAATTTTTTAAGTAATTTTTATAACTTTATAAATTCTCCAGTAAAAAAATTCCTAATGATCAATGACTGACAAGTCATTTCTGGTTTAATGTAAGTGGATAATGTTATCACAGTTAGCTTTTTAATTGGATGAAAAATGGTTCTAAATATCATCTAGAATATGCCATTGATAAATAAGAAAAGATTCTTTGGTTACAAACCTCAACTGAGACGATAATACAGTTGAGAACTGAAAATCCGGAAACCACAAATCTGGATGTCAATAATTATTTTAATTGTATAGTTGTGAAAACTTTTATTTTTAAAAGAAATTTATAAAAACCGTCATCAGAAACGCTTTAATTAAATATACAAACACACATTAAATAGAGCTGGAAAACCACGAATCCAGAAAGTTCCTGGTCCCCAGCATTCTGGATTTGCTGTCCTCAACTGTAGTTATTGCGTTAATAGAAGGAGTGTTGGACACTGAAAGCAAGTTTATTTTCCTTCCCAAAAAGATTTTTTATTGCATTATTTTATTATTTTGTGATAATCTGATAATATACTCGATCTTACTTAATTCTGTATATTTATTTTAGATGAATCCTAGTTTAAGTCAAAAGGGGCGAGGACAAATCTTCTAGGAATGGATATATTTATCTTAATAAAAGATGATGATATGTCATGTTGTATTAGTTCATAGATGTTAATATGTAATAATAATATAATAATAATAAATAAATAAAGTTATAATAAAATTAATTTTATAAAATTTGAAGTTTTAAAATATTTCTGTCGTCCAAATGTTTATAAAAAAAAAAAAAAAACAGCATGGCAGGGTAATGTTTTTTTTGCTTGTGATTAACATGATTCTTGAGGAGCGATTTCTGACACATATTAGCCATTTGCCATGAGGAATATCCACCTAATGCTTTAACTCTGAGCACAAACATCACGAGGTTGAACAGCATTGACTGATTTAATATTTTAAGAAATATTTCCTCAAATTAAGAAATTTAGTTGTATTTTTCTCAAAATTTTATTAAAAATTATTTCGTTTTATCCAAAATTTGCATAAAAACATCATGTATTGATAGGCTGATTTTATATACAGGGTGAATTTTAAGTACACTGACGAACTTTTAGGGATTAGTACTCACATGTGAGCATGTGTTATGATGAATGCGTAACTCGGAAACTACTTGTTGGAATTTGATCAAATTTTAATGGTACGCACGGTTTTTTGTACCCTTTTATTCATCCAAACTTCATTATATTAGAGAACTTGAGTTATTAGTTTGTTGATTTTGGTGGCAGCATTTTTATTTCTGTTCATATCTCAAGTATCGTTCAAATTAGGACCCATGTTCCTATGAACTTTTTTACTTAGAATCACCCATGCTACCTTCCCTAAAAGTTTGTCAGTGTATTTAAAATTCACCCTGTATAAAAATTCCTTGAGGGGGTTAGGAGCAAAAATAATTTCATATTAAGTGTTTTCATATAAAATGGATTATACTGTATTAAAGAATAATGAAAAGGCATTTACAATTGTAATTTCATAAATAATAGGTCATAGCCTTCAAATAATGATAAAAGTAATATAAGGAATAAATTACTGGTACATGATAAGAAGAAACATGTGTAGGTTACTTAAGCACAAATATGTTGAGGAATATACATGTACTCCAAATAACTCCCTCTTTGCAGTTTTCCTTGGAAGAAAAGAACTTCAATAACAGACACATATATTGCATAGACAATGAAATTTACATTTCCTTGGAGAAAAGAAATATATAGGATTTGAATTAGTTAATTGAATAGATAGATCTTTAAGCTCACCTCAACCAAAACATTTCTAGGGAAAATAAAATTTGACAGTTTTTAGACTTTATTTCCAGTGGCTGAGGGGATAACATTGGCAGTTTATTTTTTATAATAGTTTTTTCAGTGATTTTTCTGAAGGTTACAGTTACTGGTATTTATGAAGAGAGTGCATTATTCTTAATCATAGTTTATTTTCTTTGCCTTAACAAGTGTTGTTTTTGTGATTTCCATATATTTTTAAGTTATATCTATTTATTTATTTTTTTAGTTTTTAAAACTCAAAATTAAAATCAAAAATATGCCCTTTAATTATATGTCAAATATTATTTCTTTTAACTATCTTCCACAGTTGTTGCTAAGTATAAAATTCTCTTTTACAAGAAGCTTTCACTTCAGGTATTACTTCTTTCAGTGAATGGATTTCTTCTTGGCATTGGTTCAAGGAGAGTCACTTTTTAATTTTTTTTTTTTAAATTAACATTTCAACTTTCTCCTTTTGGTGTAGAAGAAGATGCAGTTTTTTTTTTTCTCTCTCTAACATGTCAATTTCTTGGAAGATATAAGCGATAAAAACATTCATAAAGCTGTATTTCATATAAAGTTGTTTATTCACCATATTATTTACAATAATAATAATAATAATAAATAAATAAATTCATTATTTAACTCAACTCACATTGTATTGCACTGTATATATTTAACTAAATAAATAAATAAATCAATAAAAAATTGGTTCCTCAAATCTTTTTGAATTTTTTTACATGTTACTTAAAAGTTTAAAATGCATTAAATAATAATTATTTCTCCTTTCATCTATGAGGGTTGACTGATAAGAAGGTCTCTTACAATATGAAGCTGTTTAGTAGTTAGGGGGGAAAAAAAGGTTTGCACATGGATTTGATAACTGATACTCTGTAGTGCACTTAAGTTTCAGTTCATTATTTAACATCCTTGAGTAATGGCATTCATTAATAATGAGTACTACCCCTAAGTTACATTTAAAGTGATGAGTATTAGAGTTTTTGTCACTATAAAGTTGTGTGCCAATCAAAATAAT
This sequence comes from Rhysida immarginata, assembly GCA_023313115.1. NCBI lineage: Eukaryota > Metazoa > Arthropoda > Chilopoda > Scolopendromorpha > Scolopendridae > Rhysida > Rhysida immarginata. Next base: position 143,774 of record JAHWFO010114079.1, on the reverse strand, counting down.
TCACAGAAACATGAAAGGAATTTATGGCAACAGTTGTATGGATATGAAAAATGTCTGCCAGTGGTTTGGTGTGCCAAAACCCATAGTAAAGGTGAGATGATTGTGTTTGATGAGTAAATATCAAGTAGCATATTCAATGGCATGAGAATTGATTCTGAGTGGATGCCATTATTAAAAAAAAAAAAAATCACCAAATTAATTTGATGCTATAACGTTGGACATTTAGTCACTGATCATTTCTTTATATGTTATTCAGAGGTAGCACTTGTCACTAGTGAACTAAATGTCCATCAGTGAACAGAAATTAACCAAGCAACATATGTCATGGGTACAATTGAAATAAGGCAAAATGCTGCCTGTGCTGAAGGTATTGGTCCATACATTCCCACAAGGTCAGTTATATGACTATATGACCCCTTAGCTTTCAGAAATTTGACAAAACAAAATTGGAGGAAATGTATAAGAGAAAGTAATATTTGTCACTCTGTTTAATGGACTGAGTGGTGCAGTGGGAAATGCTGTGCATTTTAAGTAGAAAGATGCAGTTTCAAATCTCTGCAAGAGCATAATTTTTAAATTTTTCTCTTCACCTTTTGTGCAGTAAAAGCACGTAGAACAGGTTTATGCAAAAACATTAACCATCTAAATAAAACCATATATTTTTTCCAAGTTTTGCAGGCACAAACAGAATCTACAATTTATAATTTTTGACCTCGTCTCCGTGATCTCTCATGACTAGATGTGACTCGTCTATCGTGGCTTACACTGGCAAAATTTTCTGTATCTTCTAGTACAGAATTATTTCTATAGTCAAAGAAAATACATGTATCTTCAGAAGCAGGTTTTAAAGGATACATCTCTGCTTGTAACAACAGGTTTTCATCACATACCATTGCATGATACACACGATAAAAGTCCTAAAAGCAAAGTACAGGGTGCTTACAAAAGAACTTCACACTTTTAAAAATTTATTACATCAAAGGTATTCAGAATTAGACACACGACATACGGATTCTTAAAAAAAAAACCTCTTGAAGTTTATTATGACATAGTTAAAGATGTTCAATATGCCCCCCTGTCGCGACACGGCATACATCAATGCAGTAGTCGAATTCGTCCCAAACCCGCATTAACATGTCTCCATCAATCCCACGTATCGCTACCGTAATGCATTCTTTCAGCTCGTCTAGGTCACGGGGAAGGGGTAGGGTGAAGACCTTGTCCTTTACACACCCCCATAAAAAGAAATCACAAGGTGTGAGGTCGGGGCTCCGCGGTGGTCACTTTGCAAGTTCCAGGTTATTGTTTGCTTGACCAATCCACTGCTGCAGCCCCCTCCCCCGAAATTGGCCACCAAGTCAACTAAATCTGTTACATGGGGGACCCCCCACCCACAAGCAGGATTGGGCCAGCCCCCCAACCCCCCCCAAAAAAAAATTCTGGGTACGGCCCTGGAACCCACATATCTCTGCCTAAAATGCATAGAGTTTCCCACTGTGCCACTCAGATCATTAAATAGAGTGACAAATAATACTTTTTCTTTTACATTTCCTCCAATTTTGTTTTGCCAAATTTCTGAAAACTAAGGGCCCACACAATCATGTGACTGACCTTGTGGGACAGTATGGACAATACCTTCAGCATGGATAGCATTTTTGCCTTATTTCAAGTGTACCCATGACATGTTGCATGTAAGTTTGTTTACATTACGTAGTATGTTACTAAATGCAAGCTATCCCAAGTTTTAGTGATGTGTCGTTGGTAAGATACCTTACTATCGATCAACTCTCATACAAGCATGAAAATAATATGGATACCAGACAAAGAAATTTGGAAAATTTTGTCATCACTTATTAGATGGATAAGCAATTACTGATAACATAATTATGGTGTTGAAATAATTTTAGTTGTTAAAATAAATATTTGCTGATAACTTTAATTGATTATAATTAAATTCAAATAATATAAGTAAAATTGATAAAACTTCTTGATAATAGCCATAATTTATACTTTGCAATTGCATGTTTAATAAGTTTGTAATTAAAACATAAAATACATTTTTATAACATATTTGAAATTTAGTGATGGGAATGTACAGTATATAATGATATTAAGAAAGATGTATGGAAAATATAAGAAAAGGTTATTAAATTTAATGAAGACATCATTAATATGCCAAATTAATTTATTTTTAACCATTTTTAATCCTTGCAGTCGAATAACAGCACCTACAGTAAGTCCTCCTCCACCTCCAACAGTGTCTTCCAATCCTGATGAACCTCATGCTCATTTGACACAAGCACTGGTATTGGCAGAAGAAGCAAAAGCCCGAAGTCAAGGCAATTCACCAACAGGTTTGATCATAAAAATATATAATAACCATAAGCAATGTAGTAGTATGGAAGATAGAAATCAGTTCAAATATTAAGGTGAATTATCAATCTTCTTCCATAAGTTTGAATGTTTAATTATTTATATTGGACAATTAATTTCTTCCCCTCATCTTTCTCAATTTTTTATTAATACAATGCTTTAGCATATCAGAGAATATGAGAATGAACAGTATTTATCAGAAGTTAATCAGCATTGACCATGAATATTGCTTATATAATTATCTCGTCATTTTTTGCACTAATCAGTCTGCCTTTACATTAATCATCTCCCTAAAATGTACCCTATATTGCATTGCTGATGTTATCTGTAGATTGTATGTTTTATGCATTCATCTTACTAAGCAGCCTTTGCTACTCACTATCTCTCCTCTAAACCATTCTCATCTTAATCCTTTTCAAGTTAGATTTGATATAATCTCCATCGAGAGGAGATACTTCTCTTTTTTCCATGATATGGATAACCTTTCTGGATACATCAGCCTTCTCATCTATACTGCCCGGCACGAAAGAAAAAGGAAACAGGCGCATGCCTAATGTAAGTGCTTATCGATTGTAGATGTTTGCTTCATTCAGAGTTTCTGAATCATGGCGGCCTCCTCCTTGCCTGTCAGTTTGTTTGCTCAAGAAAAATATAAAATGTCAAACTAAAACTTGCATTTATAATGCTTTTAACTACTTACAAAATATGGTAATGATACAATAATAAAAGAATACAGCAATGTAATTGAAGTATCATATTCAACCTATCGATTAATCGGGTGCCAACTATGTTTCGGTTTTGTTTTCAACCAAGGGAATGCCAGGAATAAGTAATGCTCCCTTTCCTGTCCATTTCTGATTGGTTGAATGAGTTTTTTTCATTTACGCACGCACCTATATCCTTTTTCTTTCATGCTGAGCAGTATAGTTCAGCATATTTCCTTTTGTATATGTTTATGAAGGGTGAGATTGTGGAAGCTATACTTTAGTTCCCTCCAGCATCAATGTACTATACTGTTTTTTGTTGCACAGAAAAAAAAAATCATTATTTAAGCCCTTTACCAGCATGCTTTATAAAAGGAATATAGGTTTTTATATAGAAATATTTTGCACTCTTATTTCTCATTAATTTTATATTATAGGATCACTGACAACAGAAAAAGAACAAGAGAATCGCAAGACAGATTCAAAGCAAGGACCTTCAGGTGTTCAAGTAAAGCGATCACATAGTTCAGCTGCAGAAACTGGAATTCGTAATGGAAATGAGGCCAAAGTCAGAAGACATCATAGTGTGAGAGAAGGCAAAGAGAATATACCTGAAATTAAGCCAGATGCAGGCAAAGAAGGAAAGAGTTCTAAATCAAAATTTGGGTAGGTTTAAAATTGTGTATTGTATTTAAAACATTCTGGTTTTAATGATACCAGTTAGTGATTTATATACTGTCATTCATTATATAAATATTATTTTTCTACTTACTAATACCGTAATTATAGTTAGATAATTACATCATCAAATTTTGGGTGTGCAAATAAGTTTACATAGTTTGCTAATAGATAATGCAACTAGCACAGATTTCATGTAATTGAGAATGGCAACACGCGTACGAGGCCTGTTTGGAAAGTATCCGGATTGAGGCTACAAAAAGATATATACATACACATATGGTTCAAACTCTCATACATGTTTAGTCACCTTCAAAATAAGCACCATCTGCAGCAATGCATTTAGCCCAGCGTTGCTGCCATTGGTCGAAACAATAACGGAAGCCTCCTTTTGCATGTCCAAGAGCTCCGCCATCGCATTTTGTGTTGTTCAAATCACCTGTCAAATTTCATGGCAGACACTTTTGGATATTCCAACATCTTTGGCAATCTGTCTCACAGTGAGACGACGATTTGATCTCACAAATTGATGAACCTGTTCAATCGTGGTGTCATATCTTGAAGTTGAAGGCCAACCAGGCTGATCACTTTGTGCCAATTCTCTACCCTCCTTAAAGCGCTTGAACCATTCGAAAACCTCTGTGCGGCTCATAACATCATTGCCGAATGCTTGTTTTAGCAATTCATAACACTCCATTGTGGTTTTGCCTATTTTAAAACAAAATTTGATGCAATGTCGTTACTCAATGCTTTCTGTCATTTTCACCACACGACGAGAAAAGAAAAAAGTTCTGGTTTACCGTGTTACAATAATTGCATGTGGCATTCTTAACAGCTGCAAATTTCATTACGTCATCAGCAGAAATGTCATCACACGATCTGGATAGGAGAAAGGTGCAGCGAGTTCTACTTTTTTTTTGTAGCCTCAATCCGGATACTTTTTGGACAGGCCTCGTAAAATGGTGCAAGACATTTCGTTGGAGTATAAAGTCAATGATGTCTTTATGTGCATTGACAATGTCAAATTTCATGCCAAAAACCCAGCATACACAGTAAATTTTACTGCATTACTTCCTTTTTAAAGAAAACTGATGCTGAAGGTTACCGTTTGCTTGTGAAACTTATGGTGAACATTCTCTAGCTGAAAGCATGTGTAAATAGTGGTTCAGACAAATCTTAAGTAATGATTTTGACATGGAAGACAAAGAATATGAAAGTGCACCAAAAAAATTTGAAGATAAAGATTTGGAAGCATTCCTGGATGAAGATTCGTGCCAAACAGAAACTTCAATGTCTACACGCAGTAGGAATGTTTCAAAAGAAAGAAATTGGGTCCCACATAAATTGATAAAAAGAGATGTTGAAAGTGCTTAATCATATTTGAAATTGCCCTTCAAAGACCCAAAAACCATATGTGAAATGCTCCTTCAAAGACAAAAAAGAAGCGCTTCACTAGAATGTGTTACCCCACTCACTTCACTAGATTACCATTTGTTTAGATCCCTGCAGAATGCCCGTTCTGGAGAGCAGTTTACTTCACACGAGGATTACAAAAAGTGGTTAGATAACTGGATTACTTCAAAACAACTGGACTTTTTCTATTGCAGAATTTTAGAAAAGTGGGGAAAGTTGTGTTTTGATGGTCAATATTTTGAATAAAATAGTTGTTATCTTTCTGTGAAAACTAATTTCCTCTTTTGGCAAAAAACAATGTAAACTTATTCATATACCTACTAGAATGAGGGAGCCAGACATTTCGGTTGATGACAATTTAGTGGACGCAACAATTCGATGAACGTCAATTAAGTGGACGTGACAATTCGGTGAACGTAATTCGGTGGAAATACAAATTCAGTCGAGATTTTAAATCACTGATATTTAACTTGTTGTTTGTTTATAATTGACACATCTTTATTTGTTTCATTCATTTTATGTCAAAGTCATTTTTTATTCGGGAATCCTTTCATTCTTTTATTTTTTTTATTTATTAGTTTATAAATAAATGAGATTATTTCCTTATTATTTCTTAATTTATTAAATCATTTTTAAAAAGTGTAACATTTTCTATTTTTTTTATATCACTAAGAGTTCCATTATTCATTTAAAAAATACGGTAATTCTTATTAAATTACTATTTAAGCTCGTTAAAATACGTGCAATAGGAATTGGGTAGATAAATCAGTAATTTGACATTAATTAGCAAGGTGCCCCCCCTCCCTACCATCTAATCTTCTCTATATAAATAAAAGGCAATGTTCGTATGTGTGTGTCTTAGAGACTCAAAAACTACTCGACCAATTTCCTTGAAAATTTCACAGTCTGTTCCTGTTAGTGGCGAGGGTGTTTAGAGAGTGGTTTGAACGAAATCCGATAGGTAGCACTGCTGTTTTGCATTTATTATAAAACTAACGAACCTGGCAATGCTTCACTATTGCTAAATCTATAAATATAAAATAACATATCCTGACTGATTGACTGATTCATCATCGCTGAGCCAAATCCTCTGAAGCTATTAATAAGAAATTTGGTATATAGTTTGTATTTTATAAAGTAGAGATTCAATAAAAAAGAATTTCATGAAATTCATCCTCTAAGGGGTAAAATATGAGATGTAAATTTGTTTGAAAATCCGTTATTTTTTAAGTTAAATCCACGATTAAATCCATCAAAAATTGATTTTTGGCACTTTGGTAACAAATTAAGAAAGATGTGTCTCATGATTTTTGGAAATTTACCCCTTGAGGGGGTAATCTAATTATCTTCAAGGATTTTGGCTGAGCGATGATTGTAACAAAATTACGTTCTAGGGGCTAGGTTAGGTTAGGTTAGGTTAGGTTAGGTTAGGTTAGGTTAGGTGGAGGAGAGGGGCAACTTTGAAATCTTAAATAGTAGCCCCTATATTTAATGTATATTAAAAAATTTTGGACTTTTGAAATTCTGACTAAAGATTCTTAAAGACCATCAAAAAGTAGAAAAAAAATATCCCTAAGCCCATTCCCTATATCTTTCTCTACGTTATAAAGTAAAATACAGACCAAATATCATAATAATAGCTTCAGCGATTTAAGATTTCAAAGTTACCCCCTCTCCCCCACCCTCAGGGAGTGGGGGTGGGGGGGGGGGTAGAGTTTTATATCATTAGATAGCTTTTTGAAAAATATTAAACACGTGCTTTTTGTTTATTCGATCAGATGTTATTACTTCAGATATTTCACTGTCCCTATCTTTTTGTTGCACCCTATATATGAAATCGATTTGGTTTACGTTCATTTGCTTGCATTTGTGAACAATCAGCCTGTTATCTGTGCGTCAACAATCGTTTGGTCGTGTTTGTATGTTGCGTCAACAATGGTTGATGAAGTTAATGCTTGCACTGAAATGTCAGATATGTTGATTGTCTTAATGATTCACGTTTTAAGGGGAAAATTATAAAAAAGTAATAAATAAGTAAATCTACATAAATAAAAGGCAATGTTCTTATGTGTGTGTGTGCATGCTATCAATAAATGAACATTAGATTTTAATGAAGAAAAAAATGTCTTTGCTATCTATAGATGATGCAAAACAATTTTCGTATATTCGGATCAGTGGTGGCTCGTCCATAGACACTGCAGCACCCCCAGTTTCACTTTCGATATCAATAACATTCAATATAATGTCTTTTCTTTTCTCTAATACTATTCTTATACATGTGTATTACATGATCCTTAAGCTTAATATCAGTAGCTATTCTCTAGTTCGTGAAAAAAATTACAATTTTCTAATGCAGCACTCTCAGAAATTTTAGTTACAACTGTCCAGCAGTATGTGCCCTTATTGCGTTGTCACGTTCGGGCTGTTGAGTTATGTAAACAATTAAATGATACCGCAATTTAAAATACAGCCAGCGGCCTGTATCTGTATTAAAAAAATTTTTGTGGTAAAGAAAGTAATTTTGTTACAATCATCGCTCAGTCAAAATCCTTGAAGATAATTAGATTACCCCCTCAAGGGGTAAATTTCCAAAAATCATGAGACACATCATCTTAATTTGTTACTAAAGTGCCAAAAATCAATTTTTGATGGATTTAATCGTGAATTTAACTTAAAAAATAACGGATTTTCAAACAAATTTATATCTCATATTTTACCCCTTTTTACCCCTTAGGGGATGAATTTTGTGAAATGCTTTTTTATTTAGTCTCTACTTTATAAAATAAAACTACATACCAAATTTCTTATTAATAGCTTCAGAGGATTCGGCTCAGCGATGATGAATCAGTCAATCAGTCAGGATATGTTATTTTATATTTATAGATTTAGCAATAGTGAAGCATTGCTGAGTTTGCTAGTGTAATATAAAAAGGTAGTTGGAGGGGAGGACAGAGGGTAGAGTTCATTTCATTTTTAGGTTGAAAGGGTTGATAACTACTTCCCCCTCCAGCTTTTTAAGAGAATAAGGTTTCCCTTCTCATCCATCAAACTGATAAGAGAATTAAAATGACTGTCTTAAAATTTTGAAATTATAATACAAAAAAATTACACGTAAAATATATACAAAAAATATAAATAAATTACAGAAAAAATACAAAAACAAACTACAACTTCAGGAAAGTGTACGGTCTATCTTGCTTGTACTATAGGAAGATGATTGGAGGGGAGGACAAGGGGTCATCTTGCTAATTAATCTACCCAATTCCTATTGCACCTATTTTAACGAGCTTAAGTAGTAATTCCAGTATTTTTAATTGAATAATGGAACTCATAGCAATAAAACAAAAATAGAAAATGTTACACTTTGTACACAATGATACATTATAATTCTTAGCAATTGCATTTCCATCCAGTTGTCATCCACCGAATTGACGTTAACCAAATTGTCGTTCACTGAATTGTCATCCACCGAATTGTTCTAGACCCTTAAAATGACACAAGGAAAATATTTTAATACTTTTTTTGTAGTTTTACTTCAGTGGCATAGCTAAAAATTTAATGTCTCATGGCAATGATTTTGATTATATTTCTTGTAAACTAAACAAAATTGCAAACACCTAGCAAATTTTCATGGAAGGTTAAGGGCAAAACAAATTAGCATCTGGCTATTGGCTATTCATGGAAAGGCCCATTTGTTATTGAATTCAAACAAAAATTGGGCTTGTCCTTCTTAAATTTTCCCTTTCCTAAGATGTTTATCGTTGAAGCAATTGTTCCAACTGCTTCGTGTAGTTTGTCACTGACTTAATCATTGGCTTAAGGGTCGGATCATTAAGCGGTCTAAGTGACCACTCGAGTCGAGCAGGGTAACCGCATTAGAGGGCAGATCTGTCCTCATCTCGTCACTAATGTAAAGTTTTGGAGTGAGAGAAGAGTTTATCACTCTAAATTTTAAGGGACCAATATTTCCACTTGAGGAGCGAATTCTCCACTTCACCTCGCTGATCTAGTGAAACGGCACGGCAACCACTTCATCGCTATGCAGATGTCATGCTGTTGAATTGTTGTTACTTCACCACGAAAAACGAGCAAGTTGCAGAATGCCTTTAATTGAAAGGTATCACTATACCCTGTTTCGAGATACTGGCATATTTAAAAACATTCGTTTTGAAATGGGCACCATATGGGGCAGTTTAAAACCAATAGGTGGTAGGGGAAAGGGAAAAAACTGCTATGGCAAAATTCAGACCATGTGTATTATGTATGTCTTGATTATTTTATAAACTGCATATATATTTTTAAATTATATGCAAGTTCTAATGTTTATGCTATTAAAAATTGTTACTATTTTATACAAAACAATATTATTTCAGATATTGATATGAAGCTATAATAAAAAAAAAAATTTCTCTAAAAACTATTAATTGTCTTAATTAGCCTAAAATGAATATTTAAGAAATGTAAAAATGATAAATAAATTGATAAATAAAATAGTTAAATATATTTTTAGGCAAAAATGTTTTGTTAAAGAATAACAATGTTTATTGTGTAGGCCACCCTAAATAACAGATTATCTTTTCTAGTTCCTTGTTTCTCAGCAGTTGTATTACTCCTTGCTAGTGTTGAAACATTGACCTATGTCCTTTATTGTTGCGTTGCCTAGAAACGTGATGCTTTCCATATGAAAATTTCATCATTTTGGTTAAAAATACTCTCAAATCCATGATTGGTTTCCTTAAGAAAAGGATCAGGCAACACTCATTTGAATGAAGAAAGTAAATGCATTAACAATAGGAATAGGGTTTTTTCGAGTAACCTTTGACTTTCAGCCCTCAACTGAGTGTCGTTTGTCATTCTCTTGAGTGGTTGTGTTAATGATCCGACCCTACGAGTCTTAAGGTGAGTGGATCACGAGCATGGAGACAAAAGTCATAATTAGGCAGGTGCAACATATTATATTTATCTTACATAGGGTCCATGAAAAGATATTTATTACTCTTTATAACTAACCTAACCTAACGTAACCTAACCTAACGTAGCCTAACCTAACTTAACTTAACCAGGAAGATTAAAAATCTATTAAATTAAGAGTAGACACTTTGGAGCATAAATCTAGTTATGCCACTGACATTATTGTATATAGTTTTATATAAATGTATATCATTCATAAAAGGTGTTAATAATTGAAAATATTTTTTCATACAGGCTGAAGCAAAGTGATCAAGATGAAAGTGATATTCAGTCTCGAATGCGAGATTGCTTGTGGTCTCCTTTGACGAGTTTTGTCGTTAAAACTAAAGCAGGTGGTGCAGCTTTAGTTGAAAAGGGATCAAGAAAACTATTTGGCAAAGGCGGTTTACCTTTAAGAGGCAGAAAATCCAAGAAACGTCCTCCCACTCCTCCGTTTGAAGAAGAAGTTATTACTGTTCGTAGCCGACCAAAAGTACCACCTCGGCCATTGCTTCACCGATTGTTGCAAGGCATTGCTACTAAAGAGCAAGGTGTGTGGCATAAATTAGACCATGTGAAATATATAGATGAAGAAGTGTCTACGGAAGATTCAACTGACTATACGGACGTTGATTGGGGTAAAGCATTAAATACAGATCCTGGAGAAGAAGATATTATATATTACACATATGTCGAAGAAGCACCAAATGAAAAAGTTGTTTTTTTCCAAAGACTAAAATCTTCTCAGGTATATAGTAGTAGTGAAGATGAAGCCTGTTCGCTTGAGTTAAACAATGAAAGCCTTATTCCACGTGTGGCAGAAATGGAAAATATGGAGATAGACACTGAGCTAAAATCCTCTGTTTTGCCATCTGTTTTAGAAACTGTGCCTAGTGAAAGGACTACAAGTAAAGAGGACTTATTCCCTAGTACTAATGTTCCTTATAGTGAAGTAGATAGTGATATGGGTCATTCTAAAATGTTTGAAGAGTCTGTTATGGAAATTGATAAAGGGGAATCACCTGTTCATACATCTCCCATAATGACTGAAACTTCAAACATCGATATGAACGGGGATGAGAATGCTAATATTCTCTACGTAGCTGAAGTTCATCCATCTCAAAATCATGTTTATGAAAATGCTGAATTTATCCCAGTAGTGGAAGTATCACAGTCAATTACATTGACTCCTGAAACTAGAAAAAGATCCCCTCAGTATGCATCTGTACAAAAAAGCGGTGTTCCAGAAAAACCAGGACGCTTAATAGAAAGTCCTACGGATGAAAAATTAAGTGAAAGTTATTATGATCTTGATGTTCAAGAAATTAAACCTAAAATGAAGCCAAAACGTCCACCACTTCCCAAGAAACCGTCTCGCCCTGCCCCTCCTGTTCCGCCAAAGACATATATGTGTTTAAAATTTCCCCCAAATAAACCACAAGAGAAATTGACAGAAGAGAGTGGCATTAGTGAAGAAAAAAATGTAGAAAGTGAAGGGAAAAAAGAGGTGAATATAGTAATCACTGAACCTGAAATTGAAAACAGGATTGTAAATGGAGAAGTAGGTGTAGATGCAGAGGGAGTAAGTGCTATGCAAGAGGAAGTAATAGATATTCCTGGAGAAAAGGTAAAGATGGTGGAATGTGACCTTGTAGATGATGACAAAACAATCAGGAGTATTGCCAGTGAAAATGAAGTGCTTTCAATTGTTACTGAAAGCTTTGCAGAAACAGGTCCTGATGATCTTAGTGAGAGGCGTTCACATTGGGCAGATTCAGAAGCTAGTCTAGAAAAGCATATTCCATATTGGGAATCTAGATCGGTGAGTGTTCCTCCTAGTATAACAAGTGAATCTGGGTTTGTCTCCAGTCCTACACCTCCTCCAAGGCAAAAGAAGTTTCGTCATCATAGTGTTGAAGGAGTTATGCGTAGAGACTATAATAAAAATAGAGATTCGCCTAGTAGGAGAAGCAAATCCTGTTCAGATGCTGATGTGTCCAGGGGTCAAGACGATTCACCTGTTTTAAAAAATAGTAGGACAAGCACTCTGACAAGAGATGCATCAACAAATACTAAGCCTCAGCGACCTCCTCGTCCAGCTTTAAAACCCAAACCAGATCGCCCTCCAAAACCTCTACCTCCTGCTATAAAAAAATTAGCTTTGCCAATGGCAGTGAAAGAAGAGGGTGAATTTGGAACAGCAGATGCTGTATCGTTAATTTCCAGTGGTGAAGAAAGTCCTCACTTAGGAAGGATGCGAGCACGTCCACTGCCACCGCCTCCAGCTCCACCACGGCAACGGTCACCACGACCGGTTAAAAAACCTATTGAACCATCACCTACTCCAGAACCCCAACCTCTTACTAAACCATTAACTTCATCATTTCCTTTAGAATTTTTGCATAAATTATCAGAAATAGAAGCGGGTAAATTAAATCTTTCAGAAATTAATGTCAAAAAAATAAATGTAGATGAAATAGACGCATCACTTATAAAAGTATCAACTTTACAGGTGGGACAGATGACTCCATTAGCTTTGCTAACACAAACAAAAATGAGTACTGATTCACGCCCTGAAACTCCAGCAGATGAAATTTCTCCAAAGGAAACAGAGAGAACAGTTTCTTCTAAACATTCTGAAGAAATGGACAAAAAAGAGAAAGAAGAAGATGATGAAGAAAAAAAAGAAAGTGAAGACGAAAAGAAAGATAAGAAAAAAAAAGGGGATGATGATGACGACAATAATAAAAAGGATGGTGATGGACAAGGTAAAAAAGATGATGACGATAAAAAAGATGATGGAGGAAATGAAGGTGGAAATGGTGGGGAGGGAAATGATAAAAGAGATGATCATAATGATAAAGGAGATGACAAAATGGATGAAGGTGATGATAGCGAACCACCTGATTGGTGGAAAGATTCAGTTCCTCCTTCTAATGATCCAAATCTGGATCCCAATTCCATAACGACTGGAAGCAATCCACAGCAAAAAAATGATCAATCAGTTGCAAGACAGTGCCATTCTAAACCTAATGAAAAACTCAAAGTGATTGATAGGCTTATTATTACTCCTGTGCTTCCATCAGAAAGTGGTGGTAATAGTACTTTTTATACAAACGAAGACAAAAAACCATGTCCACTCAGCCGATCTCCATCACAGAAGTCTTCATCTAGTACTTCCAGTAGAGAAGAGAAGCCATTAGGAAAATCTCGTCACCGCAAGAGTAGTAAAAGCAGTTGGTATGACGAAGGAGCTATCCCAGGTCAATCAGGTGATATTGATACCTCTGATGGATGGATGGATGGGAACATTCACCACAAAAGAATGTCTTTGCCTGAAGAAAGAGAAGTGCATACCATTATCGATAGTGATGTTGAAGGAGCTTCTCAAGTGCGCCGTCAAATAGCTTCACTATTTAACTCTTTTAATAGTCGTGAGCGCAAAAAAAGCAGTCATTTCTATACAAAGGAGGATAGTCAAGGCAGTTCATCAACCACCGATACAGAACAAGAGGACTCAAAAAATGTTCGTTCTTCTTCAACTCATCGCGTTCGTTCTTTGAGCAGTGGTTGTTCGCCAAGGTCTCCTAAAGAATCTGCACTGCTTCCAGAATGGCCTAAAGTTGACCAGAATGCCAATTATACTCCAAATGATGAAGATGAAGGAAAAAATACAATAGAAGGTGAAATAGAACAATGTTTTAAGAACTTTGAGAAACAAAATCCACGGCAACTTAAAACATCTCATTCATTTCCTTCACATTTTTCTAAGACAATAAAAAATTCAAATGATTCTAGTGGATTTAGTTCTCCAAGTGTTGAAAGGAGGCATAAAAGTAGTGAAATTCCTTCAGATAACCGAAGACATACTGCCATGAGTAATCTTTCTCTTCCAAATTCAGAGGACAGTTGGTACAATTGCACATCTGGTGATGAAAGTGACACAGAATCATCATTCCTAACATCTCAGTCTTGCTTTGAGGCTGAAGCCCATTCTGATGTAGCAGAACATCGGCGTGCAAAGAAATTCTTAATTGCACGGGAACTGATGACATCTGAACAAGTGTTTGTAGATGTCCTCAAGTTATTAAATGAGGTAACTATTTTTTTCTGCTGAGAATTAGAAAAAAAGGGCAACTATTGTTTTGAATTTGAAAAACTTAGTCATAAGGTATTTATTAAATATTATGAGCTCAATTTTGTTTTTTGTTTATAATTGTATCTTATTGGTGTTTCAATTAAGATTTAAAATTATATATATTTCTTTAAAAATTAAGAAATTTGAAATTTTAAAAAACATTAAAAGAAGTGCAGAAAAAATACTGTATAAGACAAAGGAAAAATAGACCCTTGATTAAAAAATATTTGGTTTTGTGTTGAGGTCTAATCTTAAATTGGTTGAAAGAGCTAGATTTTACTAACTACACAGTCTGTCAAAAGTAATGCAACCCCCAGAAATTGTACAATATTGTAAAATATGCATAGGAAGGAACTTTACATGTCACATAAAATGTCATTGGAGTAGGATGGCATTATCTCTTGGTAGATGTGATCCCACACATGCTTGATTGTAGTGATCTGTATCCAGTGATCTAAACTGCCAAGGCAAGACATCCACAGTCTGTAGAGTAGCCACAATTTCACAGATGGCATGTGGAAGCAGATTGTTCTGCTGGAACAGTCCACCATGGACGAAACTTGAAGGAATGACGATGGGCCTAATCACCTCATCTGCATATCATTGATCAGTTAAATTGCTCTTTATGAAGACTAGAACAACCCAAGAATCTTACAATATGGGGTGTCCCACATCATAACATCAGACATCAAAGGCCTTTTGTTTAGTTAAGGTGTATCTTGAACCTCTTTACCCGCATGTTGTCACACATGCACTCGACCATCATTAGTACGAAGACAGAAGCTGGATTCATCACTGAAAGCTATACATGTCCATTGAGCTTCCCAATGGTATCTGGCCTTGCACCAGTGGAGTCTGCTATAGCATGCTTCTGTACACATCATTGTCTTAGATGTCGATACAACTAAGACTAGTGCTGTTGGACACAGATTTTTGTAGAAAACTGTGCTGCCTCTCAGGATATCTGAAGAAATGGCACTTGCATTCATTATCCATGAATGCCATGGGCATGTACAGGGTTCTGCAAGTTCTTTGCTAATGTCGTGCCTCATTTCAGTGTTTATATGACGTATCAAACATGTCATGGAAAGACCATTAATGAACCCTCTCTCATACGGAGTCAGCGGATGAAACACCATGCGCTGATGCTGTCAAGTCATCAAAATGAAGCTGATAGACTGTCAAAATACAGAAATTTGCATTCAGTATTGGAGGAAACTTTTGATAGGTGAATCCATGCATTAGGGTTGCACAGTATTTGACAGTTCTGTGTCGTGACACAACTTTATAGAAATGTTTGCATTTTTATCATTTGCAGCTGATGTATGTTTTCTATGACAACAGTTTTGATTGGCTCACTTGTGCTACCAGGGGAGTTGCATTACTGGTGACAATATGTGTATATAGAAAAGTTGAATCTTTTTAATGTACGTTGAGCTAATAGAGTACCTGAGTACTTTATATTTACTTACTATTGATAAAATATTTTCCACAATCTTATATGTTACAAACGGTTCTTATAATTTATCTGCCTTTATAAATTTTTAGTTAGAAACTTCATCTAGGCCAAAAGATGGTAAGGAAAGAAGATTTAAATAGTAATTATTCAGAGATAATAGAGGAAAAACTAATAAAATTAAAGTTAAATACCGGTAATTAATAGAAAATAATAGATTTTATTAAGGATTTTGACATTTAAATAAAAGTGGCACCCATGGAATTAATAATTACCGGTAATAAAAAAAAACAAACAAAAAGAAAACAAAACAGCAGTGACCTCTTTTAACACACTCAATAATTAGGCTTTATTGTTTTTGTGTGCTAGCACAGCACACATCCTACTAACTCTAACAATAGCCCTTCCACTATGAATTTCCTTTATACTATTCAGGTGAATTACAGAGATCAACCAAAAAAGGGGAACCTCTAATTCACAAGGAGAGAAATTAATTGAAATAGCAGATACATATTTTGGATACCAGATACCCATCTTCACTGAAAGAAAAAATGTAAAAATCAAATAGAAAATAAAACCTTAAAGCTAGAGACTATATAGACTAGAGGGAGGGGACCAGATTGCCAAGAATATCTCCCATTGGTTAAGCGAATGGGATATTAACAGCTCATTGGGATGGCATAAATGTTGATTAAATTTTTGAATTTAAGTAACTTATGGTCTTCTGCCTATGAAGATGTTATTTTTAGTGAAATGTAGTCTTTGTAAGTTTGTATTTCATAAGTTGCTGATTTAAATTAATAACAATGTCTGAATATACATTTCACTGAAAGATGGCAACAGGGTTGCTGAAACATATGTTCTGATATCTTTATTGATCTTTGGTATGTTAGGAGATAAACCATTGTAATTGATTGCTTATTTAATTAGATTTGTTTGTAAATTGTTATTTTTGTTATTTGACAATACTAATTGTCTGTATTTGTGATCAGTAGTGGTTATCAATCTGCCATTAATTATTTACCTATCCAACTTTATTCTGAAAGACAAACTTGGCATACCTAAAATGTTTTAAACCAAACTCTAAGTATAAGTAATTAACAAAAGTTGTGAAAGGAAGCTTGATATGAAAGGCTCCATTAATTAATCTTTAGAAAAGTTATTATTTTGTCATGGGATTTAAGTCCATGAGATTACTATTGATGCATCTTGAACAATGAAAGTACAGTAAGTATTTATTGCTAGCTAATATCAACTCTATTACTGTAAGCAATTTGGCTATGTTGATGTCGTATAAACAATGGGAATTGATAAAGGCTTTTTACAGTTTTACATTAATTTTTAATAATGAAATAATGGCACATAAAAGTTAAGAATTTTATTAGAAGTATATCATATTTCTTCCAAATTATAAAATTTTCCAGTAAAGTTAATATAATCAAATTTTCAAGTGGAGTTGCTCTTAAGTAAAGATAAAATATGTCTTGTTCAAAAATCTTTAAATACTGTATATTCGAGGCCAAGAATTCTGGGGCACAGATCTTATCGTTCTTGGAACTGGAAAGTCGTGGGTTCAAGTCCCACCAAGGGCTTGGGTGTTTGTGTTTGTGTTTGTCCCAATATTCCCATGCTAAGGTTATCATTGGCTTTATTCAACATAATCTAACCCAATCTAATAATAACTTTAATAATAATAATATACATGTTTTATTAGTAAATGCATTGGTCCAAAATCTTGTTGTAAAATAGTCATAAATACACTGAACGACCAATTTATTAGAGACACCTCTTACGGAAAATGGATTGGCCTCCCAGTGACACACAAACAATGGAACAGGCCAAAGCGGTGTATAAAAGGGATGCATTGGATCACAAGTTGCAGTCAGCAGCAGAAGTGGGCTGAATATGGGTAAAATCCAAGGATTTGACCGATCTTGAACGAGGCATGATCATTGGAGCTCGACGGGCACAGTTGAGCATTTCGCAAACCCATGAACCTCCTCGGGTTTTACTGTGCAACAGTGTCAAGGCTATTCTGTGAATGGCAGTTATGCCAAAAAAACAACCTCCACAAACACAGCTCCGGATGAAGCAGAGCCATGGATGAACGAGGCCAATGGCAACCGGCACGAATCATCCACAGCAATAGGACGAGAACAGCCCAACAAATTGCAGCGCAGTTCAATGAGGGAGCATCCGAACCCATTTCAGAGCACGCGGTGCAGCACACAACAGGCGGCCACTGCGGGTACTGTCGCTGTCACCGCAAAATAGAAAGCGCACCTGCTGTGGGTACACAGGTATCGCCACTGGACACTGGATGAGTGGAAGAAGGTCGCCTGGTCCGCAATTCCTACTTCATCATGCGGACGGCAGACCGCATCTGGCGCAGACAGCACGAGGCCATGGACCCATCCTGTCAGCAGTCAACTGTACTGGCGGGTGGAGGAGGAGTGCTGATCTGGGTGTTTTCTCTTGGGACACACTGAGTCCTCTGATATCTTTAGACACATCCCTGAATACAACACACTACCTGAACATTGTTGCCGATCAGGTGCACCCCTTCATATCGACTATGTTCTCTGGTGGTGACGGACAGTTTCAGCAGGACAATGCTCCCTGTCACCATACTCGAATGGTCTTGGACTGGTTCGAAGAACATGACACGGACTTTCACCTGCTTCTATAGCCAGCTCGGTTGCTTGATCTTAACCTGATCGAGCATTTTTTGGATGAAGTGGAGAGAACCATCTGACGCCTTTCCACACTACCATCCAACCTGCATCAATTACGGGATGCTGTGATGTCAGCCTAAGCTGCTGTTCCTCTGCAATGGTTTCAACACCTTGTTGAATCCATGGCAGCATGTATTCAGTCAGTTCTCGCCGCTAAAGGAGGCACAACACGCTCTTTGGTTAACGGGGTGTCTCTAATAAATTGTTCGTTCAGTATATAGTCAATCATAGAGCATGGAACCTTTTTATTAAAAATTAAACATTTGTTGATTTAATATATCAGATATAATAACATATAAACAAAATGAATGTTACAAAAAAGAAAGCTGTCCCATGAAGGTTGTACAGTACTCAATATACCAGTATAGCCAAAATAAATGACAATAATAGATTGTCCCTTCAAGTTTTATTCAGCTAATGGAAAAGCCTGCGATATGCAGACTGTATACTAAGAGTGTGTTACTTAAAAGAATGGCAACATTCCGAGCAAAAGCAAATTGCGTGATGGAAATTTGCAAAAATAGCATCCATAATAACTGTTCCATGAAAAGGAAGCACTACACTTCCACTACATCTTTCAGTGGGTAAAGCAGTCAGAGGAGACGGGCTGCTTATTCAAGGGAAGAAATGCTGGTAGACATTTCAGCAACATTCCGCAAATCCTGTGAAAATTCATGTATACAGAAGGTTTATTACGATTTTTGGTGTTTTATTCGAAAACAGTAAATGTCATGAAAAAATGTCTCCGAAAATCGTACCTTACTGGGAAGGATACATTACTGCCCTTTCCGTTGCTTATTGCAGCTATACGGCTATAATTAGTGCATGTAAAACACGAAATTTCTCTATTTCAAAGAATGGCATATCAGCTGTACTGAATGGAAATGGAAAATTCCGAGAAGGATTAATTTCAACTATCCAGAACAGCAAAATCCTAGAGTTCCCACAAGCCCAACACCACAGGTCATTTGAAAGGTCAAGCAGCTTCTCCAGTATGAAAATCCACCAATCCAAAGAGGGATCACAAATATTGTAGGATCTTCACAGGCTATACTATGATAGTAAATAAAATAACAAACAAAGATTTGCAACTGGAAAAGTGTCACGAGAGTCATGTTCATAAGCTGCTGTCATGACACATCGCAATAAAAAAGAGTAACTGTCGGATGGAGGTATACGTTTTCACTTTGGATGAAGCCTACGTCTATCTCAACGATTGCAACAAACCCCACACGAAATTCTATTGTCCACATGGAGATAAGTCCTATCAAAAGTGGTCCAAGGGAATGTAAGGAAAGTTTTTCAAAAGGATATAAATTCTGGTGATTGCAGGATACTCATACAACAGCAAGCTTACAATCAGAAGAGTGGACAGGAAGGCTAAGGTTAACTCCCTTTACTATCAGTAGCATGTTCTCAGTCCAATTTTCCATGAGGAAGTCCTGCATTGTATGAGAGAACAAAAGCAAAGTTTGGCTGCATCAATACAAAGCCTCCGGCCATACGTCTAACTCGACCATTCAATTTGTTGGATGTGGAAGATAAAACTGGAATTCACTTTATACCCTTTCATGATATCCCTGTCAAGTCACCAGATGCATCTTGATGGATTTCTGTGGATTTGGATTACTGAAATGAGCCTTTTGCTCAACACTGTCTAACAACCATTGGGGATCTCTGGAAAAGCCTGCAAAGGCACCAATGTGACACGTGACGTCAATGTCATCAACGAAGGTATCGTAACTGGTCAAAGGCACCAATGTGACGTGAGGTCTGATGATTATGCATACGTTATTACCTAGTATATATGGAATTTATACAGAATCCAGGTCACGGGATACCAATGTGACATGTGACATCTGATGATTGTGCAAGACCGATATCATAAGGTCAGAAAGCTCGATCAAAAGAACCCCATCTTTCATTCACTTGCTAATATTAAACAAGACAAATGCAAGATTCACCAGTGTCATTAATTAAGACATGTGCAAAAAGATGCCAAACTGAGACCCTGTCTCGTATAGTGTACATCATTTAATAAATTCTTGTTGTGTCCCCTTTGTTCATATAAAAAGAATTGTACTTTATAAGATACCCAGCTAACCATCCTTAAGCAACAATCCAATTAAAGAATTACCCAAGTGCGTCAATTAACAAAGTAAACACGATCAAAGGTTGTCAAATAAGAACAGGAATTTTATTCAATGAATAAAATAGAATATTCAATAAAAGGCAAAATGATTAGAGTGTTAGTAAAAAAAATTAAAGTAAAAGTGATAACTAAGTATGATACAAAATTTAAGATTGAACATACAAATCGTTGAGGCTCATCAGTCCATAGAAGATTCGATGCAGGGCAATAGTCCACAATCAGGGTTGCCAAATAGAGGATAATCGTTGGTTTCTAGTACTATTGGTTTCGAAAGCGGTTTTCTTCATAAACTTTTTCCTCTAAATCGTTACCATTGATCATAATCCACCTTCTATATACTAGTCAGGGATTGCAAGTTCCACAAAAGACTGTCTGGCATATTTTATGAAAGTATCTGCTGTACAGATTTCAAATTTCAAAAGCTCTTAAACTTGCTGATAACATTCTCAGAATTCTGGTAAGAGTAGTGAAAGAAAAATGGCTTTGCCAAAAAACTTATCTTCAGTGATAAGGCTACCTTTCACCTGTGAGGAAGAGTGAGCAGGCATAATCTGAGAATCTGAGGAACTACGCACCCACATACATACCTGAAGGACAAACTTGTCACTCCAAAAGTCAATGTTAGGTTCAAAAATTTAGTATATATTAAAAATATCCATTATGTTCTCCCTACAATTCACTAGATTATTATCACTAGAAAATTATCATTTGTAATATGATTTCTTTTATATTTAAACTCTAAAAATAATATTGTGCATCAAACACATAAAAATATGGATTAAATTTATTGAAGATGTAAGGGTTATATAGGTGGTCAAGTCAATAGTTACTCTTTGAAGTTAATCAATTTGAGTAAATATTTACTAGTACAACAGTAATGCATCTGTTTTTCAGTGGCACTAGAATTTTGTGATAGTTACGAGACATTCTTCAACAGAAATAAATAATCTGAAGTAATAGTTTACTGCCCCTTGCACAAATTAACAACACTAAAATACCTACTCTCTGCATTAACGTGATTACTGTTTACAGCTTATATAATCAACACAGCGATCCATTCACTTCTGTAAAAAAAGCATAACAAAAGAAGTTGGATTCAAGTGTATCTACATTCTTCTGACATGTAGTCAACATCTGTTCTTATAAGTCACGTTTATCTTGTTATTACACATGGACTTTCATTCTACTTAATTATATACTCACTCAATTGATATAATGGTATTTATTAAAACATGTTTTGACATTACATTAAGTATTTATGAAAATTAATCTGTTTATGTAAAATCACTGAGGAGAAATTTTTTTGACTTTCTTAAGGGACTTTCTTAAAAATTTATAATTGGCATTTTTCCTTCAATATAGGATTTTCGAGGTGTCATTGGCCAAGCAAATAACCAGAATGGGCATAAAGTTATTCCTGATGGGGCTCTCAACCATATTCTTCGCTATCTTCCTCAACTGCAGAACCTCAATGAGGATCTACTGAAGGATCTTACTGAGCGCATAGAAAAATGGTTATTAAAATTATATCCATTAATTAAATTAATCATAATTTTAATTAACATCATATATAATTAAAATTATTGTATTAACATCTCTATTTTACAAGTTTAAGCTATAACAAAGTAAAAGTTTGTTAAGCAGTCTATGAAATACTGTGAGTGATCGGTTAACGAACTTAATCCATTCCAAGACAGTGTTCACTACCTGAATTGTTTGTTAACCGATCATCGATTTACCATAGATTATTATAGGAGTTTGATTAATTCTTTCTGGAGACCCAAAAAAATAAATAAAATTTTATATAATTTTTTACTATATGAAATGTTTATTTATATATAATAACAATAATACATTGCAGGGTCGTAGCCAGGACGTTATCTTGGGGGGGGGGGGGGTCGATTTTAAAAATTGCGGACCTTTTTTCGAAAATTCCACTGAGTCGGACCTTTTTTCAAAAATTCCACTGAGTCCATATTTGGGAGGCGGACCTACGAGTCGTATTTTCATCAGTCATGTTCTTGCAGTTTTTTCATTTGTGGGGCATAAAGAATATTTCCAATGTGGATTGCTTTGTTCTACAATTGACTGCAGTTCAGTGAGCACTCAACAGCTGGTTCTAGTATCGCATATTTGACATAAAATTTAGCATTGGGGAAATTACTAGTCTTAAGACCATATTCATCTAATGATTCTGATTATACAGGGTGATTCTAAAAGGTCATGCCAAAATGAAAAGGGAGGTAGAGGGTGAAATTCTGAGCAAAAAAGTCTAGTCGTGTTTTTCGATCTGAGGCTCCGTTAAAGATAGAATTTGAGGCGCTTTAAAGATAGAATTCAGCGTCTGTACCAAGATAGATTTCTGGAAGTGACGTCACGAAAGAATATATATATAATCAAAGAATATATATTTTTTGACTTCAGTTTGGTTTTATTCTCTATATTGAAATAAATTATAATTTATTGAAATAAAATCTCAGTCATGCCCATGTTTATTATTATTTTAAAAAGATGTATTCATCTTTTTTTTTTTTTCTTTTTTTAATAGGGATGAAATAGGCAGGATAGCTGATGTTATCGTCAAGAAAGGTCCATTCCTCAAATTATATTCAGCTTATATAAAAGACTTTGAATCTATAACTGCTGCATTGGATGATGCTTGCCGTAAATATCCAGATTTTGCTCAAGTTGTCAAAGATTTTGAGGTAGTGTAATTTTTGTAGGCTCACCCTGAAAGTTTGCACCTTGTCATTTCATTCTTTGCATATAAATTTTCTTCATTGAGTTTAATTCAAAATTTTATAGCAAATAGAGCATAAATTTCTAAATCATTCTTTTAAGCTTTCCTAAAAAACTTTTGTTTTAATTTTGTAGATGTCAGAGAGATGCCAAAAACTAGCTCTTAAGCATTATATGTTAAAACCAGTTCAGAGAATTCCACAATATAAACTCCTCTTGGAAGGTGAAATAACAATTATTGACTTTAATTATGAGAGCTATATTTTTTCAACCTCCAATGGGGCATAAAATAAGGAAACGTGTGAATAATAAAATGATTTTATTATCAGTAGTCAAGTATAGTGGCACTACTTAATGTAATCACGATGAATGTTATCATTCAGTTATTGTTATCATTTTTGCTTGGTATGAATCAGTTTTTTCTTTATTTCTTTAGAATTGATTTACAGAGAGTCCTGACCGGAGCCTGTATGGCCAGCTGGCCAACGTGTGAGGTCTCCGATGGGGATATTGAATTACAGATATTGAGTTTTAAATTATAACATAGGTTTGGAATTATATATCCTTTTAATAAAACTGACAGAATGGTAATTTTTATGGAAGTTCATGCTGGAGTTAAAATGGATGAGGGGTTAGTAGTTAGGTTTCCAGCAGCAAAATGTATGTAATATTAACAATCATTGCACTTGTGGGAGATGAGCCAATGTGTTCAGGTAAATTGACCCACCATTTGACGCCTATAAAAGAGACACAACGTCGTTGGTAATTATTTCTGGTAAAAGGAAGTCTAATCAGGTTTGAAAATCGGGTGGGATAGAGGTGAATGTTTTGTTGATAAGATATTTCAAAAGGAGTAGAAAGAATTAATTGAAAGCTAATAATTTTGTAGACGAATGAGCAAAGTTGAATAATATAAATTTGATAGATGGTTGGAATGCCCAGGAGTTCGAAATAATGGGGGAAACAGTTTAGGCAATCGGATGTTAAGCAGGGTTCTTAGAAACCATTTTTGCAAGCAATAAAGGCATAAGAGATTGGAGTTCGTAGCGGATCCCCAAAATTGGACTCCATAGCAGAGGGCCGAGTGTATTAGGGAATTATAAAGAAGGATTAGTATATAGGAGGGAAGAAAGCAGAGATGAGATATCATTCCCTGTCTTTTATTAAGTTTTGTTAAGAGTATTAGTAAGTAAGTCCCAAGTAAGATCATGCGTTAAATGGATTCCTAAGTATTTAAAAGTATTCGTGGCTAGTAATAAGTGTGAGTTATAGTAAATAGTTATATGCAATACAATTCAACTTTGATTGTTATTATCAATTTGGCTTGGACCCAAAGTGATCATATTAAGCAGTGTCCACTGTATAACCAAATTTACCTTTCGACATAGCCATCATAAAGATTGAGACATTTGTCATGCTGGTGGCTATAGTGTCCATCTTTACGGTGACTATGTCAAAAGTAACTTTGATTGTACTTAACTCCTGTAATAAAATCATTTTGTTAATCACACTTTCTTTAATTTATGCCCCATTGGAGGTTGAAAAAATAGACCTCATATTTTCAGAATCAATTTATAAACAAAGTGAATTATATAACTCTCTCTCTCTCTCTCTCTTTTTTTTTCTTCCCTCCATTTATAGATTACTTGAAGCATTTACAAAAAGACTCTCCTGATTATGATGACACAATTGGTAAGAAAATACTGAAATCTTGAATATAAAATCTTGAATTTGGATTCCACTGTATTCTGCTAGCATGTTCTTTTTTTTTTTTTTTAGAGGATGTCTCTTCCCTATTTTTATTTTTATATTTTTTTCTTTTACAAAAATGCTAAGATATCAGAATGTCTATCTTTATGCATGTTTATTTTTTTAATACAGTATTTACATTTAATTCTTAATTGTTTTACTTAAAAAATTTATTTTAAATTGCTGGAATTTAGCAGTTAAAAAAGCTTAATATAGGTATAAATTCAAAATGTATTGCAGCGTAATCCACTGAATATGAAAACACTTAATACAGAATTTCACTTAATTCCTGCCCCAACCCTGTCAATGAATTTTACATGTAAAATCATCTTATTAATATGAAATGTTTATATATAAATATCATATAATATGAAATAATTTTTAATAAAATTTATAGAGGAAAAATTACAGCTAAATTTCTTAATTCGAGGAAATATTATTTAAAATATTAAATCAATCAATACTGTTAGGCCTTCTGGTATTTGTGCTAAAAGAGCTAAAATGCCGAGCATCTGGTGGATATTCGTCATGAAGGATGGCTTGTACACATAAGGAATCACTGAGGAAGCACGTTGATCACAGGCAAACTGCTGCCTGTGATTTTACACATTGATAAGTAGGCGAAAGCAGTCAGTTATTTTTGATTTTTTTGTAAGTAATTAGATAGAAGATTTGTATGATGTCAATTCATTACAGTATGATTTTCGTGTATTACAAAATAAAATCTTGTCCCCTTGGATTTCTTATTAAGTAGATTATACTGTATTTACATAGTATCAAATTGATTAAAAAAATATTGAAAACTTAATTTTAAAAGGTCTGATATATTATTTTTACAGCTGCTTTGACCATCGTAAGTGATGTTGCCAATCATGCAAATCAAACAATGAAGCAAGGGGTAGACACCTAGACTTTTGTGATTTTTACTGCAATATTATATCTGAATGTCATTTCAATTAAATGGTATTAATTTTTTTTTAAGGACAATTTTGCCAAGCTTCTCCAAATCCAGAACAGTTTGATTGGCAACTATGAAATAATTAAACCTGGACGAGTAAGTTTTTCTATACTATCTAACTTTAAGTAATCAATTTATGGTATTTGAATATTTGAATATTTCTTAGACAGAGAAATTACTTAATTTTCTGTGAAATTATAGATATTAATAAAGCAGTTATAGTAGTTAAAAGTTTTCTGAATGTATTCATATATATTTATCTTTCTTAGACTTTTTTAAAGGAAGGAGAATTATTTAAGCTTTCAAGAAAAGTAATGCAACCACGTTGGTTTATCTTGGTACAGATACAATTTCTACTTTTATTTATGAAACTTATTTTTCACAAAAAACTTGGATTAACCTTATATTTATGCCTCTTCATTTCATATAGTTCAATGATAGTTTGCTACACACGGACATGGTACAACAAGGAGTTTATAGGCTTCATCATGAACTTGCATTAACAGGCATGAGGGTGATGCTGCCTACTAATGAAGAATACCAAAATGAATTCAGCATAATCAGCATTTCAAGATCATTCACCCTTTCCGCTAACTCTCCTTCAGAAAGAGATAGTTGGATATCTTCTTTGAATAAGGCAATAGAAGCTAACACAGCTCGAAGAGGAACATTTGTCAATGCAATTGATAAACAATCTAAAGTAATTTTTTTTAATGCAATAACTATAGACATGTTACATAATATAAAATTAAATTCTTAGGTGGAAAATATATTAAATGTCACTCTGATAAAATTTTATGAGAGTTTAAATTAAGTAGTGGCAATACATATAAAAAATGTAAGTTAGTTTATTGTGACATAGTCACTTTTTAGTTTGTTAAATTAATCGTTTTCTGTATTGGGTTACAGTAGTCCTCCCTTATAAAAGGGCTACATGACACTTTCGAATGTCGTTTTGGTGTATTCATTATGTTTTACCCTAGTCTTTGTTAGGACAAAACTCTGTTGCCAGACTTAAATCTCCATTTTGTGGCCGCGAACAAAAACCCCTCAGTGAGGGAGGTTTCGGCTTTTTGGTATACTTAGCCCTAATCAAGTGTTAGAAATCATTTGAATCCTATTATTGTATTGATTTGCCTTTATAAATTATTGTAATACCTTATTATACTTATGTATCTTCATGGCTAGAGGAAGTTTTTGCCTTTCTGTAAATCTCTTAATAGAAGTTTTCTATTAAGTATATCGCACACGCATCGAATCCTGCATGTTGGCGATGACGTCACTTTGTGCCAGAACCCAGAAGTGACCCACCTGAAATCTGGAAGGAGAGTGGGAGTTTCACCCACGCTACCACCAGGGGGCAGCTCGACGGCCGCCTGGGAAATAAAAGGACGCTGGAGAAAGCATTATGGATCATTCCCGATTCGGAGACGATACTGATAGGACGTAGATGAGATGGAAGCCCTAGAGACGACGATGCCGAAGCAGATGACTTTGGACCGGGAACATTTGTATTCCACCTGGACTGGGTTCCTGTTGCGTTAATGATGTAAGCGGTGGTTAGGCCTAACCCTCTCTTGGAAAGAGAAAAACCACGTGGTAACTTTGTACTGTTCAGTTTATTTTAGATATGTTCTTGAGATGACGATCATTAATTTCTTTAGATTTGAAAGTTAATGTCGAGCTTTAGTATGGATGATAAGATTTAAGAAATTTAGATTGTGAATTCTAATTATTTGTGGCATTGGAATTAACGGGAGTTTATTGCCTTTATTAATGGGCCTTTAAGTTTATAACATTGTTCGATTAGTTGTTTGAAGGGTTATACATATTATCTGTTTGGTATAGAATTGTAGAGATTTAAGATTATTATTATTTATGGATTATGAATTCAAATGACGACAGAACAGCTAATTTATGGAGGGTTTGTTCTTTGTAAGCTAATTAGAGAACTGACTAAAAAGGAAGTCTTACCTATTTGTATTTATAGGAATTAGTGACTTAGCTGTATTTGGATATTTATGGAGAAAGATGCCTAAGTTGTTTATTTTGCTTGTTGTGTATGGATTAGCTAAGTTTGACTATTCATTTGATTGTTGGATTTAACGAAGTTTTGACGACTAGAGGTGTTAATGAACTGTGGAAGTTAGATTGTGTACTTTTATTGGATTGTTAGTAGGGCATTTGGTGCGATAGCAATAATAGCACATAGGGTACCTGAACAGTTATTTTATTATGGGAAAGTTTGGGTTTGTAGATTTTGTGCATTCTAGGAAGGACTGGTGTTGTGTAGGGGTTTGGGTGTTGTGGTTCGTTGGCAGTGGCTGTGTTAACCCGCTTTTGGATGGCTAGTCCCGTTTGTTCGGACTGGATTTCGGGTTCTTGTGGTAGCCCGCCGGTGTTGGATCCGGTAAGTAAGCTTTGGTTTCCCACTGCAGCGACCATCCCCTTGCGTCTATATGTTACACGACACGGGAGGTGCATGTGTGTGACCAGTTTGCACAATGAGGTTGTATAGTCCCTTGTTTAGGTTTGACCTCACTTGTGTGTGTGGTTAATGGGGAGATTTTTGTTTAGTTGTGTGCTGGTTTGCTTTATCATCTATTTTGCCACTACTGTGCTCTTATCTTAAGATGCTTTAGAGTTGTTATATTTGATTGGATTATTTTGTGAGGCATTTATGTGTGATTGTAATCTTAGTACAGTGGGTAAATAAACCGTTATCATATTTTGGGAAAGGTTCGGTGTTTTCTTGTTGTGTGCATACTAGGTACCTATTTTGTGTAGCCTGGTGGGTGTGCGATCTAGTGGCATAGGTGGTAGAGTCCCGTTTGGGTTTGGGTTCTCTGTGGTAGCCCACTGGTGTAGGATCCGGTATGTTGGCTTTGGTTTCCCCTTGCACTGACCAAAACCCTTGAGGTCTTTGGTAATACACGACTTGAGGTTCGTGTTGGTGATCTGTATGCACATTAGGGGTGATTTAGTCCGTTGTTAAGGTTTGACAATATGGTTAGTATAACTAATTGGGAGTCCTTTGGTTTAGACTGGTGCTAATTATTACGTGATCATGAATCTGTCACTAATTTGTTATTGCTGATTGCAGTAGATTGTTATACCCTGCTTACCTACTACCTGTTTATCTTGTTAAATTGTATTTATCTTGCTTATTATTGTAAATAAACTTCTTTTATGCATTGTAAATAAACCCTTTTCTTACTTCAGTTGGCTCCCTTCTTAGGAAGGACTGCTGACAAGTTGTTGTCTGGTCAATTTTGACTGTTTATGACATACAATACATTATAATAGTCATTGCTTCAGTGTTATCTACTGCCATGTTTTGCACCTTTTTTCTAAATTTGTGGAAGCTGCTCAGTTCATCTGGAGTTTAAAGTAATGTGGAACCTCACTAGCTTTAATTTTGTAGAAGTGGAGCCTGATTTCGGGAAAATACACTGCGATTTGCAATTTATCCCAGTTTTTTAGCCATCTTGCATCCACTCAGTCACTGATCAAACAAACAAGTAGTTAATGATCAAGAGTCCTGAAAACTAGAATGGCCAATTTATTATGACCACCTTCTCAGTACTTTGTTAGGCCATCTTTTGCCTTTAATATGGTTTTGATTCTTCTTTGCACGGACTCCTTTAGATATTGAGAATAGCACTTTCCATTTGGGTGAGATTTGATGGTTGTTGATCCAGTTGTCTGATGGCTTTTTCAGCTTCATCCCATAAATGCTCAGTGGCGATGAGATCTGCAGATTGTGGCTAACTAAACCCTCCTTCATGTTCCTGAAAACAATCCTGGACAATATGAACACTATGGCAGGATGCATTATCTTGTTGAAAATAGCCAAATCTATTAGGATAACAATGATGAATTTACTCAGCAACAAGTTATAGACATGTTGTGTGATTCAAATGTTGATGAACATGAATTAAAGGGCCCAAACCATGCTAGGAAAACATTCCCCAAATCCATAATGCTGCCTCCACTAGCTTGAGGGATTGTAGTATGCATTTGGGGTCCATCCTTTCATGCAGTTTCCACCAAATTCTGCATGGCATAACTGAAAACTTGATTCATTAGACCACATAATTTGTTTCCAATATTGGCTGTCCAATTTTTGTGATCCTGTGTGAAATGGAGATGTTTTCGCTTGTTATCTGCAGACAGCAAAGGTGTTCGAACAGGCCTTTGGCTTCCATGTCCCATATGATGCAATATACGGTGAATGATGCATTCAGTGATTATTTTAGAGGATTCTTGATTAAGATGTGCTATAATTTGCTGCAGGGTTGTCCTTCTGTTGCCTTTTACAATTCTGGACACTTTGTTCTGTCTGAGCATTCACTAGTTGATCACAACCAGCAGTTGCATGTTGAGATCCAGTTTTTGGCTGACAGTTCAATCTTTATCTGAAGGTCCCTGGTTTGAGTCCAAACTGTGGAATTTCATCACTGTTTTCTATATTCAATTATTAGCATTCAAAAAATATGGCATTATAAAAATCCTTTTTAGACCTTTCCAATCGCATTCATAACTTTATAGATTGTATTGTAATAAAGTAGTCACTTGATTGTTAAGATCAATTCCACACAGTCAGATTTACTTTTTTTAATAAGCATCATTGTTTTAATTATACAGGGTGGGTGTTCCAAGAGGAAAGGTCACTATTTCGTGTGGGTATAGAATGAGTTATTATTCTATTTTAAGTCAAAAAGTTTATATAAACATGTAGTTCTTTTATTAATACATGGTTTCCGAGATACAGCTATTGGTAAAGTATTGAATAATTTAAAGTAAATAATTTAACTGTGGCACTGGATTGGTCGTGATAGAACAGTTAGTCGGCCACCAATGTAACTTGAGCATAAAATTTCTGTTTTTGGGTTTGGTTAAAGTGTGAGGGTTATAAAACTATAGTTAGCACACAAGACAAGTTTATAGTATGTAAAACAGATGCTGAGAACATGAAGATGCCTTTTGGCATGCAACTCGCCACGTTGAAAAATGTATTGAAAAGTACGTGGCAGATTATACGAAAATTAAATGATAAAGTTATTAGAATGTTAATGAAGTAAAATAGAAACCATATTATAAACTTTAGAATTTTAATTTCAAATACTTGTATCTCAGAAAACCATTAATAAAAGACTAAATGTGTTTTAATAAACAGTTTAACTTAAAATAACTCATTTTTTACCCACACGAAATACTGACCTTTCCTCCTGGGTCATCCTGTATAGGATTTGTAATAAATTTTGTTTATTAATATTCATTAATGGAAGGTTTTTTTTATAATTTTTTTAAATTCAACATATTTTTTGGAAATATTTTTAAGAAGCGTTTAACATAAATTTCTTAATACTGTATAAAGGATAATTCACTAATATTCTCCTTGATTTAGAGAACAATCCTCCCCGCTTTGACAAAGGATAGCCTCTATCCAAAATGTCAGCTTTTTATTTTATTTTTGATTTATTTTTTATTATTTATCTATTATTTATTGTATCCCAAAGTTCTTGTGTCTCGTCTTTCTCTCCTATATCCGTCAATAATACTGTATAAGGAATTTATCTTCATTTATCTCTGATTGGATTTTTAGGTACCTTTATTGGATGTGATGACTGTTCCAATTTCTTTAGGAAGACAAGCTCCTGTGTGGATACCTGATTCAAGAGTTACCATGTGTCAGCTTTGTACTTGTGAATTTACCGTCACATTCAGACGGCATCACTGTCGAGCTTGTGGAAAAGTAATAAACAAATCAAATTAAGCAAGTTAAAAGGAAATGCAAAATGAGTGTTATAATGAAATGTTTCCTTTTTTTTAAAGGTGGTCTGCTCTAATTGCTCAGCAAACAGGGCTCCTCTTCAGTACTTAAAATATCAAGCCGTCCGTGTTTGTGATGAGTGCTTTGATAAATTAGCAGAAGGTGAGCATATAATTTTCCCTCTTAATCTTTTTTTTTTCTCTTCCATTTGTAAAATTCTTGTGTTCTAATGTTGTTTTATTCATGTGAAATTATGTGTATGCAAAAGCAGTTACCATATACAGGGTGAATACAAAAGTCTGAACTCCCCTTTTATTTTTTGAACCAAAGCAGATATGTCAATTTTGATGAATCCAATGAATAGGAAGTTGTGGGTGGCCTATCCCATGGTGCACTTTTCATCATCCCAAATATGCAAATTAGGACACATTCAAAATTAATCTCAAAACCATAAGGGATAGAGAAAAAACCCCATTGCAAACTTGTTCAGCATAAAAAAACAAACAAAACAAAAAAAAAAATCATCCAAATCGGACCAACCAATTACCCACAATCACGTGGTGAACTGTTTGTAGCTTACAAACAGTCACACTGCACAAGGAAAACTGAATGTTGATATTTCCACCATGTAAAGCATGCAAATCAAAAAATTAACATAAATTACCATACTCACATTCACTTTCATGCGGAAAAGCAAATAAAAGGCATGTTTCAGCACACAGAAGACAGAACAGTTCCAGGATGGCAAGCTACACTGTTCCGGAAATGGTCAACATGATCTTCTGCTTCGGAGAGGCAAGGAGAAACCTACATGCTGCAGTTAGGTTTTATCGAGACAGATACCCTAACGAACGCCATCCATCTCGTCAAACAATGCGTCACATTATTCAAAGATTCGAGGCTACAGGGAATGTTAATGCAGAACGAGGACGACCAAGGGCACAAGGCGACGAGGATACAACAACAATAGTTCTGGCTGCAGTTGCTGCAAATCCCCACACAAGCAGCAGAGCAATTGCTGCAGATGTTGGGTGCCATCAGAGAACTGTTCTCAACATTCTACACGCACGTCATTTTCACCCATACCATATTCATTGTCACCAGGAGTTACTGCCATTGGATTATGTTGCTAGGGCCGCCTTCTGCAACTGGTTACTTACCTGCCTGGATGACAATCCAAACTTCATTCATGAGGTGTTGTGGACAGATGAAGCCCAGTTCACCAGGGATGGA
The DNA here is from genome assembly GCA_023313115.1 of Rhysida immarginata. Taxonomy (NCBI): domain Eukaryota; kingdom Metazoa; phylum Arthropoda; class Chilopoda; order Scolopendromorpha; family Scolopendridae; genus Rhysida; species Rhysida immarginata. The sequence continues at coordinate 110,720 of JAHWFO010114079.1, read as the reverse complement.
GTTATCAACAGGCACAACCATCATCATTGGGCAGACAAAAACCCACGATGTCTGCGAGAAGCAACTCGTCAAGTGAACTGGAGAATCAATGTATGGTGTGGATTGTACTGTGACATTCCATGTCAGTGAGTATCACATGGGTCCGGCGGAGAACGTGTAGGGGTTTATTTGATCCTTTTTCTTTTATACAAAAACTTTTGGTGGTAGTTTATAATTTTTTTTGTTTTGAATCTTTTCTCTCTTTGTTTCTCCCGAAAATGTTTATTAGTTTAGCTATTTTTTTTAGCATCTAATTTTATTAGTAAAAAATAATATTTATCTTTGAGATGTTTAACTATAAGTTAAAGAGCCTATAGTTTAAAAGGCTTTTTTTTTTTTTTTTTTTTTTTTAACAATTGTTTACGACAGGAATCGCCATTGTTGCTGAGAAGGCATTGTTTTTTTGAGATCTTTTCTGAGAAGCTGTGCGATCTCAGTTTTTTTTTATTATTGTTGTTTTGTTTTTTGGATAGAATTTTTTTTAAGTTCGGATTTTTTTTTTTTGGCTGCGAGCAACCGCTGGAGACGGTCAAAAAAAATAGGAGAGTTAGGTGGGAACGCCGAAAGGTTCGAGTGCTGCTGTTTTGTTTTCGTTTTTTTTTTTTTACCGATGTTTGAATTAAGATTTATTTAATTGCTACTACGTGCAAAGTATTAGATGCAATTTATTCGTAAAGAAAAAGTATCCCAGGTCCAAGAGAACTCCGACGATATTTACCCTAACTGGTTGTCATGTTCGATCGGAAACAGCAGATATACGCATCATAGGAAGACAACGAGCAATGTAGATGTCATTTTGGTGAGTCCGTTCTATGTTGTGTTTTGCGTGAACATATATATTCAGGCGAAGATTCAGTGTAACGTTAAGTGACGGGAAATAAACTGATTACAGATTTTTAAAGAGAACAGTTGTCAGTGTTGCGCAGAGACTAACGTAGAAATTAACATGAACGGTGTAAACAAACATTATTAAGATGTTATCATGAGGTCATATTGTCCCGATTAAGATAGTGATTGATGCATAAGTAGAAATGGACATTAGTAGTTACATAAAATTTACGTTTCACTTTATGGTAACGTCCGGTTGACACAACTAAGATTTAGTGCAGTAGGGACAGGAGATCTTGAGTGGAACTGCATTCTTTAAGGAAGTTGCATGTTATGCCCGCGTGGGAGTGTCGGTTGCTCTAATTGAGAAAACGTATGCCGATTACGATCTCACCGGAGTGCATTTTATGCTACCTTAATGAGTAACGCACACATTGAGTACAGACAAGAGGTTACTGCAGGCCTCCTCTTATGTTATAAACGTAGGAGTAGTGATAATTATATATTAATAAAGATGAATACACTCCTTTAATTAAAGGACAAAATTAAATTAAATAAAAAAAAAAAAAAAACATCACGAATAGATAGTCATTTACATCACGAATCATCAAACTTCCATCATAGACCTGTGTACCTCCCTGTGTTCCTGTAACGTTTCTTCGCTGTATCTTTGTCTCTTCTGAGTTTCTTCTGTGTTTCACCTGATCTTCGTCTCTTCTGTATATCTTCTGTGTTTTCATCTGATCTTCGTCTCTTCTGTATATCTTCTGTGTCTCTTCGTTCCTGTGTTTCTTCGTCCTGAGTTTCTTCACAAGTCCTGTATTCCTTCGTCCTTAAACTTTTACTCTGGTGACTTTTTTCATGTTTTTTTATTATTTATTTTAATTTTGTCCTATTTTAATTAAAGGAGTGTACTCCTCTTATGTGATAATTAATCAAAAGGTCTGCACGACGCTTGTAGGCGTTGAATCTAGGGTACAATAGCACTACCAATGTGTGTGTGAAAAGAGAATTGAGTAGCGTCTTCCTATATAAGGATTGTCCTGGACCTCTGAGATGCGTGATGATTACCATGCAGAACATTTAGTTGTGTAATCCGAGACTTGGAATGTTAATGCACTTGCTGTAATGTTAATAAGAATTAATATAGTGCTTTAGTCAGAGAGGGCCCTCTGCTGAGGTTAACTTCGTATTAACAGTAATTTCTATGAGCTACACATTTAATGCACAATTGATCATTAATATGTAAATGATACTAATTTGAATATTATGTGGTTTATGAGAAATAAAGAGAGACTATCTAATTAATTCAAATTGATCAGCTGCAGGATTTTATTTTTTAATTTTAAGATTCACACCTCGAAAGTATCAGTCCCGAACCCTTGACACACGTTCCACCCGACACTAGTTGTTGATCTATATAAAGCAGGGAAGGTAGGTCACAGTACAATGACACTGTGGTTGGACCGTATTTTTACAATGGAACACTGACTGCAGAACGCTACCGGGCTGAAATTCTCAACGTGGTAGTCACAGACTTCATTGACAATTTGCCATTGGCCTCGTATCAGCGCACGTGGTTTCAGCATGATGGAGCTCCTCCACATTACGGGTTGGTCGCTCGCGAGCGTGTAAGTGAGATGTTTGGACAACAATGGATTGGCCACCCCACTCCCCTGATTTTACAGCACTTGACTTTTTCTTGTGGGGATACCTGAAGGACAAGGTTTATGCTACGCAGCCCGCCTCACTGGAGGATCTGGTTCAACAAATCCAGGAAGCGTGCCGAGGAGTGACACCAGCCATGCTTGCCAATGTTTTGGCATCACTTAGGTTCCGTGCCCAATTGTGTTATGGTGCCCACGGTCATCACATCGAGCATTTTGTTGATTAACTTTTTTTTTTTAAACTGTTTGAAGTAACTTGTTTTTGCAGTGTGACTGTTTGTAAGCTACAAACAGTTCACCACGTGATTGTGGGTGATTGGTTGGTCCGATTTGGATGATTTTTTTTTTGTTTTGTTTGTTTTTTTATGCTGAACAAGTTTGCAATTGGTTTTTTTTCTCTATCCCTTACGGTGTTTGAGATTAATTTTGAATGTGTCTTAATTTGCATATTTGGGATGATGAAAAGTGCACCATGGGATAGGCCACCCACAACTTTCAGTTCATTGGATCATCAAAATTGACATATCTGCTTCGGTTCAAAAAATAAAAGGGGGGTTCAGATTTTTGTATTCACCCTGTATGCACTTCTTTACATGTTTTCTGTGAAAAAATGAAATTTTTAATTCATCTTAAATTTGTCCTTGCTGTTTAGAGTGTTTCACTTTCTGTAGTCCATTCCACAGTTTTCCTGATTTTTGTTCACCTTAAAATGAATTCTGTTTTGATAGTGGCCATTATCATAGAAAATCAGTAAGAAAATCACAAATGTTCATAATCATCTATGCTGAATAAAGCAGATACCCACTACTTCAAATAAATTAAAACTTAACATAGAAAATATATTTAGCTGAAAGTTCTTGGTTCAAATCCAGGCTGTGGAATTTTCTTTCCTATTTTTTCATCAATAATTTTCAGAAATATTGGTCTAAAAAGTTATCAATTTTTATGAAATAAAATTAAAAACTTTAAAAAATCTTTGCACATTTTCTTGTATAAGTCTATGTAAATATTTGAGATTTTTGGATGAGATTAAAGATTTTCATAGATTTCACATTCTTACAGGAATATTGGTACTTTAAATGGAGGCTTCACTCTTCTATTAACAGACAAACATATTTAGAATAATAGAAAGTGTTTAAAATATGCTTCTAAGTGGTACTCATGCTTCTATTTGTATTTATGCAGTTTGTATATTACTGCATTTTTATATTCTTTTTAACTTGAATTTTCAACGATTACCTATCTGATATGTTGTAGCCCTGAATACAAGTTGAAATCTCATAAATTTTTGATTTTTTAAACAGAGTTTGAAGCTGGCGAAAATACTTTGAATGAATCAGACTGTAGCACTGAATGTACTGTGAGTGATGGTAAAAACAGTGGCAGTGATGAATCTGGATCAGCAGTGCGAGCCAATATCAAAGCACAGTTTAAAAGATTTGCTGTTCCAAATGGCCGAAAGGTGAAACGATATCTACCTAAAGTCTTAAAAGAGGTAAGAAATATATTAAAAGATAAATAAAATTATTTATTTTCTAGTAATTTTTCCTGTTTAAAAGTTGGAAAAAGTATCGGTTAAAAAAAAAAAAAAGATGCAAACATGGGCGTAGATTTATATTGGTGGGGGACAGGTCAAATGTTGTGAGAAACTTATGTGGATAAATGCACCAAATACCAGTTCCATCTTTGCTGAATAAAGCAAATACCCAATACTCCAAAATTTTGCCATGTACATCTTATTTTCAGCAAAAATCAAGTGTTTATATATAGGTTTTCTTTTTTTTCTGGGGGGGGGGGGGGTTAAAAATACAGTAGTTGTGTAGCATATATAATATACCAGCTGTGTTATCTCAATTCAGAATATGGCAGAAATTAAAGTTAAAAATTAATAAAACGTTAACACATTAATATATGTGCTGTTAATGCTTCATGCACATTGTGATTTATCCACTATCCTAAAAGTCATGGACTAATCCAAAACATCATATAATGACACTTTTCTACTTTTATCCCTGTCATTGTGATCACGGAACCATCAGAGTTCAAACGTGGCATGATAGCGGGTGCCCAAAGCATGGGGCACGCCATATATATTTGAGGATGCTCAGGAATTCAACATTTCACAATCTACGGTGTCCTGTATATACAGGAAATACCATCTGGAAGGCATTACCATCCAGCATGGACAACACAGTGGATGACTATGACTAGTGTCAGGCTGTGCCACTGGCATCTAACTAGAATTGTACATTCTGACAAACCACAGCACATGAAATCACTACCACATTCAATGTAGATGCTTCCAGACCCATATTCAGTAAGTTAGTATAGCGTACTTAACATCGATGGGTTATGATGGTGGAAGACCCACAACAGTACCACTGTTAATGTAACAATACCAGACACAGCACATCACCTGGGCATGTTAAATGAAGCTTGGAAGACTGGAAATGGGTGGTGTGGTTCAATGAAGCATGGTTCCAGTTACATCAGGCCTTTGTGTGGAACCCACCGCATGAAGCCATGGACCAAACTGGTACCATGCAAGCTGTTTGTTATTTCATCTTTGGCAAATTTTGGTTCATTGATTCTTCTAGACAGATCACTGAATGGTTCCAACTAAGAACATTATCCTTGATGACCATTTATATCCCTTCATGGACTTTGAGTACTCACAAGTTCATGAAGGCTAAAATAAATTCTCAAAAAAATGTCTTCAAGTGATGGCATACTGTTCAGAATAATGCTCCATGTCATTGACCCCAAGCTGTGCAGAATTTGTTTGAGGAGCACTTAGGAGAGTTCCGAGAGAATAGTGCAGTCAGTTCACTACCCAGATATAACTGCATTGAACATTTATAGGACACGTTGGGGAGATGCTTGTGCAATTCCTCAAAGAATAGATTCACACTTTGAAAACTGTAGCACACAAAAATGATTTCTGTGGTGTTACCATTTTCCTATAAAAAAGAAATAACGCTTCTCTGTGGCTGTGAATAGAACTTCTAGGTGGGTTTTAAAAACTTTGAACCTTTCTCTATCCACCAAGATCTATCCAGAGGTCTTCCAATGTCGCATTGAGTTACTGCTCTATGGCGGGGCAGAGAGGATCTAACACGTTACTGAGCTGCTATCCCATGACTTCTAGCCTTTGGGTGAAATACTAAAGATTGGCGTAAGAATTATGTACATTTTATATGTCATTAGATAAAAGCCATGAATTCAGTTACTTTTCGTTTGCTGTTCTTGTTTAGTTGTATCTTGTATTACATGTCCAAAACAGAGAGTCATTTTGCAACATACTTTGACCATGCTTATGGCCAAAATATATCGGGAAAAAATCCATTGATTGCAGTATTACTTAAAATCTCGGTCAATTTGGTGGCTGAGAACACTTGAGGCACAGGTTTTTTGCTCTTCAGACCAGCAAGTTGCAGGTTCGAAACCCACAGGGGACAGAGGTGTTTGTGTTTGTCCTTTACTAACAACCCTGTGTTGTGCTTCCATACAACTTTGAGTTGTTTACATAATTAATTTTCTTTAATATGTTTTTTTTATAGTAGAAACTACTGTCGTAGTTATCTACAAAACCAATATAAATCTATCACTAGAAGAATAGTAAAACAGGAATTTGTAGTAGTGATATATTTTTTTATCTGTTTAAATAAGAGTTTCTTTATGAACAAAAAAACCTTATTTTTTTAAGATTTCAGCCAATCATCAAGGTGCAACTTACAGTGGATATTTACAAAAACGAGTGAAGAAATCATGGCGAAGAATGTGGTTTGTCATTAATGATAAAGTCCTCTACACGTATAAAGCTAGTGAGGTAAATTTTACTAAATTTTTACAAATTAAGATAGCTTACACTAAAGAATGAATTGGCTATTATTTGCTTATTAAAGAAAATAATATTGTCAATAAGCTGATGATGATGTAAAATAATTATAGTCTGTAATTGTTAAATAAAAATTATTTTTTCCATTTATTTCAGGATGTTGCTGCACTCGAGAGTATTCCTTTATTAGGTTTCAAAGTTGCTCCATGTTCTGAAGTAAATAATTTGTTCTCATTCTTGTAAATTATAATCATTGCCACCACTACTATTACTATCAGATCGTTACATATCAAATGTCGAATTGCAGAGATCATCTTTAATGGCCCTCTAGAAAGGACACCTTCACACGTGCTATTCGAAATAAACCCCATTGCAATCCAAACATTGTTGCCAACGATTTGGCAGCTTCTCGAGCCCTCACGGGACTCAATAAACTCCTGGAATGCGTTTTCGACATCTGCTTGGGTTAGGAATGTTTTCCTCCGGAGAAAATTGTCCAAGCTCTGGAAAAGATGGTAGTCGGTAGGGGAGATGTCCGGAGAGTATCGGGGGTGTGGAAGCACCTCGTAGCCCAGAGCCTGTAGCGCCTGCACAGTTGTTCATGCAACGTGTGGACACGTGTTGTCATGCAGCAGAAGGATGCCTTTGCGATGCACAAGTTCAGGTTGTTGCTGACACAATTTTGTGTGCATATGATGTTGTTCACGACAGTAGGTCGCAGCAGTGATCGTCTCTCCCTGCTGCAGGAAGCTGTAATGCACTACACCACGGATGTTCCACCAAACTGAAACCATGATCTTCCTGGGGTGCAACAGGGGTTTAGGGAACTGTCGCGGGGGTTCGTCAGCATCCAGCCACTGTGCTGACCGTTTCCTATTGTCATATAGGAGCCACTTCTAGTCACAGGTGACAATGCGATCAAGAATCCCCGCTTCTTCATGGCGCAAAAGCAATTCCATACACACCTTCAACCGATGCTCTTTTTGGTTTTTTGTAAGTTCATGTGGGACCCATTTGTCCTGCTTTTTCACCTTGCTGATGGTCCTAAGATGTCTACTGACAGCCAACACTGATACAGCATGATCCCCTGCAAAGTTCCGAACAGTTTTTGATGGGTCCTCTTCCACAGATCGCTTCAGATCAGCGTCATTCAACACGTTGGGTGGTCTGCCGCGTGGCTCATTTGCCAGGCCCGTCACTCCCGCCCGGAATTTTTGGAACCAACGTTGGACAGTACATTCGTTTAAGGTGCCCGCACCAAATACCTTAATGATGTTTCGAGAGGCGTTGGATGCAGTGTGATTCAACCTGAACTCGTAATGCATTACCACACGTAATTCGTATGAAGTCATAACTATCTTCGTTGGGTTCAAACGCTAGTAAATATTATCGCAGACATACAAATTTCAGGCAGCTGGTCGCTGACAGGTTTATCTCTGGAAATATACCACTTTTTTATGGGTACTTGCTACTAAACGTGGAAACTGTGCTGAAGCGCGGAACCCACCTCGAAATCCGACATTTGATATGCAACGACCTGATACTACCACTAATACTGTTATTAAAATGAAAATCTATTCTTCCTTAAATGATTTCAAATTTCCCAAAAGTAATCTTAAATTGCAGTCTCAGCTGAATTGTAAGATTGAGGATGAAAATTATTATAGGAGAGGCTGCTCAAAATATTCTTTACTAATTCTTCTTGTAGAGCATCACACAAATGGATGTATACCAGCTCTGTCCAAAAAAAGACCAGACTTTTGACATCCTAACTTTATTAACTGAATTACAACATTATGAAGGGTTGTTTCCTTCAAAGTATTCCCCCCTTGCTGGCAGTGCATCGCTTTCGTTGTTTCTGCCACTGTTGGAATGGTCCCTGGAATTCATTTTTTGGGATAGCACATAGCTGACTCTGCAAATTCTGTTTAATTTTATCTATATTTTGATAACGATGTCCTTTTAAGGTGTTTTCAAATTTGGAAAGAGGAAAAGTCTCCTGGGGCCAAGCTTAGAGATTATGGAGGGTGGAAAAATTGACCAATAAGCAGAAACTAGTAGCTTGGTGCGTCGTCGTGTTGCAAATCCCAGCTCTTGTTTTTTCATAGCTGTCTTTTTTGACTTAGCAGAATGATGACTGCATGAGTTCACTTTAGCAGCTGTATCTCACCAATGGATAAAGGTGGAATGATACAGCAAAACAACATTTTGTTACCAAAGGTTGCTATAGGTAGTGCTATTTACAGGAGCTCAATCAGTACAATGGTTTGTTCGCTATGGCAAAAGTCTGGTCTTTTTTTGAACAGACCTTGTATACACTGCCCTATAAAAAGTATTTGGACACTCCTTTTCACATACCCTATATGAAAATGATGCAATCAGTAACATGTTGCACCATCAGTTGCTGCAGTGACTGCTGCAACACAGTGAGAAAGGCTGTTGGCAAGTTTTTTTTAACATTCCTCTGGTAGAATACAGTGTCATTGGGCCTTTAAACAAGCCCGTAACTGATAAATAGAATAAAGCTGTGGATACAATACCATGAAAGAAGATGACACAAAACCCCTTATCCAGAGTCAGATTTACGCATTTCTATGTCCCCGCCAAAGCACATAATTGTGCCCCAGGCCATATAATTCTATACCCTAGGCATATTCTTATTCAATATAATATGGTTGCTGCACCCTAGGCCATTACCTGGGTTGGCCTTATCCCCGCGACTGATGATGATTAGTGGCCAGTGGCCTGTGCATCCTTATGCAGTGCTCCAACACTTCCAGATCAGTTCAATAGAGTTTAAATCCAGACTATGGATCGGCCATGGCAGCAGCTTGATAGTATTAGCATGAGTGAATCATGCCTTTGTTGAACAAGCAGCATGGCATGGGGCATTGTATTGCTGAAAGAGGCAGTCTAGTGCATTACCAAACAATTCTGCCATCGTTTCATGAAGGTTGTTTTCCAACATCTCTTAGTACACTAAGACAGTAAGTCATACATCAACACCAATTATGTATCTGATTCCTAAAGAAAGAATGTGGCCCACACCAAGATCAGAGTCCTTCAATGTGGATAAGAGGCTTTAATATAGTCCTTCCTCAAGTCCTTAATCATATTTCTCTTTTAGTTGCCTTTAGAATAAAACTGTGGATACAGTACCACGAAAAGAGACTTTCATCATTCTTCATAATTTTTGCCAGATCCAAAGGCACAAATGAAGAGCTTTAACCTTTGAGACAAAAGGCTTCCTCTTTCCAGTCCTTCTGAAGAAACCTATCTCATGAAGGACAGTTTGCATTGTGTGAACTGATGGGGTTTATAGTTAATGAGCAGACTTCTGAGTCCACTGCAACTTTAGCAGTGATGTCCTAAAGTATGTTTTTGCAATTATTCAGCATCACTCGCGAAAGACACGTTTGTCTTTCTTCGACATGATTCTAGATCACCTGGAATATTTTGCTGTCATATTTCCACCTTTCTGTTGTAGTTTTGCATAGTGAACGAGGATGCCTGATTAAAAAACTGATTTTTTGGAATTGACTTTCTGCTAATGCAGCACCCTATGATAACTCCGCTTTGAAAATCAGACAACAAAATCAGAGGCTTTTTGGCACGTTGGCTGATGGAGTCAACGCTCTTTTATCTATGGTTAAATTTCTGTTTACATCATAAGTGAAGTAGAGTATTACGAGAGTTGAAACCACAACAAAAAAAGTTGATCGCATAAAAAAGGTCTTGACGCTTTTGACAGGCCAGAGAATACTAATTCCTAAAATTTATAAAGACTAGCAAGAATACATTTAATTTTGATTAAATTATGTGCATGTTTTTTTCATATTCTATATACAGGGTGTAAATGGACGACGTTTCACAAATTTAAGGATATGTAGAGGATGATGTGGTGAACATTTTTTATTAATAAACCCATAGTCCCAAACAAAAAGCGATGGAGCCACAGCTTGTTTGATGTCCTGGTTTGTCAAGCGTTGAACTAAGCATGTTTACTACGATGTCCCCTGTCATTGCATCTTGTAGACCTTATGCAGATTGTCAGCTCGCAGGCTATTTTCAAATGGTACCGTCCGGATGCACAGCACATTCTCCAATCACATAATCTTGCATATCAGGTTGGTACGAAATTCCCGTTGTTAGTTTGGAACATTCCATAAGGGTGAAGGTTTTTTTGCGCTCTACGTTTTGTGCTGTACGAGTTCTGAAATGGACTTTACTGTGAGGCAGGAAACAGCGAGAACGTTCACGCTCGAAATTTCAATGCAGTGACAACTCAGTAATTCAGACAGCCGTTCTACGACTTGACGCAAAACAGAGCATCAAACATGCTGTGGCTCCGTCGCTTTTCGTTTGGGACTATGGGTTTATTAATAAAAAATGTTCACCACATCATCCTCTACATATCCTTAAATTTGTGAAACATCGTCCATTTACACCCTGTATAAGGCATGTTCAAATGAAAGTGATTCAAAGGGCACTGAGACGGATTAAATGAAAGTATTAATAGAACATCTTATAGTCACTATTATAGACGTGCGGTCCTAAAAAAATCTCCACCTGCCGCAATAGAGGGCTCCCACTGGGGCATCATTCAGCCAATACCATCCGCAAAAAAGTCTGTTGTCTGCTGCTCTCTGAACCATGCCGAACAGCATCCTTAACCTCCTCATCATTGGCGAATCGTCGACCTTTCAGTGCCTTCTTTAAAGGACTAAACACATGAAAATCACATGGTGAGAGGTCCAGGCTATAAGGAGGGTGTGGTAGAACTTGCCACTGCATTTTGGTTATTGCTTCCTGAACCAGTATCGCAACATGTGGCCTAGCATTGTCCTGGAGGAGGATCACCCCATCACTGAGCTTACCAGGACACTTGTTTTTCACAGCTTGACGCAAGTTCTGTAGTGTCTTGGTGTATGCGATAGCATTAATATGGGTTTTGAGTTCCATAAACTCCAAAAGCAGAGGACCGTCGGAATCAAAGAAACATGTATGCATAACCTTCCCGGCCGAACTTTGCGACTTGAACTTTTTGGGCCGTGGTGACGATGGATGCTTCCACTGCATTGTGGATATCTTCCTGCAGGGTTCCCAATTATGGCACCAGGTCTCATCTACCGCGATAATCTTCTTCAACCCCCCCCCCCCCGCGGGGGGGGGGGGGGGGATGATCCAAACAGCAGCTGAAACGCAGCCCTTTGTGCTCTTCCGTGAGCATTCGGGGTACCCACTGACAGCAGACCTTGCCAAATCCCAGGCTTTTCACTACAGCATATGTGGAACCAATACTGATGTTGTGATCCTTCAGAAGTGACCGTATGCTGATCCACCTGTCCTCACGAATTGACTTAGACATGTCTGTCTTCAATTGATCGGTGATGACCACATTTGCTTGGCTCGGACGTGGTTTATCAGCTGTTTCCACATGACCATCATGGAACATTTTGGCCCAACGCACCACGGTTGCTTTCGAGACGCATGCTTCTTCATAAAATTCAACATCCGAGCATGAATGTCAACTGGTTGAATGTCCTCAGCTGTCAGAAACATTATCACCGCTCGATGGTCAGTTTTGGACAGAAATTTAATAGGAGGGTCCATTGTAACACAAACGAGATAAGCCTAATGTAACTTCCCACAGCAGTGCTTATCAGAACAAGCAGACGATATGTCAACAATCACCCGTTTGCTCGTGTCTGTGCACTCACGTGCTCGCGTGCTACAGCCCAAATCACTTTCATTTGTACATGCCTTATACATATACCGTATATCAATTTTATCAGTAGAATGTCTTCAGTAGCTAATTGTTACCAATACCTAATTACTGTTAGGTCTTTTGTGAACAATAGCTAAATGCTATTTTTAGCTACCTACTGTTAGGACTGTTGATGTTCTTAATGTTTTATTTTGAATTTTTAGGTTTTTGAAAGTATTGATCCAAAACTTGTTTTTCAATTATCTCATCCTGGTCATTCTCCAATCATATTCCATGCAGAGAATATTCAAGCTGTAGAAAAGTAAGAATTTGGTGTCCAATTTTTTTAGTATATGATAAGACCTTATTTCTCCCTTTAATAATTTTCACTTCTTTTGTCTGAAGAATTGTTTTGAAATTGTTTTATAAAGCCATAAAAATAATATGCACTTCCTGCCCATTTATTTAGACCCACTCACTGACATGCAAATGGGTCATGCCCTCATTTGCATCTTCAGATGATATCAAAGGGAATATAGGGTAACAACAGGCATCAAGTGCATCTTCACTTCAATTCCAGTTGCAATAGGAGGTATTGCGATATATGGCTTCCCTGCAATGCTTACGTATTAAATCCAAATACAATTATCTCTTCTACGTTTCAGAAGGTGGAGGGAATGGATGAAAATTAACATGTTTCATCCATGGATACACGACTAATTTTTTTTTTTTTTTTGCTAGTATCCAAGTTAAATCTGTGAGCAGCTCGGTGATAATTTTTGACTGTGGCCAGTGTGTTTTGGGTTTTATTTAATTTTATTGGCTGTCTTGCGGTCACTTGCATGGGGTATTGGTTGTTTTGCTATTTGTTTTTGGAGTTTATTTACTATTTAGTATAGAGAGTTGGGGCTCATTGTGTTCGTCGGAACCTGCTGCTCCGAGCTCTGCCGCTAGTTTGTTGATGTTAATATTACATTTTTAGTTTTCGTATATTACGGCATTATTACGCAATTTTAAAGTCTTGTTGTTTAAAATCGTTATGAACTGTTTGTTTAATGTTAGCTATTGTTACTTAATAATTTGGATGCTGCGAGAATGGATAAGTGAACGGTCATGAATTCTTTGTTGTGGCATTGCTTTGCGGAATCTAGATGATGAGAAAGGGATTATGATATGTTTGTTGATGCCCGACGAGAAGAGAGAGTTCGTTCAGACACTGAAAAGCGAGAGCGAGAGCGAGAGGCCTTTTGTGTTTCTCTGATTTGCAAAAATTAAATAATGAGTCTTTTAAATAAAGAAACAAAACAAAAGGGATATTCCGCTGTTTCCTCGCTGAACTGGCGCAATTAATCGGCCTGTGATGGATTTTATATGAGTATGCATCGAGCCGAGCCCTGTCGAAGTGTTCCTTTTGTACTAATGACATTTTAAATGGAACGTGAAACCGCTGCCATCATAGAGTTCATTGCTTTCCTTCTTTCGACTAAGATAAGAAGCCATTGCAATTTAGATGACTTCTTGGTGAGACCGTTTTTTTTTTGTTACTTTTAATGTTTGTTTTAGTTTCAATTGGTGACTCCCGTCAAAAAATAGAAGCCACTAACTGCAGTCTACCCAGTATACACATCTTGCATATTGCAACTGCGAGTGTCTAAGAACCCGTGATTCTCTTCCAGCTATTCGCCGACGTATGTGGCCGCTGATTGCTTTCAGGAAGGAATGGCAGTTGAACACTATATAGTGCAAGCCCATGTTGCAGTCAGCTATCGCACCTGAATGGCATCGCTCTGTGGAGCTTACTGTGCCTTGTGTAGGAATTAATTTTGGTTAAAGGTAGTGCTTGGCATACTGGCTGAAATTAGTGTGAAGCTGGGCATATTGCAAGTGCCGAGTGAACAGCATCGGCCAGCTTGATTCGGCATGTTGAGTGTAAGCGCTGTCGTCAGGAGGTAGAGCCGCGAGTGGCACGTTGTGGCATTGCATGGCGCATGAGTGTCTCTTGGTTAAAGTTGTGAGGGGTTACAGCTTTCCTCCCCGCTCCAATCCTAGGCAACTGTAAAAGCAGAATACGGCTGGGATATGGCATTGTTAAAAGGAACACGTGACACTGTTCTAGCCACTCGTGTCTACCTGTTGAGCTGTCACCCAAGGCGGAGCCTGGTGCAGTGTCATTTTGTCCTGCCTTAATCAACCACGCAGGCTGGTGGCGGTAATTGCCACTGGTATTTGCAATTAGTGAAAGCATAGACTTCCCTCACTCCTGTGAATCCAAGGGAAAAATTGGAAGTTATTGTATGTAAAACAACTATTATCTGCACGATTATTGTTAACTTATGCAGTCAGCCAATAATATTTTTTAAAAGGGGTGCAAGTGTAATTTTTATTGCCCAGGGGCCCTCAGTTTAGTGTGTATAACTTATTAACTGTTTTGGGAGTACTTCAAATGATTATACTGGGTCATCCAAAATTATATTACATTTTTTTACATTGTTAACGATATTTTCAGTGTTTGCGCGTGCCTCGTGATTCTTATGAAAGCATTGAATTGCTGGAAAGCAATTGAATTGAATTGATGCCACAGCTTGCAAATGCTGACCTAAGGATGATAGCGGACCAAATCACCTTGTGGTACAACCTGGACGTCCCACAACTGTTCCGTGACGACAATTCGGCGAACCTTGGCAGCTGCAGGTTTTGGGAGCAGGAGGCCATAACGGGTGCCACTCTTGACAGCTGCAAATCATCGGCAACACCTAGCCTGGGCCAATCGACATTGGACCACTGAGGACCGGCAAAGGGTTGTCTGGTCCGACGAATCACGGTTTCAGCTGTATCGGGCCGATGGTCATGTCCGTGTCTGGCACAGGCCACATGAAGCCATGGACCCCGCTTGTCAGGTGGGGACCACTCAGGCTGGCGGAGGCTCCATACTGGTCTGGGGTTTTTCTCATGGCATGCAATTGTGCTACTTCCTATATCGATGCGCTTGGGGACCACCTGCACCCCTTCATGAACCGTTTTTACCCTGCGGTCGACAGCATCTTCCAGCAAGATAATGCGCCTCCACACATGGCCCTTGTGACACGGAAGTGGCTGGAGGATCATGCTACCGACTTCACAACAATGATTTGGCCTCCACGTTCCCCAGATTGCAATCCCATTGAATATTTGTGGGACGTCATTGAACAATCTGTCAGGTTGTCACCAACACAACTGGTAAATGCAGCATCGTTTTGGAGTGCAGTGGAGGTGGCATGGCTTGCAGTGCCTGTGGACGTGTTCCGGGGCCTGGTAGACTCTCTTCCACGACGGGTTGCCGATGTTATCCAGGCCAGAGAGGGGCTCAACACATTATTAGGCAAGTGTGCCATGACTTTTAGTGAGTGAGTGTAAATAATCCAAATCAGAGGAACATGTTTCCAAATCAGACCCAATATTGGGTCGTATTACTGAGTTGAAACGTAAAAAGGTTGAGAAAAGCTGCTCTAGGTTACAAAGATCATGGTTCTGCCTGCAAGGTAGGCATCGCCACAGTCAACCCTAAATGTTGTCTTGTCTGATGCAGAGAAAGACATGTGACCAACGCACTTTTGTTGGAGCGGTATAGTAGGAACATACACTTGATTTTTTCATTTTATTTATTTATTTTTTTTTTTTAGATGTCTGTTCCTACTAAATTCTAGGAAATCAAATTTAAAATTTTTAGGCCACAATCAACGTTTTAATTGATCTGTATTTACTCTTTTACAAATACTGAATGCTATCTTCAAAAAGCATTAAACTATTATTTTAGGAAATTCCATGCAAATTTTAAAATCTTTTTCTTTTTGGACATTCCATTCAATTTGATCCATTAAAATTTGTTTCTCTTTCATCTTGCCTAAGAAATATTTTACAGGGCATTTCAAATATACGTTTGCAAACTTTGAGGATGGGTTCCTCGCACCAAAACATGAAACATTATCCATACTTCAAAATCTAAGAATTTTTGGACATATTGCCCATTTGCGACAAGGACAATAGCTCAAAAATCCCAATAATTTTTGAGATAATTATATAATAATAATTAGGCAATCATCCTATTTTTTATCTCCCAATACGTCATATCCCTAAGAGTTAAATTAACTTAATCTTTAAAATTGCCCTCTTGTAAAATTGTCTTTTTATGAGTTATGTCATCATTGTTGCTCTTGTTTTGGTGTGAGGAACCTACCCCAAACATGTGTTTTTTGATACACCTTGTATTTCTACAGAAACAGTATCTTATACACAAAATATTTTATTGCTCAATGCAGTACAGTTATAGAGTGATTGAGTTATTGAGCCTCGACAAAGCGATTTCATGTGTGCATGCCCATGTCAATAATGCTTAAAAGATGAACAAAAAGTAACAGTGTATTTATGAGGGAGAAAAATGCTGCTTGTTGATGTTGAATTGGGTGTGTTGAACATTTTAGGATGAAAGATGATGATGTAGTTAGTTTTCTAAACATGTTGAAGGTGAATTGGTTGAGCAGAAAGTGTTTTATGCTGACGAATCAAGTTTCTCAAACTTACGAGTCTTATGATAATATTTCTCTCTAAGCTGTGCAAGTGCACACTAAATTTAAAAGTATTGCAATAAATTGCACAAAAAAACTTATTTGCCAATTAGAGTTTTGTATTATAATTAGAGTAATTTTTATATTATATTTTTATTTGTTTTTTTTTTTTAGATGGATAAAGGCAATGGAATCGGCTACAGTTCTCTAGTAAAGTGAAGAGATGAATAGCATCGATCAATTTATTGTTAAAGTGAGCAATCCATAACACTCAGGTTGATTTCTTGTTTTTGTTTTAACTTTTACCATCTCATAAGTTGAACAAGTTAAACACTCATTATTAATGCTTTCATCATCTATATTGATTTAAATGTTCAGAGTGTTAGGAGAGTTTAAATAAGTGGTAATGTAAATTTTGTAAGACAGAAGCAGCTTTTTTTCCACACATCATATTTCAAAAATTTATCTGTAAATTTTTTACTACAAAATCCTTGCTTCCATTTTTTGTGAGTACAGTGTAATCTCTAAGCACATTAATCTCTGTGATTTGTGTCTGCCTGACGGTCATGAAGACTCATCTGTCCATTGTCCCAGTTCTATGAGGATTGAATCTATTTCTTACTCACCAACTTTTTTTAATAACAGAAAAAGTTTATCAACTATATTTTGTACCAAAAGGCACTTCAATTTTGGAAAATAGTTTTATTTTTTATTACGTATATCATGCTTGAAAACTTTTCAGAAATTTTTAATAGGAAATTGCTATATTCTAAACTATATTCTTTAAAAACATCATCAAATATTTTTAAAAAGCAGTTTCAAGCAATCTTTTCCAGAACTCTTTTTATATCCATTTTATCAAATGTTATTTTTAAAAGTGATGATTGGATATTTTGATAGATGCTGTATAAAGAGTTTTGATTTTAAGTGCATTTCCATTACATACCGTCGTCTACATATTTTCGTATATCAGTTTCGAACAATCAACTGCGAATAACAATCTTAAATAATAAAGCAATACTTTTCTAAGAAGATTTTACATCATTAAATTTAATTTTTTTAAATGTCTTATTTTTGCAGTATCATGTTTTGATGTAAAAAATTAATGAACAATTTAAATTTGTCATTCTATGCAACTTCATCTGACAATCTTATCATAAGATTAGTCGGTGTAATATTTTATTTAAAGTTTTATTAAAAAAAAAAGAAAGACATGTTGATATTGTATTATGTTAATATTTGCTTTCTGCCAACCCAGCATTCTTGTATAATAAATATAGCTCTTGTAATTTTTCTTGTTTTGCTGGAATGTTTAGATTTCTGTTAGTCACTTTCTGTACAGAACTTGGTTTTAATTGTGTACATTTCCATGTAAATTCTATATGAATGTAATATTGTGTAAAAAAATGTAATTATGAAGTTACGTTGTTAATTTAATTCATGTGAATATTTTAAATGTGAAGCACTGTTTGATTACTGTAATTTTGTAAATACTTAATAAACCTTAACTCTATGTATACAGGATTCATTATACTGAAAACTTTTGTTTAATAACTGAATCAAAGCTCCATTCTACTCGAGGACATTCTTTGTCTGCCTTTCTCCTGAGGAACCAGAAGTTCATCTTAGTAAAATTCATGCTATGAATGTATCCTATAAGGAATGTATGACATTAAGCAAACAAAACAAAAAATTGCTCATGACCTCTTCAAAGTACAAGAGACTAATCTTATTCGGTCTCGCTTCTCTGCTTCAACTGGCCATTTTTTCCATAAAAATCTTTTCCGCAGATTAATCGCTATGTATTACTGGTAGTTATCTATAGTAACCAAACGCGTAAATCGTTGCGCCATAAACATCTGTTGCAACTTGCTCCAAGGCTCTAAACCATAAAAGAATAATAATATCCAATAGCTTGATTACATCCCAGAATACTCTTAGTTTCAGATATCAATTTTCTTGTCCACCACAATCTTGAATGTTATTTATATTTTCTGATCTTGTGGATTAGAATTCAGTCTTTTTCTTCATCGGTTATTGCTCTTTTTTTAATTCACATTGCAGTGCTTTAAATTTGAAATGACAAATTTGAGTAATCGGAAACAGAATGTGTTAACTATATGGTAAGAAACGGTCAGAAGATCAAAATACTGCAAATGTATTTTCCAAGAAATTTTATATGTTATAATGGAAAAAAAAACGCCTTACAAATCTACAACTTGCATCAAATGGGCTTAATTTTAAGTTTTTTAAATGAATAAAGTTATAGGTAAAGCAGCGAACTCAGAGCATTTATAAATGTAGATGTCAATTCCCTACCAGTTTACTAAAGCCCAGAAGTCAGCTTGGATAGATTCATTTTTACTTAAAGAATGGTTTAAAGTGCAATTTTTCAAAAAGTTAACGCTCATGAAAAAGTGGTGTGATTGTGCTTCTAAAACAAGAAATAAATGAAAAATTCTGATTTTATAAACAAAATACTGTAATATTTAACATTTATATATTTTTATATGCATATCATTTTTAGTCTAATTCATGACTTATAAGGGGTCGTCCATAATCCACGTGGACAAAATTTTGGGATTTTTTGACCCCTTACCCCCTTCTTAGTGGACAGTTTGTGGACAACTTTTAGACCCTCTCTCCAAAATCCACGTGGACAATGCCCTTCCCCCATCCCAAAAAAACCCCACAAAATTAGTCATTTTTTTCTTCTCTCCATGTATTCATCAGTTTCCCAAACTGGTGTTAAATTTTTTTCCAGAGATATGATTGGGGCCTTTATAGTGCTGGACCCTTGATCCAAATACTGAAGTTGTTGTTTTATGTGGGTTGTTTCAATATCTTCTTCATTGCACCATTCGATATTCTCCAATCCAACAACTCATTACGAATTACGACAATCAATTCTCTGTGTCG
Source organism: Rhysida immarginata (assembly GCA_023313115.1). NCBI lineage: Eukaryota > Metazoa > Arthropoda > Chilopoda > Scolopendromorpha > Scolopendridae > Rhysida > Rhysida immarginata. The sequence continues at coordinate 91,181 of JAHWFO010114079.1, read as the reverse complement.
TTTAACAGCAACACGTACAGGTCTCTGTCAAATGATAGCAGAAACAGCTACTTTTGATTTGTTGCACCTGCAAAATTTTTATTTAATAATTTGATAAATTGGATGTGAATGTTCATCTAGTATACATGTATTACCACTTCTGATGAGTTTGTGCACGTTTTTGTGAGAAGTGGTATAGCCCACATGTTTTGCAAGTCCATGCTCCTAATTGTTCAGTAACTGAAGGACAAAACGGGTCATATGAGACAACCGTAAATAAGGGGAAAAAAAAAAAAAAGTTTTAGGCCAATCTATAAATTGACTCTCGCCATGGAATGGTAGATTCTATATAAAATAATTTACTAATTTGAAGTAATCATTTACCTTAAATGATCTTGCAATTGAGGACGTTAAAGAGGGACCTATTACAATAGTTTGACATAAATTCAAAAATTTAACGTGTTTAGCATCAGTTTGTCTTGGAAATATTAGGCCATTATTAATTTGCTCGGCAGTAACTGGAACTGGTAGAAATCTATCTGGCAGCACCGTCTTCCAATCACTCCTTCATTTACTGCAGCAATTTATGTCATTACATTTTACAATTTGTAGCAGATATTGGCCTTACATACAAGTTTGGCATGCCATTCAGCACCTGAAAATATACATTTTAATAACAACAAACACAAATGGAAATTGGCCAATTGATCTTACTTTCATGTATCTTATTGTTTAAATTTATTATTTAAAAAAAGAAAATACCTGTAGAATCTTCAATGGGGCCAGCAATAAACTCAGCAATTACCTTTTCACCATCAATTACACTACAATTGTACCGTTCCACAATTCTGCTACCGGTAATGTTTCTCCTGAAATATACATTGTTTAAATAAAATGATTTAGTTCAGATTTGAAATACAACACGAATTAATGCCACTACTTTTGATTATTACTACTAAGTACTCCAAGTCCTCATCAATAATATTGCCTTTCGAGTTGAGGTGTGTGCCACACTGGTCGTTTGGAAGCACAACTCCTGCTAGCATGCGACTTACGGGAGCCATTCTCTGCTCCACATGATTAAAAGCACTTCTGCCTGGTCCACTTGTTGATTGCATCCAGATTGTGTTGCATAAAGTGTTGAATTACTTCAGATATGAGTTTTTCATATCTAACAACAAAGGTTGAAGAATGTGTAATTTTTATATTATATTGTTATGAGTTTCTAATGCAAAATATGTAAAATACAAATTATGTAGATATTGATGCTTACCGTGATGAATAAGACAGGTTTTATGTTGCCAAGATTATCTTGAACATAAGAAGAGACTTCCAGCAATTTAAACTGAGTATTCAAATCTTGTCCATGTGTTAAGGCTATTGAAGGTGAGTGCTTTCCTGATCTCACAGCAATATACAGGGTCTTGTTGAGTTGGGGCCCCTGCCGACCGAGTCTCGAGGACCAAATGGCAGAAAGAAGCCACGATGAAACACCGTCTCCCCAGTCCTGAAATTCACGACTTAGGGCGGGTTAAATCTGCTAAAATTAAACACCCGCTCTTATCATGGCAAGTCAAAGGTTGTGGCCGCAATTGCCGTAATAGAGAACTTCTCAAAATCTTTGATTATTGCCGGGTTCTTGTAAGCTGCGTGTAATAATGACTGTGTGTAGCCGAGTTCTTGAAGTGCTGCATGAAGCTTCCTACCAGCACCCAGAACTACAGGCAGCCTGCAGGCGTCGAGAAGGTGGCTCGGGGAATGGGTCCCAGTTCCACATTGACAAAATGACGAGCTTGTATTGAGCTTAAATCGCTCCAAATATTCTAAAAAGGGACCGTGGCCTGTTATCATCTGAGCTTTCCGGGGATGAAAGCAAATTGTATTGGTCGCCACCTTGGGTAGAAAGTTGTGGACTGGTCTCCCCTTAGTGGAGTTGTCCCATTCCCTCTGCCATGTGTCGAAAGCCTCCCTGTACACGGAGCTTTTCAGATGGATGACCGGCGGCTTAATTCCGTGAATCATGCCCTCCGGGTAAAGCAATGCCGCCTTCCTTGCAGTCGCGTCCGCTAATTCGTAGGGACGCCTGCATGAGACTTGACCCAATGTAAGGTGAGCCTACGTGAGTCAACTGCCTGCAGTAAAGCAGCCTGGCAGCAATGGTTTGCTCGGAAGAGCCCCTGTTGCTCGTAATTGCCTTGAGAGCTGACAGCGAGTCTGATAACATCGTGACCGACTTGTCTGGCGTGACTCTTGATTGGTTAAGCCATGTAAGCACTTCCCTGATGGCCTCTGTCTCTGCCTGAAACACCGAGCAGTCAGGTGCCAAACTGAATGTCTGTTGGTGGGTCACTGTGAAGCCCTCCAAAACAACAAAGGCTCCACCTGTTTTACTGCCTATGTTTGAGCCATCTGTGTATATTTCAGTGTTGCTGCCAGGGCTGCTGTTGCCACCACACAGCACCTCAATGCTTCGGGCCTCCCAAGGTGTTGGTTGGGAAGAGAATCCGGCTGGTGCTTCGTATTCCAGAAAACCGCTGGTACGGTGTTCCTGGAATCGGTGGCGGAAGAGTGCCAAGAGGTGGAGGGGTAGACAGCCATTGATGACCTGCAGGGCCTCCGTGGATACCGTGCGATAAGCTCTCGCTAATGATAAAAGGAAAGGTCGCTGTGCGGTCTGGAGACGCCGCCTAGGGTGTGTTTTGTTCGCCCTATGACCCCATATTTCAGCTCCGTATAGGAGCATGGGGTTAATGACGTTGTTAACCAGAGCCTTGCGTGCCCTGACAGATAGACCCCAGTACTTCCCCGCAAATATAAGGAGCCTCGTTCCGATGACTGCCACCCTCTTGCAGAGATAAGTGATGTGGCCCATCCAGCTTCCCCAAGCATCCATGATAAAACCCAGATACTTGAGGGTATCTGTACAATGTACAGTTTGATCCCCAATCATCACTGAAGTAGGTCTCTCCCACAAGGCTCTATATGGTGGTACATAGAGGCAGCCAAATTTGTCTCTGTTATACTCCAGACAACAGCCCATCGTTCACAGTGGATCCAGGCTCTGGTGAGAAGGACTTGTAGCTGATGCACTGTGGGGGCAGACAGTATCATCAGCTGGTCGTCCGCAAAGGCCTGGCATCTACCCCGTCCCAAGTCAGCTCTGCTAATCTCATGGAACCATCCCTCCATCAATATGTTCCACAGAATTGGACCAAGAGAGGAACCCTGTGGGCAACCCCTGGCCATCATATGAACAATGCCATTGCTGGTCACTGTTCGATTCCTCAGGAAATCAATGGCGATTTCCGTGAGGTAATGCGAACAGTGAGTTGCGCGAATCCTCCTGAACATACTTTCGTGTGTTGGTGAGTTGAAGGCATTCCGTATGTCTAGGGAGAGAATCAGGGCATGATGCTTTGCTCTTCTGATTTCTCCCAGGGCATCCAGAATGCTCTTCATCGCCTGGATTGTGCTCCGGCCCGGTCGGAACCTGTATTGGAGGTCGCTGAGATCATTGTTGGTCTCCAGTTCGTAGACCATTCTCCATGCAATGATCCTGTCCAGAAATCTGCCCAGTGCTGGCATAAGGCAGATGGGTCGTGTGGCGCCGTTCTGCTTGGGAATCCAGCACACCGCACCTGCTTTCCAGCAGAATGGGAAACAAGATAAAGCGAGTGCTTGGTTTAAAAGTTGCTGGAGGAAGTTTCCACAAGCTTGAAAAATATGAGAGACGGCCGCCACAGGTAAAAGGTCTGGGCCAGGAGCCTTATGCGGGCTGAAAGATTTGATCACCTCCATTATCTCGGAATAGGATAATGGAGGGAAAGGAGTGGTTCCAGCAGGGGGCAGATGTTGTGATGGCAGCGCAATCATTAGCGGAGCTGTTTGAACCAGGGAAATGTTGCCTGAGGAGCTCTTGTGTGGTGTCGGCCAGGCCCGATGTGTGGTCCTGGGCGCAGTCGATAGTGTGTAGAGGTCGCGCTTGTCACTGTTTAAAGGTCAGCAGCTTCATGGGCAGGGAATATGGATCCGCCTCCGAAGAGTCCCTGCAGAAGCCTCGCCAGTCTTCGAGCGTGGCTCATCGAATGGCTGCTTTATATTCCCTGCGCAGAGCCCTGTAGTTGTCTATTCTGGTGGCTCTGAGAAGCGGATCGTTGGTGGCCTGGAAAGATCTCCTGGCGGCATTCACCCTCCGCCTCAGCGAGGTCAGGGCGTCACTCCACCAAGAACGCATAAATTTACATCACTGACCTCTGCGGGGCATTGACACCCTGCACGCCTCTACACACTTTGACTGAAAGACAGATATAAGCTCCTCGAAGGAAGTGCTATCGAGGCAGCTGTCTGGGCTGGGCAGCAGAATAACAGAGGAGACAAGATGTCGGTGGAAAAGGGGCCAGTTAGCTTTTTTGAAATTCCATCCCTTAGCTTCGATTGGGATATTGGCCGGCAAAGAACACTGGAATACAATGAGCTAGTTATCGCTGAGAGTTTCAACTTCAGAAACCTGCCAGTTGCAGATGACCAGACCCTGCTGAGCGGTGACATCTATCCAACTGCAACCATTAGGGGATAGAAAAGTAGGGGGCGAGTCCAGATCTTTGGCAACATCGAGGTGATGCTGTATGAGGAAGGCCTTCAGCTCCTGGCCCCTCGTATCCTCGGTGTCGCCACCCCAAGCAGTGTCTTTGGCATTATAATCACCGGCCAATATGACGAACTTCTCTTGCGAGATTATTTGTTCGATACGCTGAAGGGGTGGCTGAAGTGGTATAGTGGGTGGCATGTATATGTTGACTATTACGATGGAAGTGCCTGCCAGCTCGATTCTAGATGCCTGGCAGATCTGTGTGGAGAGCTGCACCATCAGCGTGAATATACAGGGTCGGGACACATTAATACGACCACCTCTCCTGGAACATGTTGGAACATCCTATGGTATGCAGACTAAAAATCATTGCATACCATTAAAAGCTGACAACAGCAGACGTGTAGTAGCATCCGTTAACATAGCAATTGTCGCCGTCATGAGCAGAGCAAGTTACCTGTCGGACATCTAAAAAGGGACGATCATTGGCTATCGGGCCAAGGGGGGCAGCATTTCAGAAACTGCCACCTTTGTGAACTGCTCTAGGGCTGTCGTTGTAAAGGTGTACCACGACTGGACGAACCAGACAGTTTCGAGCTACCGAAGAGGTGACTGTGGGGCCCCACGGGCCATTGATCCTAGAGGCGAGCGTCGGTTACACGCCTGGCCAAGACCAATTGGTGTGCCACTGTTGAGCAACTGACACAGCAAATGAACAGTGGGGCCACTAGGCGTGTCAGCACCAAGACAGTGCAACGATCCCTCTTGAGGTTGGGGCCTTCGGAGCAGGCGTATGGTAACAGCACCCATGTTGACACCTGTGCATCGCTGAAAACGCCTCCAATTCGCAATGGACTATCACCATCGGACCTTGGCCGAGTGGCAAAGGGTTGCTTTCTCTGACGAGTCTTGGTTTCTGGTGAACAGAGTGGACGGACGATGGAGAATCCACCGGGAAGCATCTGAGAACACGCATGCCGACACCATCGTCGCCAGACGACAGGCTGGTGGGGGAATGTGACTGTTAGGGGGATGTTTTCTTGGTATGGTCTGAGTCCACTGATACCGCTGGACTCATGCTGTTCGTTACCTGACGATCGTCGCAGACCGGGTACACCTTGCCTCAATGTTACTACTTGCGTCATTCATGGATGGCCTGAGTGTTTCATTGCAAATGTTCAGAGGGTGCCTATAAACAGCATATTACATTTTTTCTATGGGAAAATAATGAAATGGCATGTCTCTCTGTTGAAAGTCTCTGGAGTCCACTGATACCGCTGGAGGGTACACTGAATGCTGTTCGTTACCTGACGATCGTCGCAGACCAGGTACATCCTTTCATGTCGACAGTGTTTCCTCAGGGTGATGGTACCTTTCAACAGGACAATGCTCCCTGCCATACTGCCAAAATTGTCCACGACTGGTTCAAGGAGCATGAGGATGAATTCAGGCTACTCCCATGGCCACCAAACTCTCCGGACCTCAACCCCATTGAACATTTGTGGGATCATCTCGATCGCCATGTCTACAAGCTGGACCCTCCACTGCGCACGGTGATGGAATTACGGGATTCACTGATCGCCACATGGTCCCAGATAACTGCAACCATCTTCCGAGGACTTATTGACCCTCTGTCACGTCGACTAGCTGTTGTGCTTGCCGCCAAAGGTGGTCATATTAATGTGTCGAACCTGTAAGTTTGTGATTTGTTGTTTGCTATGCAACAATGAGTGGTATAGTTGGGGTTTCACAATTTAAGATATTGCCCAAACACACTCCTCCACAGCAAAAAACAATCATTGAATACTTATGAGTTACAATACACCCATGTAACAGAAGCTTAGTCTAAATTCTCTTATTAGTATCACTTATGAAGATTTTCTAAGTTTATGTTCCCTTCCCTGAGGCTACGTCACGTTAACAGTCCCACCCAGGTAATAAGACTTACCTTTCTCAGTTTCTCAAAAATTTTTTTTATGTGTTGTGCCCGCAATAATCTTTCTTACTTATTCTTATCATTTAATAATTTAACCACTGCAGTATCAATATTCCTTTATGATCAGTTATAACAAAATAATGCTTCGTAATTCAAAGACTGGAACTAATTAGTTTAAGAAAGAAAACAATCAATTATGGTAATTTAAATTGTATCGTTTTATTTATTCAAAGATTCAAATTAGCAAATTTAGAGTGTTAGTCAAATATATATGAAAATAGCATGTAAACAATTCGCAATACTTCTGAGTTTCCAAGACTTGAAATTTTATGATAATTGACTATACTTATTAAAAAGCTTTCCCAAGATTATCATTTAAACACGCAAATGCAATAGTTCAATTTAAGTTCTATGTTCTCTCTATTATAGAATCGAAGTGAGCTCATTTTAATTGTAAACATGAAATATATGTTCACTTATCTGTGTATTATGCTGTCACACCTCTAGACAGTATGTTGAGGAACCTGATGAACTTGCAGTGGTGTTGCTTTTGTCAACCGTTGAGATCTTGATCCGATCCGCTTCTCTTTTCGTAGAATTTATAGCCGTCGCTGCTCCTCCACCCCACGGCTACCACCCGCCGTTACCTCGTGGATTCAACAGCTCTCTCTCAGCTTAATCACTCGCAAGAGACCTGGTTGATCCTTGCACCATGTCGTGGACAATTGTCACCCGGTTGAACAGTTTTCATATGCATTTGTTCAAGGTTGAACCTTTGAAACCTGGTTGATCTGCCTACCTTGATTTTCAATGTCGCCAAAGCTCCAATGCTTTGGTTTCGATTTCGCCATTCAACAGCAACAGTTCCATGCGTGCGTCGTTTTAAGTGAAACGTTCACGTCTAATTATTCGATATTCCCAATTGTTCATCATAGATAAATGAGAAATCAAATATGCTACTTTGCATTGGAATCATTATTCAAAGAACACATTTGACATAGGAATCATAGTGACAGGACTCAGTTGGGAGACCTCCCACGAAGGAGGGCACACGTGCGAGAGAGATGAGAACAAAAGCACAGAGAGTTCCGCTTTTTCCCCATTTTATAAAGAACGCTCGCTGCGCGGGAAAGCTTCAAACCGACCAAGCATTGCCCTCGATCGCACCAAGGATACGAAAAGTTCGTTCGTGAGAAACTTTCGTTTCTTTCTTTTGCACACGATACAAGAAACGCTCTGAAACTTGGCGGGCCAGAACAACGAGAGATAGGCTTAATTACATTTTAAGACTAAATGCATAAAAATGTACACAAGAGAAAAGAACGCATAATGAAATTGAATATGAAATAATTACAAAAGAAGTGAAATTGACAGGAACTGATCATAAAGTCAAGTTCAAAACGAATTCAAATGAATAAATTTGCATTTGTATTCGTGTGACATATCAGATATGTCACAAGTTGGTCCACTGTACCCCACTGCATTTTGTCCAAAATTATTTGGAAGAATATTGCATAAAGATATACTGAAGAAATCAGTTTATGCCCATCTCCTATTACCCAGTCATGATCTGGTAATTTGATTCGATAATCCAAATGCATGACTAGAGGGGATTTGTGGTTTGCAGCAGATAAGCCAATTGTAACACGGGATTTGTCATCTTGCAATAAAAATATCACAGCTTTTGGACCCAAAATGCCAGCAATTTCTTCTAGATGGTGTATTGTGTTTGCTGCAAATAAAGAGTCGGGATGATTCTTGTGCAAGTCAGAGTTTGCTTTGCGCAATTTAACTGGCACAGTTCGTATGTGACGTTTTCCCTCGGCTGTATTGCTATTTTCTTGGCAAGAGGCGAAGATAAGTTCCACTGCGACTAATAGTGAAACCTTTTTCTTGTAATGCCTGTGTCAGATCTTCAAGTGTTTTGCAGCATTCCAGTTGTTCTGACCATCTTCTGCTATCTGCCGAAGAACCATGCATAGCGATTTCCACAATTGTTTTTAAGAGCAATGGTTGGGCAGCCTCCAAAGGTGGCCTTCCTGGAGTTGCATGGACCTTCAGACGTTTCCTTACATCTGGATAGTCTTCAATAACACTTGCAATATTCCTCTTCTTACTTTCCCTGTACGCTTTCTGTTGCTTCGTTTTCTAAATTCCTCTTTTCAATTCTTTTTCCAAGTCTGCAACATGTTTTATCTTGTAGTTCAACTCTCTCTTTTCAGCATTGTTTAGCTCATCCATCATAATCAGTGTTGCCAACTGTGAAGAATGATTTTCAACTAAGACCATGAAAAAATTCTACTAAAATTCTACTAATTTTTGTGGTAGTATTATTATGGTGCTCTAGGTGACGTTGATCAATTTCAGTAGCCTGTAATTGGTTGCTGATATGACGTAATGACATATTTACTTCTGGTATAACAAAAATTTACCGTGTAAAAAATTTTTTTTTTCAATAAGAAAATATTAAAAAAATAATGTTTAATGTCGGCACGGCATGCCAAAATTGTTAGTTGACTTTGTCATCTGTTTACCTACGAATCTCTCACACGTCAGACGAGGAACTAAATGAGTCAGGTGGAGCTGAGGGGGAGAGTGTAGAGTGCCTTTATAACCTATATAGAGTGGTTATAAAGGCACTCTAGGAGAGAGAGCGCAGTGGTGGCGCCGCCGTGAGCAAAAACATCTAATAAATACAGTATTAATTTTCAAATTTTCTAATTTAGGAAATCTACTAAAATAATTTTGTGACCTACCAGATTTTCTACCATATACTAGATTAAAAATTTGCCCACTAAATCAGAATCCCATTCTACCAGATCTAGTAGAAATTCTACTATATTGGCAACACTGATCATAATATGCTTGCTTTTTGTTAAAGGCGCTATATCTGCATTCTACAAGTTCATTTCTTTTCATGTATTGTCTTGCGTTGGAGTAGAGAAGGAAGCTGAAATGTTCTCTGTGGTTAGATTGATGTTTTTTTCAGTAGCTAGATTTTCAAGTTGATTGTTTGACCCTAAATTTTCAGGCTGTTCTTTTGTCTGTGATAGTGTTAGAGGAATTGCATCTGCAACTGGATGTTGACTTTTTGCAGCAGCCCAATAATTTGATCACTTTTGTCTGACTTTTTTTAGGTTCATGAAAAATTGTAAATTTTTGGTCTTTCTTCGCAAAGATAATTGATTTAATCTCTTCACCTCAGCAGTCCAAATTTTATCTAAGAAAGGTTCATCCTTACCTGCCTCTTCTTTCAAGCGTCGCCACATTGCCTCGGCATCAGCCTGTTGTTTTCCAGATTTTGTTGGGTAAGCAGTTTTTAAAGCTTTGAATAACTGATCAAAGCGTGACAATATGTTAGGATATCTTAGCTCTGGGTTCACAGTTCAGTGTTTTCACTCCTGATAGAAAAATCAGAATTCTCTTGCAATAGTGGAAATGATGAAGTCCACAAAATCTGAAGACACGGCGATGCAACGTCCGTACGTATCTTGTAGTTTTTTATCCCTGAAGAGCGCCAAACAAGCCATAAAGATAAATAACTTACGGTCAAAAGCTGAAAATGGCTCGATACGTGATTTCCAATCCGATGCGGAGGCCTAATATCTCGAAGGCAACGTGCACATTCGCGAGTTCACACGCCATTCTCTTCTGTTCACTTTGCTAGAGCACTTGTACACAACTCTATTAACTTGTAATTTAATTTTTGGATTGAATGAAATAAAAACTAAAGTATTTAAAGTTATTTATTTTTTATTTTATTTATTTTTTATTATTTTAAAATAATAATTTTTTTAGTTTAAGATACCAGATTGAATTTACAAAATTTGCCAATTATAAATCCACGTGGACCATGGCTATACATACCTACTCCCCCCCCCCCCCTGTGGATCAATGTGGACTTTTCTAAAACCCCTCCCCTCCCCTTCTGCCCACGTGGATCATGAACGACCCCTAAATACCATTTTGTATGCTTTTTCGGATTAAGGCAAAATCCAGTCCCATTGTGGCTGGTTAATAGGGAGTCTGCTGTACAGCAACTTCCTTTTTAGCATAGTACAGAACCACAATAATTGCCACTAACTATTTGTATATACAGAATGGCCCAAAAGTCATGGGGGAAGGGGGCTATATGTAATATATCGTTTATGTTTTGTTTAAAAATTGTGATAGTTTAGTAAGTTATAGGAAAAGGATATCAGATTTACTTCCCCTAAGTGTGAAAGATGACGTCTTTTAAATGGCATCTATTTTCCATAAAGGTGGTCTTTCTAAGGCGTTTGTTCAGGGTGTTGCAGATAACTACAGGGCAGTATAACGGGAAGCCTACCCGCTCGATTGCAGGGCTCGGCTCGACATCAAATGATAATTGGGAAATTTTATTTTGTTAAACTTGTTTGACCAAAGGACATGACCAATTGAGCCAAGGAAGGGTGCGTGCTGCATCCTAACCTAACCTAACCTTCATCTCCCTCCAATCGACCGAGCCAGCCCCTGCAATCGAGCGGGTAGGCTTCCCGTTATACTGCCCTGTATCATAACGGCCCTTAACATTTGTGGCTCCAATGATCTAATTTCTGATCTAATGTTATTTTTAAGGTCTGCAATCGTTTGATGCTTGTTTTCTTTAAGATAACCCCATAGAAAAAAGTCTGGAGCAGTTAGATCTGGAGAATGAGGTGGCCAAAGCAGAGAAACGGGTAAAGCGACCAATACGGTCGGGTGCTGTCAATCGGCACATGGAACGTGTTCATGGTAGTATCACTTGAAGAAGAAGTCCCTGAAGACTGGCAAAGCTGCAGGCGATGATAAAATCCGGTCTGAGATGTTAAAGGCCTTAAATTAGGATGTTAGCCTGTGGCTGACTCGGGTGTGTCAAGTTGTTTGGATATCTGACCAGGCCCCTAAGCAATGGCAGACAGAAATTGTGGTCCCTATCTTCAAAAAGGGTGATCGGAGAGATTGCAACAACTATTGAGGCATATCTTTGCTCAGCATTCCATGCTAAGTGTGTGGAGAAGAGAAGTCGGGAAATAGTCAACTCTCCAAACTGTCGGGGGAGCAGTGTGGTTACCGACCTAGCGGAAGCACGATGGATCACATCTTTGTTTTAAGACTAATCTTTTAGAAATCCTAGGAGTATGCAAAAGTAGTCTATGCTCAAATATTCAGAAATAAACCTCTGGGGCTGTGGTTACTTACAGTTGGAAGAACTAGGAAAGAAAATATCCAGTTGGACAGATGTACATTTCGATCACAAAGAGATCATCAGCCAGTAGGCATACGTGAATAACACATCCCAAACGTATACCTGCTACCCTATTTTTATTCAGAAGAAACAGGTCTAGCCTAATCTGCCTTGACTCTCAGTAAAATTACCTGATTTTGCAACCGATCAACATCTGATAAGCTCAGTACCTATGGAGCAAGTAAAAACCTTTTTGCACGGGACTGTACATTACATGATCAAAGGAGTTGGGACACCTGTTGCTCTACCGTAAAGACGCAAAAAAGCTTCAATCAGTTGTGTATAGGACCACCCCGAGCTGCTATCACTGCCTCCACCCTACATGGCATACTGTCCACAAGTTTACGGTTTGTGTCCACAGGTATTGACCTCCATTCCTCGAGGAGTGTCGTGGTCAGTTCCTGAACAGATGTAGGGCGAACCATCCTGGATCTCACACGTCATTCCAATTCGTCCCAAAGATGTTCGGATATGCCAATGGGGTTGATATATGTCAGTTCGGATATGTCAGTTCGATGGGGTTGAGATAAGGACTCTGGACGGGCCAATCCAGTTCTTCAACCCGCATCTCATCAAACCAGTCGGATATGGATCTTGCTTTGTGGAAAGGCGCATTGTCGTGCTGGAGGAGGAACGGCCCGTCACCGAAGTGTTCCCACAGCGCTGGAAGTGCCCCATTATCCAGAATGGTCCTGTAGCCATCAGCATTGAGGTTTCCGTCCACCTTGATGAGCGGGCCCAGTCCAGTCCCACAATTACGGTAGGTGCTCACAGGGATGTCCCAACTCCTTTGATCATGTAGTGTACATCTGTGCCAATAAATGTCAACTTTTGTGTCCTAGTTCTTCCAAGTCTATGCTTGCTTTGGGGATCTCGATAAAGCATATGACAGAATTCCTTGGGAGAAGCTCTGGCAAGTGTTGCAAGAGTATGGAGAGGATGGGCAATTACTAGTTAATACCATGTCTCTGTACGAAAGCTCTGAGATATGCGTCCGGATAAATGGCATTAAGTCAAGACCATTCACTGTGGGTGTTGGACTCCGCCAGAGGTTCGTACTGTCGCCCCTCTTGTTCATTATCTTTATGGACTAGATAGACAGGGGCAACCGAGGCAATGAGCGTGTTTGTATGGGCGACTTGCATGGTGGAAAGGTTGCACTTTGCTGACGACCTTGCTCTCCTTGAGACTTCTCGCACCAATCTTCAGCATGCGCTAGATCAGTTTGCAGACAAGTGCGAAGAAGCTGGGATGACAATTAGCGTAGCTAAGACCGAGATTCTGGTCCTTTCAAGACAGCCTGCGCTCTCCATGTTAGGGGAGCTCCATTGAGGCATGTGGAGAAGTTCAAGTATCTCGGGACTGCATTCACGAGTGATGGGCGGCAGGATAGAGATTTGGATGCTCGGTGCATCAAGGTGTGTCTGACGCGAATTTTGGTAACGAAAGGTGAAAGGAAACAAAGCCAAGCTCTCGTTTTTCAAATCTGTCTTTGTCCCCATTCTCACCTATGATCATGAATCTTGGGTAATGACTGAAAAGAGTGTGATCGCGGATACAAGTAGCCGAAATGAGATTCATGAAAGTTGTGGCAGGTGTTACCCTACTAGTTAGAGTTTACAGCAGCACAAAAGGGTCTTTAGGTGTTGACTCCCTACTTCTCCGTATTGAGAGATCTCACTTGCGTTGGTATGACCACGTGATAGGGATGCCGCAAACTGGTCTTCCTAGAGAGTTGCTATTTTCCAAGCCATTGGGTAAGAGACCAAGGGGTCGGCCTAGAACCAGGTGGCTAAACTACATGGAGAATCTGGGTTCGAGTCGCTTGGGTATTACCATTGAATTGAGGACACGCGCCCGATGGCGGTTTGAAAATTAAGTAAGTATCTTCGACATTATAGCCCGAGCTCTCTGTCGTCTCGACTGAATGTTGTTGCATGGTGTCCCGCTGAACGCCATGACACCGAAAAATGAGAAACCTAAGTTGAGAACAGGCGCACTGAATATAAGCTGCTTCTTTGCAAAATAAAGCCAATACTTATGATACTTCGAAGTTTCCCCATATACATCTTATTTACACCATAATCAAGTTATTTGTTAAATGTACTTGATTGGGGGGGGGAGGGGCAGATGCTCCCCATCTTTCATCTATCATCACTGAAACTTTCTTTTAGACATATTAAAAATAGTTATACAATGTGCAGTCAGGTGCAAAAAGGTTTAGACTTAAGTCATAGTTGAGCACGTGAATAGCACATCTCAAGCGTATACCTGCTACCACTATTTTCATGCAGAAGGGACAGGTCCAGTCTAATTTGCCTTGACTCTCAGTAAAAGTACCTGATTTTGCAACCGATCAACATCAGGTAAGCTTAGTTCCTACGGAGCAGTTAAAAAACTTTTTGCACCCTACTGTATATAATGTGTCTGATATATGGCCAAAAAAGCCAACGACCTGAATTACGACATATCTGCCTCAAAAAATTTACCATATTTTTCCCGTTTCAAGCCGGGTTCTATTAGAGATCGGGACCTGGCTAGAGGCCGGGACAGAATAATCTATTCTTACTCTGATTTGCGGCCTCGTCTTAAGTATTGCGGTTCATTTATAAGCTGGGTCATGTGATACCGGCCATAAAGAGAAAGTAAAACTTTTTCTGGATTTATGGAGGAGGAATGAGATTTCAGGTGAGAAAAATGATTCAGAATAGGTAAAAATTTTAATGTGTGAAAAAGCAATTACGAAATAAGGTAATGTATGAAAGGAACAGAGGCCTGGTCTCGCATATAAGTTTGATCTCAGTCAACGACCGGGATCACGCATGCAATTTTCAATAAAGGCCGGGGCATCTAACCGAGAAATTACGGTATGCATTTTTCATGTTTTCTATTATAGTTCTGTAGATCCGTTGTAAAGGGGTAAAATTTTATTTTGAATTTTTTTGTAATAACAGGAAATTGTGTTTGATTTCTACGAATTCGGAAATTAAATAACATATCCCTGTTTGATGCAATAAAATTCTAGGAAGTATGTCATTTTTTCCACTCTTCAACAGTTTTTTCAGTTTAAAGTTGTGATTGCGTCGAACAACACTCCAGTATTTATATTTCCTTGTTTACTCAAGGCTACTTCAATAAGGCGAGTCATTGGGGAGGAGAAATAAAACAAGAACAGTCATCAGCTATAATAACGGGGAACTTTGCCGCCATCGAATTAATAAGCGGATTCCATCTGGGTTTTTTTTTTTGTTGTTTTTTTTTTAATGAAATGGTTCTGTAATAGTTTCGATCTTGGACAACCTTTAGCCTTCTAAATCTTTTCCCCTTTATGAATCAAACTTTTCAGTTAATTCTGTCAACTTAAATCTTTGACATTTTCAAGGGAAGTTTTGTCTAAAGATCAAAGTGACTCCTGTCAATGCTTTTGTGTTTAGCTCCTAAAAAGAGTTGAATCAGTGAACGAACCTGAATCATTTCTCTTATTAACCTGAATCTGTGACCGAACCTATGGGGAAAAACCATAAGCAGCAATCGAATAATAAGGGTTGATTTTCAAATTACATGATGGCGTGAAAGTAATACTGGTAAGGAAAATTAATAATTTTACTATTTTCTAATGTAAATATTTTTTTTTACACTTCCTCGAATGCTTTTATAAAATGGGTTTAAAAATCTCATATTTGTTCTTTTAATATCTGAAGTTTTAAAAGATTAAAGCATGTTTAAGCTAAAGGAAATACATATTTCCATCATTACTCATCATATTTCCAACCCAGGTATTATCATCAACTCGGAAATGATTACATGATTAAATTTTGTTTCTTATTTTTTATTTTATAGCAGTCTAAATATTGCTATTACAATTTTAATTACTATTAAATAATATTAACTATTACTATATATTATTAAAATTGATTTTGTTTACTAGAAAATTCATTATTTGTTACCATATTTAAAATGATTACTAAGTCTAAAAAAAAACTCTTTTTTTCATAAAAGGAAAAGATGAATAATTTTGTATGTTTTTATACAGCTTTTTTAAATCTCATTTACTATGGCAAGTTTACACATCTTTGTGGATAACTTGTATTTGTCGTCTGTTGTATTAGGTTTAGTTTATTATTTTTATGTCCAATTAATTTGAACTTTAAATAATATAAATACAGCGCGTTCCGCCGTCAGTTATTTGAAAGAGGAGATCGGAATTCGCGCTTTTTTCATTTTTAGATATCCTGTTCATCCTATTTCCCTTGATGAACTCAGTGTCAGGAAATATGCAATGAAATTCCATTTTCCATCCTTATAACAAAACTGAAACTGCTATACAGGTTTTTACGGTAGCCGAATGCCAGTAAAAATACACTGGTCCACAGAAAAAAAAATATAACACCCTGAAAATATTGTGAACAGGAGGAATATCTCACGGTATGTTTGGAGAAACAATTTGTTATGGGGATTCTGTGAGTTATGTTGGCGGTAGCATTGCTACTTTAGGGTTACCCTTCTGGTCATGGTTGAGAAGTGAGACAAAGAGCATCCACAATTGTTTGTTTTATAGCAAACTGTGACATACTGCACCGTTGATAATATTTGTCAGGCCGCAATGTCCCACAGTTGGGAAGCCATTGTGACCTCTACCACTCAGTTATTATTTTCGGCTAACTCAACCAAATCAACAACCTACCTTATAGTCAACGGCCAATATGTCGGGTTCGTTAATTTAAATAAATTAAAATAAAATAAGACTCGAGAGTGAATTACTTCAATTGAAATAATAAGGCAAAGTGTTGAAATCAAATAAAATAACCTTTATTCAAGAAAACATAATCAATCAATTCAAAAGGTGGTTAAATGCAAATGAGCTTAAATACTAAAATTAAAATCAACAACTATATCAATATACTAAGGAAAAATTAAATGCAGCTGCTTACTAAATTTAAGTTAAAACACCCAAAAACCAACTTAATTCTAACCTAAAAGCAGATAACACTATTCTCATATTCAAAGTTTAAACCATTGCTCATGTGACCAATCTATAAAAGGGATCTCACCCAATCTTATTACTAAATTTCACTTATTTCTACAATTCAAATAAAAAAACAAAACAGATTCTATCAAATATAATCACTTACAATTCGTATTCATCATACTGAAGTTTCTATATCTATATCTGTATCCGAGGACGCGGGTTCGACCCCGGCCGAGGACGACGAGGATTTTTTCAGGGTGAAAATCCTGAGATCACGCACTTCCTTCGGAAGGGAAGTAAAGCCGTTGGTCCCGTGTAGTCGTTTGCCGGCTGCACGTTAAAGAACCCTTGCGAGGCAAAATTTGCGGCTCCTATAACGCCGTCCTGAAATGACCAAGGCAGTTGAAAAGGACGTTAATACCAAACAAACCAAACCAACCAAACCATATCTGTATCACTACACTATATCACTTTAATATATATATCCAAGGGCACACACACACAATAGAACACAACACTAAATTTTACTTCTTGTAAAGCACACTTAATTCCAATCTGAAGACTATCCGCTTTGCTTTGATACAGGAATCTGGATCAATTGCCTTATGAGTCTGTTACTTCTCAAAATGTCTAAGGCAAGTTCGACGGATATCTGCATAATCTCCTAAATTAGATGCGTGGCCTGTAGACTCTCAATCACCTTGTAGATTCGTGTTGACTCACTTGAGATATCACCCTTCTATTCCAAATTATATAAAATCTCCATATCACATAACTGGTTAATTATCTCATTGTCGCTTTATTCTCATAAATGGGGGATTTTGCACACTATCACTTCTCATATAATATTCATTTCATTTCAATACTCCATTGATACATTCTAAATTGATTGTTGGTGGGACATCCCTGCTGACAAACATGCAAGGAGAAGGTTTTGCTCTATGATGATTCGACTTCCAGTAGTATGAACTTCACTTTAAAAGACAAATAAAGAAGCTATCACCACCATGAATCTATTAATACTCAAATTTCCTTCTATAAACACGCGAAACGTCACAAAACAATCAAATTTCATGATGTCGACAGTCAACAATTTCCTGGCTAGTTATTTCAGGACAATGCCTCTGAGAAGTTCCACCAGTGAGCTTGGCAAGCGGTTGTGGGGCAGCGCGTGCTATTATCTTGGAGGAGAAACTGATAAAGCGACAACGGCATGGAATGTACTCTCCACAATGTAAAAGGAATCGTAGTTAGTGTAGGAAGTCAAACGATATCGACTGGATATTGTAGGTATTACACCCCGTAAAGAAATTATAAACTCACCCGTGAAATTCTTATAAGTTGATATTTAGATGTTTATTTAACATAATTTTTTTTTCACAGGACACTGAAAGTAATTACATATCTTTAACTTTTAAAGATCTGAAAAATTCCAATTTTTTTTACCAAAAAAAAAAAGAAAGAAAAAGCATTTTTCAGCTGTAAAGAAAATATAAACTCAGGATAGATGTCACACTTCTCGGACAAGAAAATGTACTTTTCCATGCAAATTTTGCCTTTCAAAAACCAACCATTGCCAACAATATGAGTAGTGTGTGATTTAAATCCCTAATAATTGTGGCCAGAGAATTCTTTATCAGCATGCCTCGTGGAAAGTCTCTAACTGAGAAAGAAATAAGGAAAATATACTTTCTCCACGGAAAGGGACATCCAACAAGGCAAATAGCTGCAGAAATTAACCGTTCACAAACTGTTATTCAAAATGTCATCACAAGAGGCGACGAATATGGAACCAAAAAGAGAACAGGAAAACACCCAAAACTTCTGTCCCGGGACCACAGACGAATTCAAGCACTCGCTACACATGAAAGCTTGTCAACTCGGGAAATTGCTCTTCACCTATCAATGCCAATGTCACACCAAACCGTCTGGAAAAGCTTAGATTCGCAAGTCAACATAAAATATGAAAAGATGAAGGCAAGTCCTAAGCTCACCGCAGCTCACCGATTAGCTCGACTTGAGTTTGCGAAGGAAACTGTGAAATGGAAAGATGAATGGAATGAAATTGTTTTTTTCCGACGAAAAGCGGTTCTGTCTTGATGGTCCTGATGGTTACTTTTCGTATTGGCATGACTTGCGTACACAACCGAAAACAAGATACAGCATACAACAAGGTAGTGGTGGAGTGATGGTGTGGGCAGCCTTTGGAGTGGGAGGCAAGACCGACATTGTGTTTGTGTATGGCAAAATGGACTCCTGCAAATATCAAAACATACTGTGTGACCATCTAATTCCATTTGGACCAGTTCTGGGAGGCATGAATTGGAAATTCCAACAAGACAATGCTTCAGTGCACGCGTCGAAGTCCACCACAGAATGGTTTAAAAGAGAAAAAAAAAATCGACATTCTTAAATGGCCTTCGCGTTCATCTGACCTCAACCCCATTGAAAATGTGTGGGGTTGGTTGACAAAGATTGTGTATAACCGAAACACACAATACCATCACGTCAACGAGCTCAAGCTTGCAATGGTCAATGCTTGGGACAACATAAAGGAGGTGCAACTGAAAAAACTGATTGACGGGATGGCGGACAGGATGATTGAAGTTATCGAGAAGAAAGGAGGGCCCACACATTTTTAATTCCAGTTTGTTGTTTGTTTTTTTTTGTGTGTTTACCGTGTTTTGGGTCCTGAGTTTATATTTTCCTTACAGCTGAAAAATGCTTTTTCTTTTTTTGGTAAAAAAAAAATTGGAATTTTACAGATCATTAAACGTTAAAGTTATGTAATTACTTCAGTGTCCTGTGGAAAAAAATGATGTTAAATAAACATCTTAATATCAAGTTATAAGAATTTCACGGGTGAGTTTATAATTTCTTTACGGGGTATATTACCTCTACAAAACATTCGGGTTCTGGAACTGTGACCCAGAATGAGGATGGAAGCTTTTCTCCTCAGGTGTCCACTCTAGCGTGACTGCCCAAGCGGGAATGGGGATACCCACAAGCCCCTGGCTGGCAGATTGTGTTGCAGATTGCATCTCGTTGGTTGGAAAACTGTCTCCTGAGGCTTCAAATAGGGAAGCGGGTCCTTCCTCTGTTCGTCTTTTTAGATGAAGTTGACACTGCGTTCAGCAGGAGAGGGAGTGCAGATTCTGATATCCTAGGGGCGACTTCAAAGCACATGGGCTGATGTCCAAACGTGGAAAGGCATGATTGGAAGAATGATGACTTTGATCTAAATGTGAATGGGGACGTCTGTTGGATCTCTTTTGTAACCATGGACTTCCCATCATGAACACATTCTTCTAGCACAGGTATGTCCATATCTATACCCAGCAAGCTACTGTTTCCTCGGATAGCTGTACCACCATATAGCAGCCGTAATATGACTGTGAATATGACGTTAGTAAAACATAGTGACCACAGAAATAAATATACGTGGTTTCCTAAAAGCGATGACGTAAAATAGCGGCAATGCTATTTCCAAGATGGTGGTGTCACTATGTAACAAAAAAATAACGTATCTTTCCACTGTCACCGTCAAAAAACGTGGAAAGATGCTTTAGGCACCGTGCTTCACCGCTATTTTACACGACCTTGGCCATGGAGTAATAAACCTTGGCAATCATCTCTTTCTTCATGATCTTGGCAATCAACGTTCCTGTATTTCTGTGGCAATATTTAAATGAAGTCATTTACTAGCATATTACAGGCGCTAGATAGCGGTACTATATCTGTAGAGGGCTACAAAGAATCAGAAATCACTAATTGATTTTGTAATCGTGTCAGCTGACTTATTTCAATCAATGTTAGATACCCGTGTGAGGAGAGGGACAGAACTGCGAACTGATCACCACCTTGTTGTCCGCACTTTGCCGTTCTCTGATACATTGCCATCCAAGTGAAGTACTAGGTCCAACCAAACCTGGCGCATCAAATAGGAGGCTTTGTATAATAGGGTTGTGAGATAATATATCTTCAGACTGCATTTGAGTGGCAATTGTTTAAAAACTGTGATTGCTTCGGCTGCATTGTACTGTGGTCGTAAGCCGTTGGCTGTGACTCAGGCAATTAGAAAGGTATGACGGAAAGTGTGAAGTCCAAGAAGCTGTCACAGCGAAGATGGAAACCTGTTTGCTGCGGCTTGTAAATAGGTCACCTTCGAATCGAGTGTGGTACACTGAAGCGCGAAAAATTGCAGCTAAAGCCACGGCCTTGGAGGAATTCTGGGAGAAATTGGAGGCAGACTATCAGACTACGGTTCGGCAACAAGGTATTCTGGTAGATTGTCCCAATAGAGAGGAGAGCGTATTGGGACAGGTGGAGAAGTAGTTTGAACCTCTTCACTACCCGCTAACAACAACAACCGAAGCACATGAGGTGCATCTTAGAGCGGAGAATATTCACGGTAATATCACTGAAGCAGAAGTCAGTTGGGCAATTAAAATGATGAAATACGGTTTCAGATGTTGAAGGGTTTGAATCAGGATGGCATAAAGTTGCTTGGATATTCGGGCAGGTCCCGAAGCAATGGCAGACAGGTACTGTAATCTTTGTCTTCAAAAAAGGGAAAGCTAAAAGAGTGCAACAACTATCGTTGCGTCTCTTGTTCAGCATTCCTGGGAAAGTCTATGCCTTAGCGTAGAGTGTCTAGAGAGGAGAAGTCGGGAAATAGTCGACTCTAAAGTGGCGAAGTACAGTATAACGAATCGCATCTTTGCTCTAAGGGAAATCTTTAGAAATCCTGGGAGTATGAAAAAGATGTCTAAGCTTGCACTTGCTTTCTGAACCTCGAAAAAGCATAAGATAGAGTTCTCCGACAGAAGCTCTGGAGAGTGTTGATGAATACAGAATAATATTGTTGTTATATGAGGCAATTACTGGTTGGTATCATGTCTCCGTATGAAAGCCCTGAGATGTGTGTCTGGATAAACACCGTTCGCCGCCCCTCTCATTCATTTTTCATTATCTTTATAGATTATATAGAGTATAGATAGGGGCAGCCGAGGCGATGAGCGTTTTAATGTGGATGTCTTCTTGGTGGAGAAATTGCTCTTTGCTGGCGACCTTGTCCTCCTTGGTCTGCCGTTTGGTCCTCGAGACTCGGTCGGCAGGGGTCCCTGCTAGCAGGGTCCCCAACTCAACAAGACCTTGTCCTCCTTGGGTCTTCTTCCACTGGTCTTCTACTTGCACTAGTGTGAAGAAGCTGGGATGAAAAATCTGTGGGTAAGATTAAGGTTCTGGTTCAAGACCTGGCAAAAACCTGCTCATTGCGCTCTCCACGTTGGGGGAAGGGGTCCTCTCATATCTCTAACATACTTCCTAAAACATTCTCTTGTTCCCTTCAAAGTCATTCTGCAGTTTCTCATCTCTTTCTCTCGCCACTCTCTCTTTACTCTCTCTAATCACTCGTGCACACTCTCTCTTACAGCTCTTGTATTTATTCGCACCAACACTGCCATTCAACATTCCCAGATATGCCTTTTTCTTCTTTGCCACCATGTTTGCAACATCCTTATTCCACCATGCATCGCCTTTCATCCGACCCAAACAGACTTCACCACACACCTCTTTCGCAGAACTCACCAGACAATCCTTTATATGCTTCCACATATTCTCCACATCATCCATACTGTCATTTATTTGACCCAGACGCTCTGACACAAGGCTCTCATACATGCTTCTCTTCAAGCGCAGATCCTCTACTTTTGTTCGTTTTCGTACAGTTTTCACCTTTCTTACTGTCCTCCAGCCACCCAGTAGATTCATTCTTGATACAACCAGAAAATGGTCAGTTCCAATCTCTGCACCTCTCATCACTCTTGTATCCACAATTTTACCACGCAACCTATTGTCACAAACAATCAAATCAATCATACTCCTCTGATCTCGTGCCTGATTCTCCCAAGTATACATATGGATATCTTTGTGCTTAAAGAAGGTGTTTGAGACAAACATTCCTCTCTCCGCACAAACCTCCAACAGCCGCTCCCCATTGCCATTCACACGCGGATCTCCATACTTTCCTATCAGACCTTCTATCCCATTTCGCTCCACACCAACCCTTCCATTCAAGTCACCTGCCAGAATCACGCGCTCATTGTCACAGCTTTCATTCAAAACCTCATTCACGACATGCCAGAACTTTTCTTTCTCACTCTCACTCGCAGCGTCCACAGGCGCATACACTACAACCATAAGGATTTTATGTATCCGAAGTTTCATTCTCATCCACAATACTCTTTCATTCACGCACTTGTACTCCGTCATACACTTCTTTGTCCTTTCATTCAGCAGCACACCTACACCAGCTCTTGCCCGTTCACACTCCTCCACCCCAGACCACAGTCCTACAATTTTCATCCCTCACACTCTCAAACCGACAGCCCTTTAAACGTCTCACTCACGCACAAGACATCCAGTCTTCCTCATTTCAGCCACCAGTTCTCGTTCACTTTCTTTGACACGCCCTCTCACATTCCACACACCCATTCTCCATTCACACCTCCTCCTTCTCTCTCGTCGAAAACCTTTTGCCGTTCCAAAAGTCGTTCCATGTTCATCCATCCGGTTTAATTTCTTTTGCGTTCTGAAAAATCATAAAATAAGATTCACCATACTGGTGATCAGCCAGTAGCGGTAAAGACTGGTGAGGGGAGTGCCCAGTCCATAGAGTAAATCCTCTGTGGCCCAGTCAACCCTCTCCGAGAAGTTTGCCAGAGCCTCGTACTCTCGTTAGCCGCCAACCGCGTTGCCCAGCTCCCACCACGTGGAGGAGAGGTTGGTCTTCGTGGGGCTCCATTCTGCAATTGTATTAAAAAGCTTTGGAATAATATCCTTTGTTTACTTCCATAGTTATTCATGATTCTAGGTATTTTAAATGCTGGTAAATTGCGTAATTTTTTGCATACTCATATTTTCACTTAAAAAACTACTTTTATGAAAATTTTGCAATAAAATCATATAATTTCCTAATTATTGAATTTTCAAGATTTTTAATTTTTTAAATTTGATATCATTGTCTACATCATCATTAATAACAATGTATTTTGTAATCTCTTAACAATTTATTAAGCATAAAAATAAAAGAACATAAATAATTAAAATTAAAAGATGCCTAGAAAGTGTGACAATATAACTATAAAAGGAAAAATAAAATAATTTCTATAAAGCAAAAACGGTAATTCAGTAAATTTTAGAAAACTACTATTTAAGTATTGTTTATTTATTAGTCTAAACAGATTTTTAATAAAATTAAAAAAAGGTTCATGGATACAAATGGTTTCGGCGTGCTTCGTCTTCATACGGCGATGATGTTCGATTGAATTGTTCGAGTAAAAACTGACGGAATTTGAAGAAAAAAAAGTCCACTGATCGGGAGGAGGGAAATTTATCCGCTCGTTCTCTATTAAGTGTTTAGTTTGATTTCAAAAATAATTTAATGATATTCAAAGGAGATAATTTTTATTTGTTTGTAATTTGTATTTGCCTTAACAGATGGCGAAGCAGTCCCCACCCTAATATTTTTTTTTTAATTCTGAGTCTTAAAAAAGTTCAGTGAAGATTTTTTTTTAATGAAAACATTATATTTCGTTATAAAGATATGAACCTCCCCAAAATTATGAATAATATAAGTAATAGGTTTAATGATATTAAATTTTGTTTTCACTTCGTAATAAAATGAAAAAAAAAACGTTACTAGACTCGGAACTAAATATTATACGTTGTCTTTACGTTATTAGCGTGTAGCGTGTTTATTGCGTTGTATGACTTCGAGTAGGCTTGTGTAAACGGTAATTAACCAAAATAAGAAGTGAAACATCTGATTTCATTTAAGTTACATCATGTCTTTGGCGGACGAATTATTGGCTGATCTGGAAGAAGCCGGAGATGCCGAAGAAATGCAGTATATGGAACACGAAGGGAAGCTGACAGAAATCGAGGATGTTACGATGGAAACTGAAATTCGTTTAGATTCAGTCCGGATGATCGCTAAACTAAGAGATAGCGAACAACTGGCGAACGTAATGCAAAAGGTAGAAAAGTTAATTGAAAAAAATAGATTGGACGAGGTTGTTGGACCAGTGGAAGCCAATCCGGAGTATCTTCTCATTGTAGAAGCCAATAATCTTGCTGTAGAAATTGATAATGAAATTGGCATTATTCACAAATATATCAAAGACAAATATTCCAAACGCTTCCCGGAATTAGAGTCATTAGTTCCAGGTGCTTTAGAGTATGTGTCAACTGTAAAGGAATTGGGGAACGATTTGGACAGAGCCAAAAATAACGAAATATTACAGCAGTTTCTCACACCTGCTACGATCATGGTTGTAAGTGTAACTGCATCCACGACGCAGGGACAAATTCTTAACAGTGACGAACTAGAAAAAATAACAGAAGCCTGTGACATGGCATTGGAACTGAACAAATTCAAATTGAGAATTTATGAGTACGTCGAATCTCGAATGTCATTTATTGCCCCGAATTTGTCGATGATTGTAGGTGCATCAACAGCTGCGAAATTGATGGGTGTAGCCGGAGGCTTAACTAATCTCTCCAAAATGCCTTCTTGCAACATCCTGGTTTTGGGTGCCCAAAAGAAAACCTTGTCAGGATTTTCCACAACTGCAATATTGCCTCATACTGGTTTTGTTTATTTTTGTGATATTGTTCAAGGAACACCAGCAGATTTAAGGCGCAAAGCAGCTCGATTAATTGCCAGCAAGTGCACATTAGCAGCACGCGTGGATAGTTTCCATGAAAGCATCCATGGAGAAGTTGGTAGGAATCTGCGAGACGATATTGAGCGTAAATTGGACAAATTACAAGAACCGCCGCCAGTGAAACAAGTAAAACCCTTGCCAGCCCCGATAGACCAGCCAAGGAAGAAACGAGGAGGACGACGGGTAAGAAAAATGAAGGAAAGATATGGAATGACTGAATTAAGAAAGCAAGCCAATAGAATAAACTTTGCAGAAATAGAGGAAGATGCCTACCAGAATGACTTGGGATTTAGCCTTGGACAAATTGGTAAATCGGGCACCGGTCGCATCCGAGCAGCTCAAATAGACGAGAAAACAAAAGTGCGTATTTCGAAGACTCTTCAGAAAAATTTACAAAAACAACAGGTATACGGTGGAAGTACGAGCGTGCGCAGGCAGGTATCAGGAACGGCGTCAAGCGTTGCCTTTACACCTTTGCAAGGGTTGGAAATTGTTAACCCGCAGGCAGCAGAAAAGAAAGTTAATGAAGCAAATGCAAAATATTTTTCGAACACAGCTGGATTTTTAAAAGTCAGCAAAAACTCGTAACTATTTTTTATGTTTAGAAAGTGTGTATTTTCTAATTTTCTATTTTATAATTGCAAACAAAAAAGTTATGAATTATTAAATCTAAGTTTTTTCTAAGTTTAGACATCTTAGTTTGTATTACTTTAAACAGCAGAAAAATCTTGAGCCAGTGTTCTCCTTTGCTCCTTTTTGAAGTGACCTACCTGACTTGACGAATAAAACCTTTCATAATACTGTAAACTGTTTAGTTTAACTTTTTGTCTGCCTGGCTATTACTTCTTTCCAACCATCAGACAATTTTCTAGGGGGAATTTATATAGTCTGAAGATCTATAAAGGATGACTAAAATGTCTGTTGCACCCCTCCCACCTGTGCAGAAAATGAGATACCCAAAACCTATTGCAGGCAATAAATAGGAAATTGAGGGTTGCCTGTCTCAGATTGTTCTCAAACATGCAGATTAGGACACATTTCTAATTGCAGAACTTGTTCAGCATCATATAAATCATTTTTTTTTTCAATAGCTGATAAATGAATCAATGTGCATGTAAGATGTTGATGATGACAACCAAAATTTACAACTATTGGCTTTGACTCTTGGATAGATTACGAGCAGCTGAAGTAGTCTCCTTGTTGGCTACTGTTCTTGATCGAATTTTGTGGACGTTGCTTAATGTCCAGCAGTGAACTGAAGTTCTGACTGCTTGAATGTGCCTTCTGAACAGGAAGGTTATAGCATTCTACAAAGTTCATGAAATTTCAATTTTGCAGAAAACTGTTTATCGAATTTTGAAGAAAAAAAGATTAAAGTGTTAGAGAATATAATGCTGAGCAAGTTTACAGTTAGAATTTTTTGTTTACCTCTTATGATTGAAGAGACAGAATTCGCACGTGTCTTAATTTGCATGTTTGAGATCAATCTGACGGACCACCACAATTTCCTATTTATCAGCTGTAACAGATTTAATAAGGTGTATCTCCATTTTCTGCACAGGTAAAAAGGCTGCAACAGACTTTTTAATCATCCTGTATATTACCTGGACCCACTTTGTTCTTTCATTTCTAAACAGCTCTGTTAACAAATCTGTTAATTAAAAAATTTGAAGAGACAAAATTAATAATAATTTGGTAATCAACAGTTTTTTGGATGAATTAAAATAGCAGTCTCTCATGTAGGGCAAAGTGATCAAATAGTGGCCATAATCTTTTTATTCGTTAAATTAAAGCGTTAATGAGGAAAATCTCTGTTTAATATCAATAAATAGTTTAATGTGAATAATAAACTATTATATAAGATTTTAAACTATTATTTGAGATAACGCATTATTTTAAACTGTATATAATGCGTTGTTATACAAAATTAAAGAATTGGCCATTTTCTGGCCACAGTTGACCTTTTCATGGCATACGTTGTCTTAATTGTGGCCAGTGATGCCCTTATTACGGCCATACTTGAAATAAGCTATTTTTATCATGTTTGTCTTTTAATTTAATGTTAAAATTATACGAAAGCTTAAATTCAGTGGAAAAAAAAAATTAATTACAGGTTTAATGCAACAAAATAAACTTTTCATCAAAAAAGTTTGATGTTACAAAATCCTGAAAACTTGGCCTTCCTCTTTTCTTTGGCACCAAGCTTTTTGTTCTTCTTTTCCTTTAGCTCTTCTACAGTCATGCTTTGTATGCATTTCAGCAGTGAGAACAAAGAAATGTTCCTTCCTTTTTTCCTTTATTTCTGAATTGCTATTCATTGGGGTAGATGTCATGGGAAATGCATCCCTGTCAGATTCAAAAGTATAATTACGTTTGTAATAATTCAGAAGCAATAAAATTTATTCACCGGCAGATTTTGTAAGTTTTCTATGTTCTCATTTTCGGAAGAGAAGGGTGCTGGAAAATTTTCTTTTTCTTTCAAATTATTTTCAGTTTTCATCTCCATTCTTTCTCATATTTCTTCCATGTCGGATACATGTCATCTAAAATATCAGTTCCATCCCTGTAAGATTTTAGCAGCCACATGCTGAACAAATACTGGCTTATTTTAAGAAGGGCTTTTTCCCCAAACCAATTCCTCTTGATGCTCAGAATTCAGCATAATCGATTAATTTTTTTTCATCTTCATGTGATAGCATTGGTTTCTTGCGTGCTTTTGCAAACATGGGTCGTTTCCCATTTAACCTCTCCTGCAGCGAACTCCTTGGAACCCAAAATAATTTTGCTGCGCTTCTTTGTGATAAACCTTGAAGTTCCACTGCTTCTACCACTTTCTCCATTGCTTCTACATTCCAAGTTCCCCTACAAAATTTTTCGGCTGATTTATTATTCTGAAACAAGAAGCATATTCTTAATTTTTATATTAATTTATACCTGAAATTATTAATGAATAAAACAGACCTGGGTTTTAGAGGTGGGAAAAAACCACCAGCAACATTCCAAGAACAGTAAAAACATTTTGCATGAGCATCACTGGGAAGTGAACCCCACCGGATCCGCTGCATGAAATAAACTTTTCTAAAATATTCATTTCAATTAAAGATATTCATTAACAATTATTTTATTTTTGTTTGTATATCTATTTATGTCAGCAATTTACCATAAAAATTGTTTTTAAATGTAAAATAATATTCCTATCATCTGTTTTCTCTAACGATTTCTTAAGTAAATAAATGGTCAGTATTTGGTCAACACGTGGCTGCTATTTGGTCATTCATGGCTGCAATAAGGTCACGTGTGGCCACTAATATGTTCATTTATAATACTGAATTCGGTCGGATTTCTAATAATTTAAATTTATTTGAAAAACTACTATGTAACTTTGAAAATTAAAGACTGTATATATGAAACATATAAGAATTTTTTTTTTTTTTTGCTTTAAAAACTAAGAGAAAACTGATTAGTTTTACACACCTTCGCCATGTGTATTTTCTAGATGACCACAATGCTATCTAATGTCAACTGATGAAAAATCACAACTGCAGCTCTGCAACATTTTACAAAACAATCAGTGCTCTCTGGTGACAAATATTTAAACGATATGATAAACATATATGAACTAGTAGGAGCGTTATATTTCCATGATGAATTTTAAAACTAAAATCACCAAATAAAATTATTTTTAATGTGGCTGTTATTTGGTCACTGGCCGACAATTGGTCACTTTGCCCTACATTTCTACTATGAAATTACACTTGCCATGTTATAGTGATCACTTTCGAAACAATTTTCTTTTGTACTGTAGTATTTAAGTGTGTGTGTATTTTATTATTTTTAACCTCTACCATGATGGTCATAGGATGAATAGGGCAGCTGGGACATTCAAAATTCATATGCATTTGAATTTATACACTGTACTTTTTTTTTTTTTTTTTTTTTTTGTTTTATATCTGCTCTTACGTTGCAACAAAGTTATCTTGACATAAACGTAATGAGAGGATATGGCTGCAACATGATTGTTCTGCTCATTTAGATGTTCGCCAACCAGCACATTGGCCTTGGCAGCTCAGTGGTTGCGTGATCGCCTCTGATGCCCGAGGATGCGGGTTTGACCCCGGCTGAGGACGATGAGGATTTTTTCAGGGGGAAAATCCTCAGATCACGCACTTCCTTCGGAAGGAAAGTAAAGCTGTTGGTCCCGTGTAGTTGTTTGCCGGCTGCATATTAAAAGAACCCTTGCAAGGCAAAATTTGCGGCTCCTATAACGCCGTCCTGAAATGACCATGGCAGTTGAAAATGATGTTAATACCAAAGAAACCAAACCAAACCAAGCCAATCAGCATATCTCACTCTGTTTTTTTCCCTATGGGTCACATCAAGTCGTTGATGTATGAAACCGCAATAGAATCTTATGCAAATGCTTACCGCGGCCCAAGCTGCCTGTCGCCTTGTACAACCATAGCCTACAATGAATCAAGAAAACACCTGGTCATCGACCTTCTTCCATTATTCAAATCATTGTTTATAGATATAAATGGTCATCGAGCTCTAATGAAAAATGAAGCTAAAGTTTCTAGTCCCCGATAGGACGGGAACTCTATTGAAAAGTGGCACTGCAAATACGAGGGGAGTTCAATAAGTAATGCAACACATTCCTGCAATGTCGGAACATGCGAACACACTCATTCGAGCAGACCGACTGATCACAATTAAACACATGAGAGTGTTCGCATGTTCCGATATTGCAGGAGTCAGAGCTGTGCACGGCCGGCCAGCTCACGGGAGATCAGACAGTTTTGCTTGACCTTGCGGCGATGATGACACACGCTTTGCCCAACGACTCACCGTGCTTTTGTCCACTGCCAGATCACCGTAGACATTCTGCAAGCGCCTATGAATATCTGAGATGCCCTGGTTTTCCGCCAAAAGAACCTCAATCACTGCCCGTTGTTTGGAACACACCTCCATTGTAGACGCCATTTTAACAGCTCACTATAGCGCTGTCACCTATCGGACGTCAATGAAACTATACGAGATGAAGCGGAAATGTTTGAAAATGTTCCACAAGAAATATCCAGTTTTTTCAACCAAAATTGACCGAGGAAAAAAATGTGTTGCATTACTTATTGAACTCCCCTCGTACAATAGGCCCAACTGCTTCTGCAGCACTGCCCTATCAGGAGTTAAAAACTTTACTTTAATTTTCAGTTTCAATGAAAAACCTCTATCCTAGGTCACAGTCGGCCCTAATGTGATCTATGCGGCATCTGGTGCGATCTGTTTTCCTTAGCTTCTTGATACAATGGCAAATGGTGGAAGTTTGATGACCATGGTTCAAACTGTATCCCAAAAATCTCTCACAAACGGCACAGATTTAGCATCGCCTAGTGACAAAATTAATATGGTTTCAGTTGCTTCATATAGCCTATAATGATAGGAAAGCTTGCCCATTCATACCTTGACAAAAAATAACAATGTGTTTTCTATATGAAAAATCAAGTACAAGTAATCTTTATTCAGTTTTAATATTTTTCCATAACTTCGCACCAAAGTATACTTAAAGAATGTTAGCAGATAGGGCTGTGGTTGGGGGAAAATGGAATGTGGAGGGGTTGTGCTCCCAAAACATCAAAGACACCCCCTTCACATTCCATCTCCCCAAACCTTTGTGTGACTGCTCACGTGACTGATGACTCGCTGTTTTCTGGCTCATGTGATGGCTGACGTCACAGGTGAACTCTTAGTACAATGGAGCTGTTAAGGTTTTAATTACCATTAATATGGGTGGAGTTCTTTAAACAATGGGTTGTAACTTATTAATTGATGAAAAATAGGAAAAAAAATTCCACAGCCTGGAACCTAACCAGGAACTTTCTGCTCACCGTGCAGATGCGCCAACCAATTGCGCCACTGTGGACATGGAAGCAATAACACTATCTAAATATCCTTAGAGCTGGTTGGAGCAGTACCCAGTTCGAGGCCTGGGACTGCCTTTCCTACTGGCGTATAATTGTTGAGGATTAATAAATGAAAGGTCTTAAGAGGATTTTTTCACGCCAAACCTCAGATGTTGAAATTATTGATGAAAAATAGGAAAGAAGATTCCACAGCCTGGGATCAAACCAGGAACCTTCAATCGGAAGGTTCTTGGTTCGATCCCAGGCTGTGGAATTTTCTTTCCTGTTTTTCATCAATAATTTGAACGTCTGAGGTTTGGCGTGAAAAAAATCCTCTTAAGACCTTTCATTTATTAATCCTCAATTTATTAATTGCCTTCAATTTTGTGTCTCCAACTTGGATGGAGCCGAGTGTGATGTTTTTCGATCAGGATGCTATCCTTGCGTGTGGTCACTCACCTGGTTGATGATGTCTTGTTGTTTAATCACATGATTGCTGCTGTGTACAAGTGTACAGGGACTGTAAATTAATTTTTGTTTCAGGTGGGGCATATGGTCAGGGTGCTGGTGCATGACCAGCATGACCAGGGTCATATCATAGCCTAAGTATAACAAGTCTGTAAAGTCTCATTTTCATGTTTGACCTTTTTTGTACTATGCATCCCTACTGGCCAGTAAGCTGTTTATAGCCAGTTTAAAGGGTATTGCAATAGTGCAGCCTAAGAAAAAATCCACATATTATAATCGCCACTATTTTTATTCCCTTAATTGAATTAACCCTTTCGCTGTGCAATTAAATTTTCCTTTCTGATAAGATGAAATTAACCACTTTTCACAGCATGACAAAAAGTTTTTTAAAGCCTGCGGGATGAATCCGATTTCCACAGGTAAAAGCAATGAAATCTGTGGATATATCCGTTTTACACAGCAAAAGGGTTAATAAGATTTTTGATAAATTCAATTAGGAATTTTATATTTCTGGAAATTTCAATAGAAATATTTTGTGGTTAGGAAATTAATACAACTTGTTGATCGATAATTTGTACATAAGCACTCATTCATCAATGAGGCAGTATGAAAGCATCCGATTATATATAAATAATACATAACATCAGACGATAGAATTGGAATTAGTATTTTATCAACTTGTAATTAATTTTCAGCGTAGATTCAGTATATTCAATATAATTAAAAAACTCGGTTGCTTTGTTATACAAATCCATATGATTATAATAATAAGTTTATTTTGAAAATAATATTCTGTTATGTAATTATTAGTATTTGATATACTATTTACACAAAAAATGCTTGCTACCCCATCCCCCCTTGCAGTATCCCGTTCCAATTTTTCAACTATCTAGTGACCATAATAGCAATTACTGATCATAAAAACGTTATTTTAAATGAAGAAAAATAATAACGTGAACAGCTATTTAAAAAAAAAAAACGTAAACATTCGAGCCCAATCGTCTTACGATATCGGTGACGAATCACAGAATTTCACAATCTCCTTATTGCCAAATACAAATTTTCAGTTGTATAATTATATTTCAATCCCAGTTTAATGCCCACCGCAAATACGTCTTGTCGCGCGACGTATGTAAATCTTCAAAAATAACATCAAAAGTATTTTATAGGATTCATTTAAATTGTACAAATCATACAAATATATAATCAAAAGTATAATGATATGTATTATCTTCAAAAATGTAATAAAAAACATAATAATATAATAAAATATCTTTAAAAAGATAACTATAAATTGCCTAAATAAATGATTTTTAGCATCGATTTATTTAGACAATCAAGGCTGCCTACTAGCCACTTGGTGCACGAGTGTGCTGAGATGTATAGTTGGTCACACTTGCATCAAAGATGCCGCCCTTGAGTTTACAGACTTGTTATTCTTAGGCTGCGGTTACATGCACAGGGTGCTGATGGATGACCAGCTTGACCATGATTAGGGTCCTGATTCTCAGAGCAAAAGGGTGTTAAGTGTGTGGTTCTCACCTGGTATACCTTATATACCTTGTATACCTTGGTATATTGGTATACCTGGGAACCCATATATAATGTGGTCCATTTAAGTATAGACATGGAAATATCTTGAAAACAAAGCATACGAAAAAATGCCCAAAATCAAATTACTTCATGGGGGAAATTAATTAGTCAAAAAATTAGCCCCCCTCCTCCCCTGTGAGGGGGAGGGGGTAACTTTAAAATTTTAAATAGGAACCCCTTTTTAATGGTATATTCAGATTGTACACAATATTCGATAAATGTTTTATTTTTGGTGTTTTTTTCAATTGATCCAACTGTTTAGGAGATATAGGCCCTGAAAGTGTGGAACTTTTAATATTTTGAACCCATTTTTATCGACGAAAACAGAGATAGAGGGTCTTGCAGACATTCCTATTCTACTTTTTGATGGTCTTTAAGGATCCAAAGTCAGAATTTCAAAAATTCAAAATTTTTAGTTCACAAGCAAAGTCTTGGGGAGCAGCAGTCAGTCCTATGCAGCCAGAGGTTCTAGGACAATTGCCACCTGTACAACCACCACCTGGACAACTGCCACTTAGGACAATTGCCACCTAGGGCAATTGCTCCCCAACAATAGGGATTATGCATGGATTAAAAAAAAGCAACAATTGTCTTTAATAGATTTGGACATGCTAAACATGAAAAACGTGCTCAAAAACGCTACTAACTTCTAAATATTTATTAAAGTTGCTTTTAAAAAGGAAAAATCCACGCTCTATTTGAAAATGATTTATGATTGGTTTTCCTCGATTTGACTATCAGATTGAATCTGATTCACATTTCATATCATCGATTTCCATTTGTCAAGCTTTTTTTTTTTTTTGGTTTACTTAACAGAAAAATTACCATGACCCATCCAGGATATAAAAAAGGGAATCCGACAATTTGCCGAATATTGACGTAATAATAGTTGTGGACTTTTAAGAGACCCCCCCCCCC
>JAHWFO010114079.1:0-37206 GCA_023313115.1 Rhysida immarginata | reverse complement strand
CGTATCACGTGGCCATACCAGCGCAACTGAGATCTCTCAATGCGGAGAAGTAGCGGCTCAACACCTAAAGATTCCCTTATTGTGCTGCTGTACACTCTATCTAGTAGGGTAACACCTGCCACACCTCTCAGGAATCTCATTTCGGCCGCTTGTACCCGCGATCGCACTCTTTCGGTCATTACCCAAGCCTCATGACCATAGGTGAGAATGGGGACAAAGATAGATTTGAAGACGGAGAGCTTGGCTTTGTTACCCAGCTCGCGTTTCGTTACCACGGATCGCCATAGTTCACGTCTGACACAGCTTGCTGCATCGATCCGAGCATCCAATTCTTTCTCCAATAAACATCAGTTTTGCAATAAATTAAATATATAGAAAATTTTACAATAAATATAAAAAGAAAATTTTGCAATAAATAATAAAACAACAATTTTACAATAAATTATGTAAATAAAATAAAAATTGGAAAATAGTGAAATTTTAAAATTGAAAATTTATGCGTTTATTCTTCTGTATCTGCAGAGATTCTCATGAAGGAACTGTTACTTTCATACATTGTTTTGCATACATATTTTTCATTAAAATCCTCTGGAAAAATGTATAATGAGAATGACAGATACATAAATATTACTTATTCAGTAATATCATGTTTGCTTGCAAATATCAGCTTTTATGTTAAAGAGTCCAATATTATTTTTAAAAATTCCCCTTTTACATTTTTTTAATTTAAGAGATGTGCACTGTAATTAGTTTGGAGTCATTAATTTCATTACACATTAGAGGTTATTCGACTGCTGTGTTACTTAATGTAGTTTAGAACCGAAATCAAAGAACGTAAATGGAAAGAAATGACAGTAGAGCAAAAAACGGGTGCGCGTACACGTCATGTTAACGTCATGAAAACAGTGGCGGCCTCACGGAGTGACCCGGTGTCATTATCAGAAGCTCTCAGTTTTTAATGCTAAAATTGCCGTGTTTCGGCATTTTACATAAATAAAATAAAAACATTCGAAGAAAAATAAAATTACTAAAAAATTCTACAGCTACTGTACTATATTTTAAAAATTTTTCAATAGGAATGTGCAAGATTTATTACTGTAATTATTTTTTTATATATCAAAGAATATTCAGTAAATGGCTTTATTAAAGCCTTTTGATAAAAATTAATGTATTTATAATGTTTGATAAAATGTTTAAAAAAGGCTATACTGTCCGTCATTATATTGCTTAAAGATGATGTTATACGTCATTTTATACTCCTTTTAAAAGGTTTTAATAATGTATAACTGTAATTTTTTTTCCTTAATGTGCCTAGGGCCAAGAAAACAAAATTATCCAAGAGCCGAAGCTCATATTGGATATGTTATAAATAAAGATAATTGGAAATTAAAATATAAACAATTTTAATAAAAATTATATAAAATTTTATATTTATTTATTTATTTATTTATTTATTTATTTGCATTCAGACTGCATAAAATACAGACAGAAGTATCAATGAACAATACAACAAGAAGAGATAAATCAAAGGACTTTGAACTCTTCCTGATGGTTCTTAACATAACTTTTTTAAACTAAATCTAAAATGAATACAGGAGTAAACACACGACGGTGAGCAGCATAAATACGATTTACAACGAATTTCAAAGGAAATTGATTCCAGTATTTCACAGAATTAAAATATAATAAAATATAATCATAAGTTATAAAATCTATAAAACAAACTTTACAATTTTTTTATAAGTAAAGAAAAATAAGAACTGGAAAAGAAAAAACACTTAACTAAATAATTCATATAAAAAGAATATTAAACTTCAGTTATTTAATTATTCTTACATTATTCGTTATTATATTGTTCACGATATGAAAAATTCCAAATGAAAAATTATTTTACGGCAGTTTTTCAAATTTAATTTTTATAAAATATAATACTTTTACATTGGCATGTGTGAATGAATCAGCGAGAAATAAAAGAAATAAATGGTAAAAATACTGAGTTATTGGTGACTTATTTCTTACTAAGATAAGAAAAAATAAACAACTTAAAACAATAAAACAAAGAACAAGAAACAAAAATAAACGAAAAATTCACTGGATCTTTTTAGGGTCCAATATCCTTTCTCCTCTCCCTCTGAACTGTCTATATCCTTTTCTCATTACTCATTTGTATATTCAAGTTATTTCCTAACTGAAATCTGACTTTCTTATATTGTCTTCATTCATATAACTTTCTTTAGTTATGAAACAACATTCTAATGGCTCCAAAGATGAGTGGCAGATGGTGTTCTGCTATTAACTGTACTAATTCCGATGGAAAAATAATTAATAATTATTTACAAATTAACACAATCTTTAATTTTCCTTTTTGTTGTAATTTGTGAATGATATATTGTATTATCTTGTATTGTGAATATATTTTAAATGTTAATTTGTGTTATATTTATTATATAGTTTATGTGTTTCCAGGATAATTCCGATATTTAAGAGTGATGATCCAAAAGATTTTCGTAATTATCGCCCTGTATCAATATTGCCTATATTTTCAAAAGTATTTGAGAAATTATTTTTTTATCCGTCTTTCAAGTTTCATCTCGGAATTTAAAGTAATTTTAAATGGTTTTACCCCAACCCGGAGTATTGATATGGCGTGTTTTGCTTTGATACGGACTTTATTAGTTTACATATGGCTGATAAGAAGTTTGTGGTATCTTTATTCTTGGACTATACTAAGGCCTTTGATTCTATCCCTATTTCACTTTTAGTTTTAAAACTTTCTTCGTTTTATAACATTCATGGGCCCCCTTTAAATTGGTTAATTGATTTTTTATCAGATAGATCCTATTCTCTTAGTCTCTCTAATGTTACTTCTGCTCCGTTAATTCGTAATCAGGGGGTCCCTCAAGGCTCTATTCTTTCTCCTTTATTATTTAATTTATTTATTAATGATCTTTCTTTTAATCTATCTATTTCTTCGATTATTTGCTATGCTGATGATATAACTTTCTCGTTTGCAGATTTCTCTATTTCTAATTTACAATCTTCAATTAACCAAGCCCTTGTAACCCTAAGTTTTTGGAACTCATTTAATCAACTCTCATTAAATACGGGTAAAACCAAATATATTGTTTTTTATCAACGTAATAAGTGTAATTCCCAGCCTAATTTATCAGTTTTTTATAACTCTACTCTTTTGCTTCCCACACGGTCTTTTAAGTATTTGGGCTTATATTTGTCCTCTGAATTATCCTGGAATGCTCATATTAATATGTTGATCAATACGCTTAGCCAGAGACTAAGGATGATTTCTCGTTTACATTATCTCCATCCTCGATACTGCTCCTATTATATTATTCTCTAATCCATTCCTCGTTATGTTATGGAATCCAATTCTGGGGATCTTCATCTAAATCTAATGTAACTCGTCTTCTTCGTATCCAGAAATGGTTTTTGCGAATTCTTTACAAATGCCGTTTACCGGCTTCAGTTTCCCATCTGTTCAATTTATCTGGAATTAATACTATACATCAGATCTATGTTTTACAATTATCAACTTTTATTTATAAAGTTATTAACAATCACCTCACTTTATCCTCACCTATAATAATGAACCGACATTGTGACTTTCACACTTACTCAACCCGTTTTGCAAATTCTATTCGATTGCCTGTAGCGAAGAGTAATTATCAACGCTGCAGTGTTTCTTATGCAGGGGCTAGTTGGTGGTCTAAATTACCTGAAGATGTTCGGTCATGTCCATCAGTTGCCATCTTTAAAAAGAATTTAAAACTTCTTTTATCTACTAACTCTATTAAATTCTAACCTTACTAATAGTTTTTTCTTTGTTTATTAATTTTATATTATATTGTTGTGTGTTATTATTTTTTGATTTTGTTGTCCACCAGAGACCTATCTTGTCGGCCTCAGGCCATAATGGCTCTGGTGTAACATCTTTTGTAAGTTTTTAATTTATTAATAATAAATAAATAAATAAATAAATAAATAAATAAATAAATAAATATTGTATTGTGAATACATTATATTTAAAAAAATTCCACTGAAAAGTTAGGAAAAAAAATTCTCTTCGTAAAAGTTATATACAGTTCATATAGTTGATTTAAAAAAAAAACTAACAATAAAAATAACTCTAAAAATTTGCTAAAATATGGAGATGATAATATATTTTATCAGTATAATTTTATTTTTTTTATTTTTATATAATTATATCCTAAAAAATTATTTTCTGAATTTGTATGTAAAAAATTTGTAATGTTGCCGATAAACCGTCTGAGGAAGCCACCATCTACATGGAGGGCAAGCGCTGCCAGCAACATCAAAGGTTCTGACGCTACTGTCATTTCTTTCCATTTAAGTTCTTTGACCGAAATGGCCACTAGCGCAAAGAATTGTGGGATTGTGTCCTGACCTTCTTTTAGATCGTGACAGAACATTAATAAGGCAGCGTCTATTGATGAGGCAAAGGAATCACGCATACCTCCCTTGAGCTCCCTATAAAACGTCCAAACGACTAGCAACAATTTATGTATCTGGAAATGAAAGAGAAAGAACGAGTTTTTTTTTTCAGAGAAACTGCAACTAAAACAGA
This sequence comes from Rhysida immarginata, assembly GCA_023313115.1. Classification (NCBI taxonomy): domain Eukaryota; kingdom Metazoa; phylum Arthropoda; class Chilopoda; order Scolopendromorpha; family Scolopendridae; genus Rhysida; species Rhysida immarginata. The sequence goes on along the minus strand of JAHWFO010114079.1, from coordinate 32,603 downwards.
AAAAGCTATACGGGCATTTGAAACATCTGAACAATGGGAGTTTCGAATGGTATAAGAGCTTCTACGTCAAGGGCAAGAAAAACTTGAGTCTAAAGTATCTGGTGATGCTCTGCAGTGGTGAGGCAATTCAAGAAGAATTTAGATAAAGTCCCGGTATATCACCTATAATTCATGTTTTTCATATTTTTCGTAGAGTGGATAGTCCCTTTGCTCTGTATTGTAATGATTGAGTTATTGTTTACTCCATTTGGGATTTATAATCTAATTTTTTGAGATTGTTCTGTTTACCTACAAGTGTACAGGGTCGGGACACATTAATATGACCACCTCTCCTCGAACATGTTGGGACGTCCCATGGTATGCAGATAAAAAATCATTGCATATCATTAAAAGCTGATAACAGCAGACGTGTAGTCGCATCCATTAACACAGCAATTGTCCCCGTCATGGGCAGAGCAAGTGACCTGTCAGACCTCCAAAAGGGGATGATCATTGGCTATCGGGCCAAGGGGAACAGCATTTCAGAAACGGCCATCATAGGGCTGCCGTTATGAAGATGTAGCGCGACTGGACGAACCAGACAGTTTCGAGCAACCGAAGAGGTAACTATGGGGCCCCAAGGGCCATCGATTCTAGAGGCGAGCGTCGGTTACGACGCCTGGCCAAGACCAATCAGCCTGCCACTGTTGAGCAACTGACACAGCAAATGAACAGTGGGGCCACTAGGCGTGTCAGCACCAAGACAGTGCAACGATCCCTCTTGAGGTTGGGGCTCCGGAGCAGGCGTATGGTAACAGCACCCATGTTGACGCTTGTGCATCGCCGAAAACGCCCCCAATTCCCAATGGACTATCGCCATTGGACCTCGACTGAGTGACATATGGTTGCTTTCTCTGACAAGTCGCGGATTTTGGTGAACAGAGTGGACGGACGATGGAGAATTCGCCGGGAAGCATCTGAGAACAGGCATCCCGACACCATCGTTGGTAGACGACAGGCTGGTGGGGGAGGTGTGACTGTTTGGGGGATGTTTTCGTGATATGGTCTGAGCCCACTGAAACCGCTGGAGGGTACACTGAATGCTGTTCGTTACCTGGCGATCGTCGCAGACCAGGTACAGCCCTTGATGTCGACAGTATTTCCTCAGGGTGATGGCACCTTTCAACAGGACAATGCTCCCGGCCAAGCTGCTCCCATGGCCACCAAACTCCCCGACCTCAACCCCATTGAACATTTGTGGAACCATCTCGATCGCCATGTTTGCAAGCTGGACCCTCCACCACGCACGGTGATGGAATTACGGGATGCACTGATCGCCGAATGGTCCCAGATAGCTGCAACCACCTTCCGAGGACTTGTTGACTCTCTGCCACGTCTACTAGCTGCTATGCTTGCCGCCAAAGGTGGATATTCCGGATACTAGCAGGTGGTCATATTAATGTGTCCCGACCCTGTAATTATCCCGGGCAACGCCGGGTACCTCTGCTAGTTGTATATATTTTGTACCACTGTTCTGTATATAAAGGCTCGCTTGCCTCTTGCTGTATATATGATGCTATTGACTCTAGTACTTCACCCTTAGACTTGAAGCGAGCTGATCAACTTGATCTCACTTCAGAAATCAAACACTTAATTGACCAAAGGAATAAGGCTAGAAGGCAGTGGTACCGTACACGTGATTCATGGCTTAAGACCAAGTATAACAGGCTCACTAGAAGAGTCCACGAGGAAGTAAAAGTACTTCATAATGACAGGTGGAACGATAAAGTGAAGAGTTTGTCAACCCACGATAATTCTATTTGGTGCATGGTTCGAGCCATGCAAAACAAAAAAGCCATTACTATTCCACCACTATTAGCCCAGAATGGCAATTACATCACAAATGATGAAGATAAAGCGCAGCTTATTGCTAATTCACTTTCAAAACAGTTTGTTATACCTACTGATGATCGGCAAATAGGACTTGATATATCTGAGACAGTAAAATCCTGCATAACTGGCTTTTATAATAGAAACGGCAATGTCACAAAACATAATATTGATACAAATGAAATCCAAAGCATCATTAAGAATTTGAAAAAGAAGAAAGCACCAGGTAAAGACTCTATTAAAAACAGTGCTTTGAAGAATTTACCTCAAAATACAATTGACGATATTGCAGAAGTGATTAACGACTGCTGGAAGAAAACGTACTTCCCAGATGCTTGGAAGCAGTCGGTTATCTTAAGCATCCCTAAGCCAGGACAAAATCCTGCAAATCCTGTAAGCTACAGGCCCATCAGCTTGTTACCTACAATCTCCAAAATCCTGGAAAAAACAATTCTCAATAGATACCTTGAGTACTGTAATGACAACGATCTTATCCGCGATGAACAATTTGGCTTTCGCTCAAATCATTCCTGCCAACTCCAAACTTGGAGGCTCGCAGCGGATATCATACAGCACCTTAATCTCTCCATGTACTGTGGGGTCGTCTTTCTGGATGTTCACAAAGCCTTCGATCAAGTCTGGCACGAAGGACTTATTTTTAAAATGATTATGGACGGACTTCCCCAGGATATAATTACTCTCATACACTCGTTTCTCTCCAACCGGTTCTTTCAGGCCAGAGTTGGAGATAGTCTATCTCCTAAGTATGAAGTAAAAGCTGGTGTCCCGCAGGGCTCTGTCCTTGGACCAGTATTGTTCAATTACTTTATGCGAGACTTTCCGAATCCTCCCAAATGTAAGCTTTTTTTTTACGCAGATGATGCTGCTATACTGACCAGCGCTCGTCAACCAGGCGTAGTAGTCTCGCGATTAAAGGAATGTGAAATTTGTTTTAGGAAATGGAGGTTAAAATTGAATGTTGACAAATGCAAGGCAATGTTTGTTTCCAAGAAGAGAAAGAGATCGGGTTGAAAAAACTGGATTGGGTTGAAACTTACAAATATCTTGGTGTCGTTATTGACTCTAAATTTACTTGGACAACGCACGTAACTTATGCGTTGAATAAGGCTAAAAGAGCCAAGTTTAGCTTGGTTGCTCTGCTGGGCCGGAACAGTGCACTAAATTATTGATAATGAACTCCTACTCTATAAGGTCATTGTTCGGACCATCTTGACGTATGGTATGCCCGTCTGGGCCACAATATGTAAGAATAGGTGGAAAGAACTGCAAACGTTCCAAAACGTTACCCTCAGGACTATTGCGCAAATGATCGGAGAATCGTTTGCAATTCCTCCATTTCTAATGACTTCAACATGACTCATATTGGCAAATACGTTCAAGGGCTCATGGAATCCATGCTGCCCAATATTGAAAATCATAGCAACGAGCTGGTCTCGGGCATTTTAAATCATCCTATACATAGAAAGAGATATCGTGAACCAAGACATATACTTGAAGTTAATTTTGATGACATTGATAATGTCTTATTTCCAGATTACTGGACTTCATAGGTCGTGTTCTATTTACTACAAGTTGTCTGCTTCTAGTCTAGACAGTCGTCAACCAAAATACACCTTCAACCAAGATGGGGTATCTTCTCATTTCATATTATGGATGACCTATATGGGTACATCACGCTTCTTAACTACTTCAGTGTAATTCCCTTGGAATTTATTTAGGAAGGGTGAGATTATGGAAGCTTAGCTTCAAGTGCCACTCGAATAACGTCCCACTACACTGTCTTGCTGTATATATCCTTGACAAAGCCGGGAATAAATGGCGAAACTTGTTGGAACTCCTGATGTCCCTCTGTTATATTGTAAGGCCACCACCTGTTTAGTTAAGGAGTAGAAGTTGAATACTGGTGTCCGATCCAAAAATAAAAATTTGGAGAACACCCCTTATCGTTTTGTTTATTTTTGAAAGCAACTGAAATTCAACTCATTCTATCAACGATATCTTTCTGTATTTTCAAGATATTTGCTTGGGCTTTTTATAAGATTAGCTCTATACATTTGGCTAATAAATTATCCAAAAGACATTTTGGTAACGCTTGCGCATGCGCAATTAAACATTATTTAGTAAAAATGCTCATATTTCATTAAATATTTAATACGAGTTTGTCTGTACTTAGTTTGTCAAGTTTCCTGAAAATGGCATTGCATTGGGTTGAAAACCCGGCATGTTATAAACAAAAAACTTACGAAAGTATTTCGATTTTTTTAAAGAAACCTTATCTCCATAACTATTCGTGCTATTCTCATACAGATAAACACAGCTAAGTAAAAGAAGCCTCATAAGCATATGCTACAGCTACAATACATTTCAAGCATTATTTTTTACAGGGTGATCCAAAACATTATTTTTTTTTTGTTCAATTCGTTACTGGTCCCCTATTTGCCTTCGGACAAAACCTTCAATGAAATATATGATGTGTAAAATGCTCTTTATTCCCCCCTCTTAATTCGTCAAGTATTTTTCTAAATATTCGACAAAACGTCTAAAATCGAAAGTATCCGATTACTTTTGTAATTAAACAATTCAACATGTAAATCATTCAACCTTGCTTAAGTGCTGATGGAGATTCGCTTTCGCTTATGATGGGCGTCCTAGAAGATAGAACATTAGGTCCAAGGGTCAAAGAAAATATTTTTGTGGCCGAAAATATTCAAATTGAAAATTCTGGTTTAGGAAAACACTCCAAGAAAATTATCAAAAATTGGTTTACAGGTGCATACATTTCGAAGTGGAAAATTAAACAGCCCTATTCAAGATAAAATGACGATAAACTCATCGCATCTGTTACGCAGATGAAAAATCAGTTAAATTCTCACAATCCCCCTTGGAACAACTTCTCAATGTATTTGCATTCCTTCCTTGGAAAAAAGTTTTACAAAATTACCCCAGATTATGTGCTGTGGAGTAATTAAACGTTCGAATTATCACAGAAATAAAGTACAAGTTCCACTTACTTATAAAGTTCTGCTTACTTATACACAATCAATTTTCTTCTGCATGATTCAAGACCATATTTTCAATATGCATGTTTTAAAAGCGGCTATCTCGAAGAACGACCGACTTTTGTTCCAGCACTTCAATTTTGCTTCGATAGAGATTTAGGACCTTGTAAATTTTGCCAAAAATACATATTTATTAGTCATGCACGGTCTAAAAGTACCTCACATTTTAACCATTTCTACCTTTTTTACCATTATTGTAAAAAAGTAAAGGAGGAAGCGATGCTGAAAATTGCAAAAGTAAAGGAGGAAGCAATGTTGGAGATGAACAAAGTAAGGAAAATAAATTTTGCACCAGAAATTACCAGAAAAACCGATGTATGGGCTGGAGGTTGTATTTATCGATCAGAGTGATATTTAGTGGTTGTTTTGTTTAATTTTATTCAATCTTCCATTGCGGCAAATATTAAATAAGCAAGATTTCGTGTATTTGTTGTTCTACATGTGATTATTCCAACGTAAGGAGTCCAGAAAATATTCCATACAAAGACTATTCTCCCCCATATTACGAGTTTTATGCTTTTGTTTTCTTTATGCAAAGAGTGGATTTCTACTAAATCGGTAACGCTCTACAACTTTGTAATTGGAACTTTTTCTCTATTTCTCATCATGGTTCTAAACTTTGTTTTCATAATTTTTCAGCGCTTATAGGCCTACTAGGGGCGCTGGGAATAATTTTATTCAATCAGTTGGTTCATTAGAAATTTTGGCGTCGACAACTAAGGTCATTTTGCGCCTTTTACACAAGTTATAACAGCCCGGGACAAACGCAAACATCCATGCACACGGCGGGATTCGAACCCACGACCAGGCGAACTCGAGTACTAGAAAGCCTACGCCCTAGCCCTCTCGGCCACCTGGTCGGCCTATTCAATCGGGCATGGGCACTTATTTATAGATAGACCTAACTTTTATGACTAGCATCTTTTGTTCTAACGTTATTTGACTATTTCGGGAAGATCCTCTACATCCCTATATTTAATGTGACTATAAAGTTTTTGAATATGAACCTTGGCACGTAATTTTTTTTGTAATGGACATACCATTGTATATACAGGGTGATTCTGAAAAGTGTGTATAACTGTAAGCAAAGACAGAGGTGACCAGAATGAGCATTTTCTTTTAATACAATGTGGGTCCGAACGCTAACTGAGATATGAACAGAAATAAAAATGCCGCCACCAAGATTAACAAGTTAATAACTCAGATTCTGCAAAGCCCAGAGTAATGAATTTTGGAGGAATAATAGGGTACATAAAACTCTGCATACCCTTAAAGTTTGACCGAATTCCAACGAGTAGTTTTCGAGTTACGTACTCAACAAAGTAACACGTGCTGGTTAGTACTCGCGTGTGAGCACTGTTACGATTTTGAATGCGTAACTCGGAAACTACTCGTTGGAATAAGATCAAATTTTAACGGTATACACAGTTTTATGTACCCTATTATTCCTCCAAAATTCATTATTCTAGGCGTTGCAGAACCTGAGTTATTAACTTGTTGACCTTGGTAGCAGCATTTTTATTTCTGTTCATGTCTTAGTTAGTGTTCAAATTCGGACCCACATTGTATTAAAAGAAAATGTTCATTCTGGTCACCTCTGTCATTGCTTACAGTTATACACACTTTTTCAGAATCACCTTGTAGATGTTACCTCCATTTGTTTCGGTTCGGAATTTTATTATCACTCCGTGAGGTTCCCTAGTAAGCTACGGCACTGCCCTATTTTAAGACATGATACCCGTTATCGAAACATGACTCTTCATTTGGCACTGCTTACATTTTCCGGTGACTTTTTTCCAAGAAGTTCATTATTCAAGTTTTTAGGAATGTTTTAAAGTTTAAAGTTTGTTGATACCGCAATGTTAATTTAACATTATATAAGAAAATAAATATTCCGAATGAAGAGATATAAAAAGTCGCGACGCGTCATCTATTTTATCAATAACGTTGATGCATCATTTATCACAAATTTCACAGAATGAGTTGATAAGAAGTTTAAAGAATATCTGAAGGAGATTAGCGGCTTTTCTACGCCCTTCGATTACCACTATCGCTTTCATCATTTTGTTTTTTACACACTTGAAAGATTCTACATTGATTTTCTGCAATAGTGCAACTCTATTAAACAGTAATTCGGAATGATACTTTCTCTTAACAAAAGGATACATAGACCTTATTTCATTCGATATGCTTAATAATTAAGATACTGGAGGAAACTTCTAATTCTGGTGAGCCAAATGGACTAATCTAATCCTCAGTTTAATAAGGTTAGCTTAAGAGAACTCTCCATTTCATAACATTAAAGCTTAACGTTTGATCTACAGGTTAGACCTATTTGTGACAAATTTTTTCTTTAAATTAACTTCCACTAAAGTATGAAATGCATTTTAAATTATATTTACACTCTATCAATTTGTATGAAACGTTTCGTATGAACAATAAAGACAAATTCAACAACATAAAAAGAATCTATTTTGTTTCGTCTTTTTGTACATTCTAGTATTTAAAAAGAACTGTTTAAGTCGTACATTAAATCAGTTGATATCTCAAATAAAAAAATGTTAAAGGTCCAGTTTAACAGTTCCACGAATTCAACGTATATTATGGTGAAGTGTAAGTTCGGTTTGGCAGATGTTTTTATCTCATCACCTGTGAGTCGATCGATGAGGCAGATAGCGAAACGTATTTTCCAACCTTTTCCATACCTCTATGTAGATTGATAGTGAGGGGAAGAGGTAAATGAACAGACATTATTTCTCTATTATTTCAACAAATTTTAACTGGCGCTTGAGTAAATATTCTCTATAAACAGTTGTATATTCGATAATATTTAAATATTTAGTGCAATAGTTTTTAACCTATTTACGGAATTAATAAAAAAATGTAAAACGCTAATGAAAGTTATCTTTCAAGGGATTTATAATAAATTTTGTTTTATAAAGGTTAAATATTAAATCTGAACTACACGAATGCAACTGACAGCAACTGTTCAATTTAAAATATCATAAAATGAGAAACTTTTGTAATCGCTAAGAATAAGATTAATATGCCATTTTAATTTCAGTTAAAAAATGACAAACAATCTTATGTCGACTCTAATTGAATTTTTTTCCTCTCTGCAAATAAAATTAATCTCTCTGCAAACAACAATAAGAATAAATAGATGGTTTGTATGTATCATCCATCGCTTTTGGGAATGGATTTGGAACAAAATTATTAATATCAAAATAAACATTTTCTCAACAGTTTCACATATCACGAATATGCACGAAATATGAAAGAAAAAATACTGCTTTAAGTGCATTAAAGGGGGAGAAAACTGTCCAGAAAAAAATGCATTTTTTATCTATTTCCTGTATTAACTAATTTCCTCTGTATAATATAAAATCATTTCCTACTTTTCAATCTTAGGTTAAAATCGTCGCCAAAGGAAAATGCAGAATGTCCTCGCTTTGCTGATGACATTTTACATTTTACAAATCGTAGCACAGGATTTACTCGGTAAGATTCATTTCCATTGTTAATTCTAGAAGGTACCTGCACGTAAAAATCTCTTCCTGAGGGGACAGTTTTAACATTTTCTTCATAATATTTTTCCATAATTTCTAATATTTTTGAAATATAATATAATATCTTTGTATAGAACTTAATTTTTACTGTTAAACTGGTGTTATAACTGTACAAACAGTTATATTTTAGAAAACTGTACAAACCGTAATACTTCTGGCCGTATTATACGTCAGGCTTTCTTGGCCCGATATTTTGATCCTATTTATAAAATAAAAATAAATTTAAAGAACTCGTAAAGCGAGAACTAATACGGCGAAATCCAAACGCCCCAAGTGCCAATTTACTGGCAAATGAGTTAACTCCTAAATATTTTATAAATGCATCTGTGCATATATCTCTAAAGCATAAAAAGTCCAAATCTCATTATAATTTCCATAAGTTAAAGAATAGATCAGCAATTTACTCTTTTCAGGATTTCTTAAAATGATTTTCACAGATGATGGGACTTTTTTGATATCACCTAACCTAACATACAATCGTATAACGTAACAAAATGTCAGCAATGTTACACTGTTCAGTTACGTGTTTAGCAACAAATACGTAACATTAACTTATAGTGTTGTTATGTTGCACGATTGTTAAAGTACATTGTTAAGCTTGTCTGTAGCTAAAGTCATGCAGTAGAGGGGGCAAAAATAGGATCTTCAGCAAATACAGTCAACATTTCCTAGAAAGAAAGCCTCACAACTGAAACGTCATGCATTGTTACATCATCATAAGTCGACCGAATTTAGGACTTATTCACAGCCCACTAGATAAAGGCCTGAGTGCTGTTTTCAAAATGGCGATGCTCGCAGGCGGACTATCTGTGTGAAATAAGATGGAATAGAAGAATTATTTCACAAATTTGCTTTAATCTTCTAATGAAATCTAAGTTTTTGAACTTGTTATTTAAATCGCTTTATATTTCAATCAAAACAATGGCAACATACGTACAAATAAATATAGTTTCATATTTTTCAAAGTAGAGCCATCTATGGAGGAAGAGAAAAAGCATCTTTTCTATAAAAAATTTCGAAACCATATATGATGGTTTTAGAAATCTGCAAAAATTAGTTCCTGTAATAGATTAGCTATTTTGGTTAGATTTTGTAAGAAAATTAAAGCAAATTTATGAAATAATTCTTTTATTTCAGCTTATTTCACACGGACAGTCCGCCTGCGAGCGCCGCCATTTTGAAAACAGCACTCAGGCCTTTATCTAGTGGGCTGTGACTTATTATTGGTTGAAATACGATCAACAATGGTCGAATTATGATGATGTAACAATATATGACGTTTCAGTTGTCTGGCTTTCTTTCTAGGAGGTGTTGATACAGTCCAGCAAATATCAGAACAATAATAGAGAGCACACACGTGTGCACCTAGAAGGATTAATACAAAGGAGGCGTCCTTTGTTAATCGTATTTCTACCAATAATAAGCCCCGAGGCCAGTGAGAGATAGGCCAGGACACTCAAAAGTCACATGATTATCGGGGTTCGGGCAACAATCCATCCTTTATTGTTTTCAACAAACGCAAAAATACTGATTGTTAAAATCCAAGATGGAAACAATGAAAGATGGATTGTTGCCCGGACCCCGATGATCAGGTGACTTTTGAGTGCCCTGGCCTGTCTCTCGTTGGCCTCGGATGACTACTTATGACGTTTTAACAATGTATGACGTTTCCGCGCTCAGGCTTTCTCTTTAGGTGGTGTTGGCCGGGGGCCTGTCTTTCTTGTGGGCTACGCGAGAGAGAGGGCCTCCGCAATGAAACGTAATACATTGTTACATCATCATAAATATGGCTAATTTAGGGATTATTATTAGTAGAAATCACGATCTATAGATATTCATGATCATCGGGCTCCATTGTTAAAATGAAGCTAAAGTTTCTAGCTCCCGGTAGGGCGGGAACTCTATTGAAAAGTGGCGCTGCATGTACAATCTGCCCAACTGCGCCTGCAGCGCCATCCTATCGGCAGACAAAAACTTTACTTTCGTATTCAGCTTCAATGAAAACCTCTATCGCAGATTGCGGTCGGGAATAGTGCGATCTATGCGGCGCCTGGCGCGATCTGTTCTCCTTAGCTTCTCGAAACAATGGAAAATGGCCGAAGCTCGATGACCATGAATATCTATAGACCGTGGTAGAAATACGAATAACAATGCCCTAGCTATGATGATATAACAATGTATGATGTTTCATTGCGGAGGCCTTCCCTCTCTCGGTGGTCACGGTCAGGGCCTGTCTCTTTCATAGGCAACGCGCTTCCGTATGAAGCCAACGAGAAAAACAGGCCCCAACACTGAAAAGTCACCTGTCCAAAATAGGTCTAGCAACAATCCAACCTTCATTGTTTCCAACAAACGAAAAAACACTGAAGGTTACATTGCTGATCGGCCTATCTTGGCAGCCCCGCCGCCAGAAATGTTTGGGCCCCTGACAACTGGGTACGTGTGGGCCCCTCTGGGCTCTGCCTCGTGCCTGATGCCTGGCTGACGAGGCCCCCCTTCCGTTGGGGCTCCGGACTAGAGTCCCGTTTGTCCCCCCCTGGCGGCGGCCCTGATCTTGGTCTCATACCTTTTTGGCGCCAGCGCCTGTCTTTTTTATAGCTGGCCTTGGCGAATACATCAACAATTGATAATTGCTAATCCTTATTTTTAATTTATTACATGTAAAATTATTTAATTCTAAAATATTTAGAACTGTTTACAACAGAGAAATTTGGAACAATGTCCTAAAGTTGTTTTTAAAATTAAAATCGAAATTTTGCCTAAATGTTTATTTCGCAGTGTTTATGCAACTTAATTTGTGGCTTTAAGGGAAAGGGCGTGCAGCATGAATCAGGTGTTCCTGCATTCTTGATAGCAACGCACACCCAATGCAAATTATTTTGTTTACTTAAAACAAAAATATTAATAAACAATAATAAAAAAATAAACTCCTATATTTCTAGAATTCTGGACTTCTATACAGATTTTGCTCTTTCTAAACAACGCTTTTTTTTTTCTTTTTTTTTCCCTGAATCTAGGTGACACGGTGATCGTCGTTTCGCCGGAAGACACGACTATCGTGGCTAACAGCAGTGGGATTATACGGTGCTCGGTGATCAGTATAAGCGGTTTACCCGTGAACATCGTCTGGATCAGGGACGGACGCGTCATCGACTTCAACACAGAGAAACGTTTTGTTCACGAGTATAACCGCTCGCTTACTGTTAAGTTTGCCGATGAGGTCGACACCGGATTCTACACGTGCTATGCTAACACGTCTATCGATAGTGCCAATGCCACTGCAATGCTCCATGTTCAAGGTAAGACATTTGGGAATTTATATTTTTTCTATGACCAGTCTAGGGAATATGGTTTCAATCTTATTTTCATTAAAATATAGGGCAAACTGGCTAGGAAACTGTATCAGCTAAAAAAAAAAAAAAGAAAAAGGTCACAAATAACAGAGGGGACCACTTTTTCACAATACAATTCCATGCATAAATGGCCTATGCGTTGATCAATGCATTTTAATGTTATCATTATTGTATCTTTGGAAACTTTTAATATTAATATATGGTAATACCTCTCAACGAGTTGTTAGGTCTATTGCTGTTCATAGCCAATTGAAATCAAAAGCATGTTGCTGTCAGGCCTAATTGCTGTTATTGCCTGCTGTTATCATTAGTAATTTGTAATTTGGCTTAATAACACAGGCCGACCAAAAATAACTTTTTAAAAACTTTTTTAACGTTAAGAGCTGATTGTTATGCTTTTTTGTGCTGAATCCGTATCTGATCCCAGTTTTTTTCTAATCACTCACAGATTTCTTGGTTTTTAATGAAGCATTTCTTTGAAACATAATTTCAATTGTGTTTAAATTATTCAGTGTTTGGGGCTGATAAATTTCTTTGTAGGCCAAAAATATGGATACTTTATCATTGCAGGCGCTTCTCTTCACACCCCTTACTTTAACATTGCAGTCTCCGTGTGCATAACTTAGAAATGTGACGTGATAGAAAAAAATATAAAAGCAGATTCGGATTCAGTTCACAAAAAACACAAGAATAAAGCAAACCCTAGATTCATTCAAAATGTTTTTTCATCGTTGATCTGTAATTAGACCTATTGTAATTAACAGCTAATTACCGTTAAGCCTACTATCAATACTTATTACTTAGACCTTACATTATCAACAGCTAATTTCTGTTGAAGACATTGTTGTCAATAACTAAAAGCTAGTAACTAATCGCTCGCTTCAACGGTAGAGTGCCTGCCCATTCGTCATTAGACACCCCATAATGTAAGTTAAATGGGATCCTGCACGACATCAGTATCGTGTACGGTTGCCTTTCGCTGCAATGACATACGCAACCCTTCGAGGAAGACTTTCCACCAATTTGCTATATGTGTCGGCGAGAATCTTGCTCCATTCATCCTTCAAATTGGCAAACAGCTCAGCGGTGTTCTTTGGCTCTCAACCGGCGCTCCAATTCGTCCCAAAGGTGTTCAGTGGGGTTGAGATCTGCAGTTTGGGCTGGCCAATCAAGTTCCACCTCACACATTTCCTCAAACCAGATGTTAATAACGCCTGCTGTTTCATAGGGAGCATTGTCGGCCTTTACCAATGTATCCCCACAATGTCGGTAGCGCAAAATTGTCCCGAAATGTTTTGGTACGCTTCGATATTCATGGTTCCGTGAACTAAAACAAGAGGAACAAGACCATACCACGAAATGCAGGACCAGGCCAATATGCGACCTCCTCCGAATTTCACTGTGGGTACGATACAGTCCTGTAAATATCGTTTGCCGAGCATTCGCCGAACCCACACACGTCCATCGGACCATCACAACTGGTAGCGGGATTCATCACTCCATAGGATGGTTTTCGATTGCTCTGGAGTCCAGTGGCTGCATTCCTTGCACCACCGTTACCGACGGGTCGCATTGAGGGCGGTGATATTTGGCTTGTGAACTGGTGCTCGTCCATGAAAAATAAGTGCGACGATCTCCCGGTGGACAGTACGATCACTTGCATCGCTAGACAACGCCAATCAAAAGCCCTGTACCAACGTTTATTAATGAAGCCTTCCTGTTTGACATCACCACAAGTTTCAAGTATCGACGGTCGCGATCTGTCAATTTCGTCGATTTACTGGGTCTGGGTTGGCATGTTATAACCCCTCACTGTCGAGCGGGGTATCTGAATGCTGTTGGAAATTTCGATCGAATGCTCAAACCTATGGGCTCCAATGATTGACTGCAGTAGCTGCTATGAGTGTATTCTAACCCGTCAACGTCTTTTACAGGTTGTATGACTTATATGGACGACCCCATGCGCTTTCGGAGAGGGTCCGGTGACGAGTGGCCAGACAGAGTACATGCTTACCTAGAAACGCTTTAGCAATAGATTATCTATACATATAAATAAAATTGAAGACTGTTTTTACATAACGAGCAATCTTCGAATCGGCTGAATCTATTGCGATGATAATGAACGGACATGAAGATCATTTTGTCAAGACTAACATAGGCTACATTTTAAAATTAATTATTGATATGATTAATTGATACGACCAATTTACATAATTAATTACTTTACATAATACAAACAGAGATGGCGCCATTTGCACGTAAAAAAGGAAATCTATAGTTATTTACAAAAGGATGGCAGTACCGTCGAGCGTCGCTTCTTTGGCATTTTTCATGCACATCGTTATCTTAACATCGTCAACGCTTTTTGTTTGGTTCTAGGTAGGAAATTTTGGCAGTAGCTATCAATTCATTACATTCATTTTACATTCATTACATTAAACGATTGCAATTCCCAATTAATCTAAGTTTTGCAATTACAATAAACAAATCGCAGGGCCAAACATTACAGAAAGTGGGCATTGATTTGTATGAAGGATGTTTTACCCATGGTCAACTATACGTGGCATGTTCCCGTGTGAGTGATGCCTCAAACGTTGTTGTCTTAGCAAAAGACATCGTTTATAAGGAGGCATTAGAATGAATTTATAATGAATAAAATTCATATCCTAAATCACAATTTACACGTGAGCAACGCCACGGGTATCTGCTTGTGAATAAATAATAATAGACGCTTACACAGAAGGCTTCAACAATTGCCGCTTATTTCATTATGTAGGAATGCTTATAAATTAATGGACTTTTATGTTCGAATATATAGAGATTTAGTACACTCTCCATTTAACCTTTCAGTTACTTCACTTTTATTCATTTTGAACAATACAATTTCTTTAGAACTACGTCTTGCCTTAGCAACCAGAGGCTTCCTTAGCAACCTCATCTAACCCTAACAACCACAGGGTTCCTTAGCAACCTCAACAACTTTTTTACACTCGAATTCCTTAAAACCCTATTGGCCCTGTGCATTTCGGTTGCCTGATTTATTTATTTATTTATTTATTTATTTATTTATTTTAGTAAGGAGGGAAATCTAAACAAAAATTTCTCTGCTGTATGTCTCAGCCCACAACTTTAGGAGAGAGTGGGACCTGAATGGGCGCCGTTTTTGGACGGAGTGGCCCAAAAGTTCATTTTTATAGGGAATATTGAAATGTTGCAGATGTAGAATACTCAAGACTTAAGAGAGGCATCAATTTGAACATTTTTGTGCCGTGATCCTTTTCTTACCTGAAACAAAGGCTATGGTATTAATGTCGCTACATTATACTTATTCATCCACGTGTATTCTCAGTCTGCAACATTTCAATTGAGGCCGGATTTTGGGACACTGCATATTTTTATATGTCATGTATAGTGCGTTTCAGAGCAGTTTGAGTGTATTGGAACAGTTACGCAACCTTTTCACGTCCTGATGTGACGTCGCATAGAAAAGTAGTGCGGCGTAAGTTGTTGTGATTGGTGAGAAATAGCAACATCCAAAATGGCTGAAGCTGCTTCGTCTTCGCTTCCAGCGTTAGTCACCTCATCTTCACCAGCTCGTTATTGTAAGCGACATCGTCGAGGCACTGATATATTGTAAGCGACATCGTCGAGGCACTATATGTTATTCGGTTCCGTAACTGTTCTAACACACTCAAGTTGCAATGAAACGCACTATAGTTATTTATAGAATGAAATATCATTCATGCAGTGGAAAATTGGCGACGAATGAAAGAATACGGGCGAAATATCGTAAACGTTAAAGCTAAAGGCTGAGAACATAAGACCAGAAAATAGCCCCATACCCTTTCATATGTGGTAGTACAATATGTAAAAGGCACAGACTTTTATTGTTAACTGATACTTTACAATGATTTCAGGAATTCTCATTTTCTTTAGTAAATTTGCTCTCTCTGTTCTTCCGGATAGATGTTCCAGTGCAGCCGGAAATTCTTAGTGTGGAGTGTTTTAGCGCCAATCGAACCAGCTTGCTTCGCTGGAAGCCAAGAAGTTCCAACAATTCCCCAATCCTGCGATACATCATTCTCAGATATGAGTCTTC
Organism: Rhysida immarginata; assembly: GCA_023313115.1. Lineage (NCBI taxonomy): Eukaryota > Metazoa > Arthropoda > Chilopoda > Scolopendromorpha > Scolopendridae > Rhysida > Rhysida immarginata. The sequence continues at coordinate 16,633 of JAHWFO010114079.1, read as the reverse complement.
CCGATTACCGCACAGCGCCACGAAGATAACGAAAACAGATGTCCCTGAGAGTCAAACCGAATGGACGGTGTGTATGATCAAACTTAAGATTATTTAACTCTTCATTAACAGTATGATAAAAAATGTATTGAAGTAATAATCAATTTAATGATTTAAAAATTAAAAAAAATAAATGAATAAAACTGAGTCTTCTATTTAATAAAACTCGATATTTAAAGCAAATGCATTTGGATAGTCTGAATAAATTTTTGCATTTAATAAAAACGAGCACTTTAGCTTTTAAGATAAAATTTCATTCGCAGCGTATAATAAAATTAGCATCAAATGCCATAAAATACAAGAGTGCCACTATATTTACATGAAACGTGAACAGAGGCAGGCAGAGACCGTGTTTTGAAAAAGTTTATAAAATATAATTTAATAATGGTAATCACAGATAACAATTTGAAGATGATGATATATCCCTTTCACAGATTTAAGTATTACAGTGTGCGATGGTGGTGCCTTTCGAGTTGGAAATAAGGTTTTAAAGTGATTCCTTTCGATTCGGTACATGTTCTATAGTATCTATCGAGTTAATCAGCCTGTCCAAGTAAGGGTTATTCCACAAAATGGCTTTTTGCAAAGTGTACTAATAAACACTCAAACATGGATTGTCTTCACCGGGGTACCTTGTCAGCTCCTACAACTGGGTGACTATTTTTTTTATTTAAAAGGTTATTTACTCTCCGTGTAGATCAGCGCTCATTTTGCGTCTGCCTTACAGTTCAGCAATAATAATAAGTGCTTATTTATTTTTGGTAACGTATGTTCTGTTTTAATAATTGGAGTTTCTTAATCCGGCAGCTTTCATTTCTTAAGTTTCTTCGCATAACAAAGCTCCGAATTCACAGAATGAAGAATGTCGCAGGATTCCAAATATAAGACACGTCCTCGAATTGTCGTGTGAAGAAGAATTCTTTGTCATTCTTATTATCATTCAAATTTCTATTTTTTATTCTATCGATTTGTAAAAACAAATTACAAACATTGCTGCATCTCTCCTCTGACCTTTTCACAAATAATATACGAGGGGTGATCAAAAAACAAGGTTATAAAACCTGCAGTGAAACGTGTTTTCCATAGTTTCCATATCGGTTTAGGCACTTGTTGGTTCGTGGGATGAGTTTGAATATTCCCTCCTGGTAAAAATCCTGTCCTTGCGTGTTCAGCCACATTGTTGTGAAGTGTTTTACCTCTTCGTCTGAAGCGAATCGTCGGTCTCCTAAGTGTTCCTTCAAGTGAGGAAAGAGGTGAAAGTCGCTTGAAGCGATGTCCGGGCTGTAGGGAGGGTGTTCGATGATGTCCCAGCGAAACTGCTTCAACAGCGTGGTGGTCTGGGCTGTATGAGGTCGTGCGTCGTCCTGGCCGTTTCCTCGCTTCAGACGAGGAGGTGAAACCCTTCGCGATAATGTAGCTGAACACGCAAGAACAGGATTTTTACCAGGAGGGAATATATTTAAACTCATCCCACGAACCGACAAGTGTCTAAACCGATATGGAGACTATGTCGAAAAATAACCTAATGTATGTTACTATCAGTTGGCTTTATTGGTTGTATGAAATAAAATGTACACGTTCACTGCAGGCTTTATAACTTTACTTTTTTGATCACCCCTCGTACTAGATACTTAAAACGCTCGTTTGCGTTTTAATTTTCTATTGCTCTCTACAGAGTACCACATTAAATAGGACGTTTCAAGGTGGTGGAGCAAGAGCAAGAAAGGAAAAAAATTAATGATTTGTTTAAATTTAGGGCTCATCAACTATAATGTGGTTTGCGCTCTTTAGTGCCGGCTCAATGGCCAAGAGCGCTAAAGGTACAGATCTTATCGTTCTCGAGACCACCAAGTCGTGGGTTCGAATTCCGCCGAGAGCATGGATGTTTGTGTTTGTCCCTTTACTAACAAGCTTGGAAGACTAAGCTAAGCCTCTTTAAGCTGATCCCCTGCTTGGATCCAACGGTTATTTAAAAGAGTAATAGAAAAAGGCGTTTTAAACTCTATTCAGCCTTAAAGAAATGTCTTACTCAAGTACGATGGCACAGAATAAACGCTAATGTTCGTCCGTAGCCTCGTCAGGGTTCGCATCTGCATACCACACCAGATGAGAGAGCAATGTCGCAATTTATACTTTTCTATGTATGTTTAAATTTCTTTAAAGACTCTTGTATGTCTGATATTAGCAGCATGTCATCGATGGTTTATATAGAAAACTCCTTTTTCTTTCCTCCTTCTACAACATTTTTGATGTTTTGTGAAACAGTATGCTTCTTCGTTTCTATTTTGTTAAATAAAAAAATTAAAATTAAAAAATAAATTAGATGCACCGAAATAGATTTTTGTACTTATTTGTTGCTTTTATTTTTATTTCAGGCTCATTTATTACCTTGGACTACAGTTAACTTTCAGATTATTGCAGTAAATAAAATAGGAAATAGTATTCCGAGCTACTTTTCCGATAAATGTCTTGCGTCAGCAGCCCGTCCTTCACACAATCCCATCAATGTTTATGGAAAAGGCACCAAGAGCAACAATTTAGTTGTATATTGGAAAGTAAGAAGGCCCTTATAGCTTACAAATACTATATCATAGAAGTAAATTTAATGATGTTTTTAAATGATTGGCATTTTCCTGTCGTATGAAATATCCTGTATCGCCATCACAGGTAAAAACTCCTTATAACAGACTTGAAGGGACCAAGAATTCAGTTCGTTATAAAGAGAATCTATAATAAGGAGATGAAATAAAATTGAAGAATATACAAAATTAACAACAACGAAATGATTAATTAAAAAATCATTATTTTAGGTTGATGGAATGCTTTTGCACATAAGTTGTCAATTTTTACAAAACTTGAAAACACATCATCAGAAATGTGTTCTTGTGACATTAGGTATTGTTTAACCTTATGAAATCCATCCCTTACTTCTTGAATTCTTACAGCTGGTTCATCATTAATGTCTCAACATTAATGAAACTAAAATTGTTTGTTTAGTAAATCAACATTATTAATAGTGTATGATAATTTCGGTTAATTTAATAAAAATTAAGAATTACTGAATTTTCCGATAAATGTCCTGTGTCAGCAGTCTGTCCTTCACACAATTCGATCAATTTTTATGGAAAAGGCACCAAGAGCAACAATTTATTTATTTATTTATTTATTTATTTATTTATTTATTTATTTAATCATTGTGCATCCCTTTGGGATGAAAGAGAAATGCGACGATAGTTGGTTCACTCGTCGCATTGATTAGACGTTATATATTGTGAAATTATATGTTTAACATGAAGCTTATGATTATTACAATTTTGATTTTTGCACTCTATGATATTTAGTCTTAAAAGGCAGGGTAAATCATTCCAAACCTCTAAAGTATTAAAAGGAAAAGATCTATTCAATTTAGTGGCAATTATAAATGGAGGTACCAATTATGATTTTTGGACCAGTCGGCAACAAAGTGGAACGGATGCTTTTCATCAGTTAAAGCTATATATATTTCCTTTAATTTGGCATTAATAATGATCGAACTGAAAGTAGAAAGGCCAGCCTTATTGCATGTACTAGTGATCGATGTAAGCTTCTTTAGAGAGAAAGCAGTTCGAATAATATCATTATACTTGACTTTAAGTTTAGTTAACAAAAACTTTGAAGCAGCAGACCATAATATTATGCCATATTCTAATCTAGGGATGACTAACGATTTAATTAGGATACAAAGCTCTCTTCTTGTTAAAGTTTTCTTTAATTTTTTAATTAGATAGTTTGATTTGGAAATCTGCATTATGAGTGTCTCTATATGATCTTTGAACGATAACGAAGTATCGAAAGCAATGCCAAGGAGTTTGTGAGCAGTATTGTATCTATTACCGTTGAAAGAAATTATGAGGATCTGAGTCTTATTATCATTTAATTTCATACTGTGTTTTGAATACCAATGTTTTAAAATAGTGATGTCGTGCTTTATGTCTTGCTTTGCCGTGTCATCTTCATGATAAGCGTATTCCTTGGTTAAAATGTTATCATCAACGTATGAGTCGATGTCAAAAATTAAAGGAAGTTTTTGTATGGTCGAGGTAGCCACTGCATATAAGGTTGTACTTAAAAAGGAACCTTGCAGGATACCACGAGTAGAGTTGAGGCTAATTTCTTTAGTCCCGCAATTCATGTAGTTTTGACGATTAGTGAGATAGTTTTTGAGGAGGGTCATCCAGTAAGGACCTGTTCCAACACTTTTTAGTTCTTTAAAAAGGAGTCTGAGTGGCACAGAATCAAAAGCTTTAGAGATGTCAGTATTAACAATGTATAGCTCTTTCTTTTCTTTAAGGGCTTCAACTGCTTTCCAGTAAATTTTATAAAGAAGGTAAAGTATTGAGGTATCAGGTCTCCCACCGTATTGATTCAGAGGAATCATAGTCCAAAGAAAGTTAACTAAGGTCGAAAAAATTATTTTCTCGGCAATTTTGGCCGAAGAAAGTAGGATGGAGATGGGCCGATAATTATCAATTTGTAAAGAATCTCCCTGTTTGTAAATGGGTTTTATCAATATTTTCTTAAAGTGAGCAGGAATTTTTGATAGTAAATAATAGTTTGAAGCAATTGGCTAAAATAATAAAGACCTGCAAATCCCCAATTCCTAATGACAATATTGGTAAGTAGGCCATCACGTTTATTATTCTTCAATTTCATCTTTTTAATAATTTCCTTGAGACGATGTATGGAAATAGCTGGAAGCGCAGTAAATTTTACCTTCGTAGATGTATCATCGTGAGGGATGTTAGGCAACGGCATATTTATGGGATTACCGATGAATTCCAAGAACTTTTAGCATTTAGTGTCAGTGAAGATTTCAGTCTTATATTGTGTAGTGCTGAGTAATTTCCAAAGGTGAAATTTATTACTGGAGTCACTAAATAACGCTCTTTTGGCTGTCCTGACTTCATTTTGGAACAGTTTATTAGCAGACTTCAGCTGCGCACAAGTATCATGATTCGGACATTTTATAAATTTAATGTAATTATCCTTTTTATTTTTCCAAAGTTTTAATACAGAGCTGTTCCACCATTTTTTATGTAAACGTGAGTGCAAACCTTCTTTAACTAGTAAACCACTAGTTTTTAGTGCTTTGCTAATGTTCTCTAGGAATAACTTAAATTTGATATCGATATCACGAGCGAGCATAAAGGGTTCCCAATCTAACAAAGTAAGGCTGTTTTGAAAAACCTTCCAGTCAATTTGATTAAAAGAAAAAGATCTATGAGAGGTATTCGATGAAGAAAGCGGAGATAGATAGACGTTTTCTAATTTTATTTTACATATGAGAGCAAAGTGATCGCAACCTGGTAGAGCATGTTTTTCGGTATTAATTTGATTCCACAATTTGGGCAGGAAAATTTGGTCCAAAGTTGTTGAGGAAGTGGCAGTAACACGAGTGGGAAAGTTGATGATAGGTTTTGTATTAAGCCAGTCGCAGTTATTAAGAATTAATTGACACCCTGGAGCTATTCTGGAGAAATCTAAATTAAAGTCGCCTAAGATAACGTTAAGTTGATCGTGTTTGAGTTCTTGTATGATCTCAATGATGTATTCAATGGGAATGTAATTGGGGCGATATATGGTTAGAACTCTTAGTTTTAATTCGGCTCTTTGGCATTCTATCAAAAGAAATTCAAGTCCATCATTAGAGCCTTTTAGAATGATGGTGGAATTCCATTTATTGTCAACTAATACAGCAACGCCACCACCACGAGAAGATCTATCAGAACGATGAATTGAATATGAATCACATTGAAGCAGGGAAGAGTCATAATTATCCGTGAGCCACGTTTCTGTGAGTGTGCAGATATCAGGTCTAGTTTGTTTAATCCAGAGTTCAATGTCGTCAATTTTATTTGACCAAGAACGCACATTGGCGTAGCTTAGTATTAGAGAGTCAGTAATGTTGTTCAAAATAGTAGTGGAAGAAGGCTTAAAGTGGTAATAATTAGGGAGACCTCGCATTAGTGTGGCTGTGGTAGGCGTCTTGTAATAGTTGGGGATTTCTACCCCTGAATTCTCGTATCCATAAACCGGCAGGCCATTTGGTGTCCTTTATGACGTCATGCTGGAAACTAGATTTTAAACGCACAAAAAACATCTGAGATTTTTCTTGAGATTTTGTAAGCCAGCGACCACATTGTAACACTGTAAGATGTTGTTTTTCTAATATATTAACTAGTTGAAGAGTTTGAATATCTTCATGAATGTTGCCAAGGCAGAGTCTCACTGAGGTTTGGGATTTGATAGGTAAACCCCAATCGTCATGGTTAATATTTTTAGAGTTAGAAAGCATTGTTTTGTTGGATTCGACTGGCTTTGCAGGCATTTTAAACAACTGTGCCTGTTTTTGGCTGTTACTAGAAGTGGTTGAATGTGGTAACGTTGTTAGAGATGAAATTTCATCAATAGACACGACGGGCGAGGCATTTTCTTGAGGAGAGTTTGAATTTGGCGACAAACTTTATGTATGCACATGATTGTTTCAGGTTGCGTCTGAGGAATCTTTGGCAAGAGTAGATATCGGTTTAACCACAGATAGAGAATCAAATGCAGACGCAATTGAATCTTTAGCGTCCTGCACCAAGCTTTCTAGGTGTTGTTTCACTTTGTTAAGGAGCTCATTTAGTGAAATACTTAATTGGTCCATAATGCCTTGGATGACTGCCTTAATAATTTTGTCATGCATTTGTTCGACTTTAGTTTCCATGTGATTAGTCCAGCCGGTTTGCCATGAGGAATGAAGCGAAGCAAATTGCTCGAATAATGCACTTTGAATATCATTGGATAATATATTTCTTTGTTCATTATTTCGTCCTTTATCTGTAGTATCATCTATTGCTGTATTCAATTCTGATGAATTGCAAGAGGAAGGAGGAATGAGTTCATCACTCACCTTACTGCGAGTCCCTTCTTGGTTAATGGACTGGTCCGTAATATTTTGCTGTATCCAGATTTTAATTTTTCGCAGGAAGTCTTGCTTTTTTCGGTTTTCTGTAACTAATGTTTTATTTTTGTGTGAAGTGAGAAATAGTAGTAATAAGTTGCACTATTTGATCCTTGGATAAGTTCAAAAGTTCGGAGTCATTGAGAGCTAAAATATCCATGTCTAACTCGGCCGCCATTTGCAAAAAAATGATCGGCATTTAGTTGTACATTAGTCGGCATATTGGAAGGTTGGATAAAAAAGTTTCATCTTGGTTACATAGATGATTTGTCGAAATTCACGTTTGGAAAGCGACATTAAAATTGCGCCAAATTCACGAACGAAAACGAGACTTCCGGTGCACAAAAATCGAAAATACATGTAAAAGTATAGAGTACCGTATCGTATTTTATAAAATTATCAACTTCTGTTCACTATATAAAGATGTTAGAAAATAGGAAGTGAAACTAGAATTTTTTTTGTTATAAAGAGAATTTCGTAGTATGGAATTTCGTTGTAAAGAGTGTCATTTAACATTGGGACTGTATGTGGCCAACCAAACGTTTAAAAACTTCATTCTACAGAAAATTTCGTCATAAAGAGGTTCGTTTTAAGGAGTTAACGGTTCACTAATCAGGATGCTTTGACTCATGCCATCAATGATTTTGTACCATATCCTGGTTATTTTCTTCTACAGAATCGAGTCACATTATTACGACCACAAGCTAATATCCCGAATGACCGCCTTTAGCGGCACGGACAGCAGCTAGACGACGTGGGAGTGAGTCAATAAGATTCTGGTAGTTTCTACTCGTAGCTGTTGCCATGCAGACTGTAGCTGCTGAAGGGTACGCAGTGGTTGTTCCATAGCACGCACGCGACGATCGAGGTGATCCCAAAGGTTCTCGATTGGGTTGAGGTCTGGAGAATTATGGGCCAGGGTAGTACTTGGAAATTCTTGGTGGTGTTCCTCAAACCACCCCCGAACAATTGCAACCTTTGTCAATTTTAAAAATGAAATATACAAAGTTAAAAAATTTTTGGAATAAAAGAAAAATATCTTAGGAAAAACTTATTTAATTTTAAATGCAGGTTTTATAATTTTATTTTATTTTTAGAAATTATATTATTACATGTCGCATTGTCTTGCTGGAACGTGCCATCCCCCTCTGGGAAGACAGTCCCCATGTATGGGTACTTGATCTGCAATTATGGACAAATAACCGAATCGGTTGAGAGTGCCTTCCACAGGTATCAGTGGGCCCATGAGAACACTCCCCACACCATGACACTGCCGCCATCAGCAGTGGTTGCAGGATGCTTGTTCTCGGAGGTTTCTCGCTTCACCCGCCAACGGCCGTCACTTCTGTGAGGAGAAATCGCGACTCATCGGAGAAGGCAACCTTTTTCCAGTCAGAAGTGGTCTAGTTTCTGTACTGTTGGGCAAATTGAAGCCGTTTTTGGCGATTAATCTTCGTCAGCATACGTAGCAGGGTCCTCTGTACTTTGGTTTTAGAAACATGTCTGGTAGCACCCTCGTTGGTAAGTTGGTCCACTGTAGCTCTTCGGTTGGCCTTCACACACCTTCGCAGCCGACGTTCACCCCTCTCATCAATGGCACGTGGTGCTCCAGAGTTCGCATACCGTTTATTCTGAACGGTCCCATTTTCCCAGTCATGGTACACTTTAACTACAGCAGCACGAGAACAGTTCATAAACTGCGCGGTTTCCGAAATACTGCCACCCTTGGCCCGAAAGCCGATTATCATCCCCTTTTCCAGAATCTGATAAATCACGTTTCTTACCCATTGCAGCAATGAGTGATATGTTTTTAACTTAGTGGAAACCTACCTTATATAGTCACCTAACCAATTCCCAACACGTGACATAGTTCCTCGGCTGGGCAACCCCGAAGACAAACGTAGGGAGTGGTCATAATAATGTGACTCGACCCTGTAGAACTGTGCGAAGTTCTAATTTTGGACATGCACCGTTCCAGTGGACTAACTCAGTCGCATTCTCAAACTTTGAAAACAATCATAACAAGTAGAATAGAACCTTTTACCTGTGCTATTTTTTATAGTTTAGCAGTGAGAATACGTTGGCTCAAACTATTACAACGATAATCTTCTGTACTCATTATGTGCATCTTTCTTGTGAATTGCAGATGAATAATCAATTTTTTAAACTAAAAAAAACAAGCAAGAAATTATTAAACAACACCCTTACAGTGTTTCATGTTTGTTGGTCTTTAACAACCGAGTCAAATGCTGACGCTGAATATAACCATTAAAGAATCTTATGATTATTCTTTAGATTTCATTATAATGTACCAAGTAAATTTAGTTTAAGAGGAAAGGTTGAAGGATGTGATAAGGATGAACAGTGGAGTCTTACTAAACCAATAGGTAGAGTCGCATTTCGGTCATGGATAGAAAGAATTCAATACAATTTGATTTCATAGAAATTCTGCTGTTGCATATCAAACTCTTCAACATTTCTTCTTGAACTGCAAGTAACATAGTTCCAACAGACTATATTAATTGATTTTGTTATTTTTTTATTTTAAAATGTTGGAATCAAATTTTATGCTTGACTGAAAAGACACTTTAAATTTTATTTTTTAGCCAATGCTTCCCATAGAACACAACGGGCCAAATTTTTATTATAGAATATATTATCGACAAATGACGTTAAGCAAGATACATCACATTGATGTCAAAAACTGGAAAAAATCAAGTTACGAATTTACAAATCAAAAAACATTCGTACCATTTATCATCCGCGTGGAAGCACGAAACAAATTAGGCAAAGCTACCGAACTTGCTCAGAAAGTTAGTGCTTTCTCAGGAGAAGGCGGTAAGTGCCCTTTTTATATAAATTATTTCATACTGTAATTCGAGTGCGCTGCTACAAGGTCATGTAGTGCTTGCGCCCTTCTGTCTGATATACATTAGACTCGACCTCAAAGGGATATACAAAGTACATGTGTGGCAATTAAATATCTGGCCTAATACAAATACAAAACGGGAAAGTCCAAATGAACATTTTTCTTAATATGATTCAAAGTAATCTCCACCGGACACAATACACTTTTGAGCGCGTTTATAAAACAGGTTTTAAGGTCCTCGGACAGAATCCTCTTGATTTCCGACGTCACGTTTTTGTGACATCGGAAATCAGGAAAAAGTCTGCAAGGGCCAAACCCGGAGACTTAGGGCGGGTGGTTAGCTCTGTGATGCTATGTTTGCACAGTTATGGCTGTAAGCGCCCGGGGATTATCGTTAAGAAGAACCCAATTTCTTGTTTCATGAAACTCTGATCTCACTCTGCGTACTCTTTGCACTAGACGACCTAAAACAGCTTCATACGGTTCCTTATTCATGGTTTGGCCTGGGGGAACAAATTCATGATGAATGAGGCCTTTACAGTCAAAAAAGCGTTCAACATTACCTTCTCAACGATACTTGTTCACAAGCGTCGCTATAATGCGTGTCTGAACACGAATCTTTTACGCTACTTAAAAAAAATCTTAGCAGCTGCAGTGCGATAGGTGACTCATACAAACCGTATCTTGATATGTTGATTTTTTTTTTGTTTACATTTTACGGAGCCTCCACTGTCCGGATATTTAATTGCCACACTTTGTAACACTGAAGAGCCAAAACATTATGACCATCACCACTTTGGTGAATGAACTCGTCTGGATCACATGGAGGGCACATAATTAAGTGGGAATGGTATTTAACTGGAGAAGATAAGGAATCAGTCTTGCACTTAACTTTGCGAGTGATGGGAAAAGCTGCTGATCCAAGCGAATTTGATAGACTCGGAACGAGTATCTCCGAAACTGCACGACTGGTAGGTGGTTCACGGTCTACTGTTGTTAGTATTTATGCAAAGTGGATAAATGACGGTGAAAACAGCAGTAGATGCGGCCAAGGTGTTGGACGCCCTCGCGTCATCATTGCGGACCAGTTCCACCCTTACATGGTGTCTGTCTTCCCAACTGGAAATGGAATCTTCCAGCAGAACAATGCCCCATGTCACAAGGCTCAAATTGTGTTGAGGTGGTTCGAGGAGCATAAGGATGAATTCCAATTAATGTGCTGGCCACCTAACTCGCCGGATCTTAATCCGATAAAGCACATTTGGGATGTCATGGAGCGGCAGCTCAGAGCTCAAACATCACCATGTCGGAATATCTCGACTTTGCGTGACTGCTGCTTAGACATTTGGTACAATCTGTCTCCAGTCATCTACCAAGAACTTGTGGCATCCATAGCAAGGCGAGTTGCAGCTGTTTTGCAAGCTAAAGGTGGCGCAACGCGTTATTGAGTAGGTGGTCATAATGTTTTGGCTCTTCAGTGTATATATCCTTGACATAGCCAGGGATAAAAAGCGAAACCGGTAGTAAATTTTTTTTCTTTCTCGCTATGACTGCAAGGCCTCCATCAACTTCATCAATATACTGAAACTTGTGTTGAACACTTTATATAAGACAAATTATAATATCTAGCTAACTATTATCTTTGGTACTAACCATTGCCATAAAAACATCCTGCGGACCCTTTTTCTCCATAACATCCGATAGCAGTTGCCAGTATGTTCGTCCACTCTTTCTTCAAACCCTCAGCTAGTCGATAACCTGGAAATTAGTGTAATATGTCACCCTGTTTGAATTTTGCCAACTTAAATAGTCAATTTATGTATTGTAATATTGCTATTTGTCACCTTTTATCTAATAAACAGTGCCAATATAGGGTTATGACTACACAGGTCTGCAAATTTTGTGTGACAAATTTGGTTTAATTTTTAACATGATAATGTTTTAGGGCTGAATATCATTCTACAAAAAACGTGATGCAAAAAACGACACCAAAAAAGCGTTACGGAAACATTGTTTTGCATTAACAGAGTACTTATAATATAAATAATATACATAAGAACAAGACTGACCTGGCCGATCTGTGGATACTTTGATGCAAAGGAGATGATGGATCCCACTATTCCAATTCTTTGTGGAAATAGTGGAATCCATCATCTCCTTTGGATTGTTTGGCATTGTTGTTGCATGTTTAAGCATTTTTGGCGCCGGCTTGAAGCACACGCCAGATTTTTATTTAAATCTTTACTACAGGCATATTATGAAATATATTGAAAGTGTGGTAACCAACGAGATTAAAGAAAGTTTAGAGTGGAAATACACAGATCAACAGCGCCACCACTATGAAGCAGTGATAACTTGCATGTGTCGATCTCAACTGCCTATATTTGACCTCAACTGTCATAGCTGACGCTAGTTAAGTTGCTCAGATTAATAATATAAGCTAAGTTTAGGCTAAATTTATTTCCTGCATACAAAAGCATGATAAAATATGATTGTAATAACCGAATGTTTATTTTCTTATTCTCATATTTCAAGTTTTGACCTCAACTCTCAATTAGCTTCAAATGTGGCGTCGTTATTTCCACTCTAATCTTTCTTTAATCTCGTTGGTGGTAACAGATATCACCATTATACCTCGCTGTCTTACCTAGCCAATTCGTGTAATGGCCTAACGTTTTGCTTTCAGTGTTTTGAATGAAGACTAATGAATTGGAATAAACTCTTTTCCATTGCAATAAATATATTTTATTACTCACAATTTAATTCATAATTTATGATTTTGAAATATTTAGATTTTTTAATGCTTTTTGAAGTCTTCATCTTATTTATTATTTCTGCGGTTGTTGAATTTCTATGTGCTTTGAAGTGCTTTATTTATTTTTACAGATTCCTTCCTTCCTCTCTGTACCTAAGAATAATGTTCCCGGTATTTTATGATGTTCACAAAAAGCGTTACGGGTGATGCAATAATTTTAATTTTTCCTCATACAAAATACACTCGTTTTGTGATTTTAGATACTGCGAAAAGCTAGCACGTGCCATGCTTGTCGTTTGGGAGCACAGATGCGAGTAAGGAGACGCACCTTAAGCAGCGTTTAGATTGTTTACTCGACAAATCGAGAAACTCGATACCCGTGCTTATATTTCATACCTCAGTTATTATAAGCCCTTATTCATTATTGCCGATGTACGTACATGATTCTATAGACTCGTCCATTGATAAATAAATAAAAGGTTTATGTACAGTATAAAATATTTATTTATTTATTTGTTGCTTCTAAAAACATTATCATGATTCAGTGCTTCGGACTGCAGATTCGAAACTAAGTCACCTTTTTTTTTTAAATATTATTTTGGCATGCGGATTTTAAAAATGAATTCAGTTTTCATCCATCATTTCTTCATACAAATAAATAAAAAAATTTTAGTAAATAAATAGATAAATAAATAAATAAATAAATAAATCACAATACATTGATTGGAGAAATATTGTTTTATTATTAACTGCGTAAGCGCCGATTTTTACATCCAAGAACGTAATATTGGGCTCTAAGGAATTCCTAAGGATAATTGGGGACTGCCCATTATAATAATATAAAAAGGAGCTTGCCGTTTTGCGAACAACAGTTTTCAAATTTGAAATCAGCATATTGAAATTAGTAAAAAATTACTAAACATTTCTTGACAATAAAGCCATCGTAGGCATTGTTCCCTCTAAACTGTGTAAGTGCGCACTTGCGCAATATTTTTAGTGGTATCGCAATAAATTGCATAGAAAAATTTATTTTTCCCGCACTCACAATCAATATATTAATATTACAAAAAATTAACACTATCAAAAAAAAAATCGAAAATGGCCTTTGCTTTTGATTGATTTTTTTTTGTCCCGAGTTGGTTTCGGACCGCACAACTTAAAAAAATTTAGAGGGAATTGCGGAAACTCCGGAGAAGTTTCGGCATTTTGAAAGACAGACACGAGAAAACTACAAACTCCGTTTAGCCCGGAACCTCCCGTTCGGATGGAATTTAATAAAAATTAAGTTATTGATAATAATAAGTTGCCTTGTAAATCACTCAAATCTTATTCGATTGCGTTTATTCTACTTTTTGAGTTTTAAATATTAATTAATGAAGGGCTTAATTTATTTCACCGTGACTTCTTCCCGATAGTTTATTATAATTATCAGGTCCAGGAGAAAGTTTTTTCGTTTCTTCACGCATACTTTTTGAATGGTTACAATCCTCTCGTAGGATAATTTGAATAATTTTTTATACATTAAAGAGAAATGATTGGTCATTCTTTTTTGAAAAAAACGTCTGAAATGGCACCTACATCACCAATAAATCGAGCCTGCCTGTTATATGAATTTAAACTTGGCCATAAAAGAGCGGAGGCTGCTCGTAACATTTGTACAGCATTCGATGATTCTGTCACCGACCGGACGGCACAGAATTGGTTCAAGAAATTTAGAACTGGTGATGAGCGTCTTGAAGATGAACCACATAGTAGCTGGGCGGTATAGTCCATTATGAGCTCCAAAATCCAGGACAAATTACACGCAGACGTGTATGTTGGTCAGCTTCAACGTACACATGAAAAAATCAAGCAAAAACAGCCATCTCTTGCGAACCGTAAGGGTGTTGTTTTTCTTCATGACAATGCACGTCCAGATACGCAAAGCTGACCCGTCAGGCAATAAACAAACTCGCCTGGGAAGTGTTACCTCATCCACCGTACTCTCCGGATATCTCTCCAACCGAATATCACCTTTTCTGATCTCTCGATAACCATTTGAGAAACAAGTTCTTCAAGACAGAAGAAGAGCTAAAACATGAACTGGGTGTGTTTTTCAACTGTAAAACTCGTGACTTTTATAAAAAGGAATTTATGATTTAGTATCTCGTTGGGAGAAGGTTGTTGATAATGATGGAGATTGTTTCGAAGAATAAAATATTCATTTATGCATTAATCTGTGCGCCAATTGTAATATTTGCAAAAATGAAAAAACTTTTCCCTGGACCTGATACATATAGGTTGGCAAAAATTTGAATAGGTTCACATACAAATTTATGTAAGTTGGAAAAACTAGAAAAGTTTGACATGTATCTGGATCCTTCTGAGATCCTCCTCGGATTCAACGTTCTAAATTCATCTCAGAGATATTTTATTGCGCTCCAGTCAGTGCTTTAACATTGCCTATCCAGTATATATGTTCACGTCTTCAAAACTGGAAGTTACAGTCCAGGATCTGTGCAACGCCCATTGTCTGGTTCTAGAACAATTACAGCCCAAACAAATTTGCAGCAGTAAAATACTCTTCAACCGAAACACCAAGGAAAAAGCACTATTTCACAATAACGAAAAAGTTGCCCGTCAGCTTCACCGCAAAACATTCAATAATCTCAAAGATTGTAGTGCTAAAGCTTCGCACAAATACACTGGTTACTAACCAGTGGTTAGTACATAATACAGTAATACATAAAATTTTTATTAACGGAATTATAAATTCAATTCAGTCTGATCGCGTGTCTGTACAAAAATCTTCCAATGTCTTCTTTTTTGTGTCTAATCTAGGCATAAGGTATTCAGGTTCTTTCGTGGCACGTTTATCGTTTCCGCGAAGGCTCTCTGCGAGCTTCTTTGAAAAGAGAAGTTTCGATCAAAGACTGATATTTGCGGATACCTTCAGTGGCCTTCTAATGGTTGGATAAGCATACCACACCACGCTATTGAAGATAAAATTCCAACCCTTGCACAAATTATTGGTGCGACCCTCGTTGTCGATAGTAGTTTGATGGATATTCCATAGCTACGGCGGAAACAAAGGTGGAGGTTCGATCTCATAACCAACGGCGGAGGCTGGATCCGGCGATAGTGACTCGCATGTAAATGCTACTGAAATACTCGACTAAATCTTTAAGTCCTTCTACATCAGATATATTGTGCGAAAGATAATCGATTCCATCGTAGACTTCATCTATTGGCAGGAAAGTCAATCCATCTAATATCCCACTAAAGTGTCTAACTCTTTCGTCATATATACCTGCTTTAACCCTATACGTTCGAAATCAGTAATGACACGTAGTTGTTGGGTCTGGATTGAATCCCAAGTCCTCGAATGAGTCTGCAGAAAGGCAAGCATATACGCATGTCATGCAACTGCGGTTTGTTCAAGAGGTGCTCGAATGACATACCGCTATTGAAACAAATTTAGGGCCGCTGTAAAATTTCCATCCATAAAGCATATGGAGCAGTGTCCTAAATGTTGAAGTCCTTCGTTTGTTGCAAACGCTATCATTCTTTCTATTTGTTAGCATAAATAAGAAAAGCTTCATTGTCTGGTGTGCCTGCTGTCTTCCATTCAGCGTTAATGCTTTCAAATTCCTGCAGTGATAGTGGATCCTTCGGCAATGTTCACCGTTGTACACATCGTATATTACGGTTTAGACTGTCCACTTGTCCAAATGCAAAACAGCATCTGCAATTATCTGTTGAGGCTTTAAGCTGCTGTATAAATCAGTTATTTTGATGATGTTCTTTACTTTAACAGCCCTTAACTTGTGTAGATTACGGTCATGAGCATATTCTATCACATTAAGCAAAAGATGAACTTTCAAATCTGTATAATTCAACTACCTCTTCTCTGAGAACACATCCTTTTAACACCCCCGCTTTTTTATACAAAATGTTACAGTACAAGCAATGTGTGACTTTTGTCTACATTCTAAAATATCTATTT